>BMAW01095922.1:234243-372754 GCA_019974015.1 Nephila pilipes
TATATAAATATATATATATATATATATATATATTTATATACATACAATACATATTTATTTATATATATACATGTGTGTTGTGTGCGTATGAAACTAGAAAACTTTGTACTTGAAACTCTTGAATTCTTTTAAATTCAGTCGTCATTGCACAATGAAGAAATTTAAAATAAATTGATTTAGGAATTTATTATTATTACACAAGAGAGGAGGGAAGCACATTGGGAAAGAAATGGACGTGTGTATACCCAAAAAAGCAATCACGTACAAAGTAAATTTAAAAGATTTGTTTCAGAAAGTAAAGTAAGAATAATTATCCGAATCACGTGGTATTAGAAGGAGGGATATTTATGTATTTTACGTTGCGACTAGATGTCGGTAAATATATCTCCCTACTAGTTAAGGGCGTAGAAACAAATTAATTTAGGGACATATATAGCACGTAATACAATAAATTAATTGGGTTGGTTTTAAGAAATATATACAAACTTTTTACTGTGATAGTATACTTAAATATATATATATATTTCTCTTCAATAACCTTGGGGACTTTTAATTAAGATTGATCGTTTTTAACTAAACAACTTTTGCCCAACCAAAAATGAAACGTGAATATTCAAATTACAAGCAGATAGAAATAAAGTGAAACTAAAGAGATATGAATTATATAAATTAAACTTGAGACACACGAATGAGGTCGAGTAGTTCTAGCGTTTGGCAATTCTTCCAGAGTCAAAGTCGGGGCCGATTATTATTGCAAGTGTACGGCTGCTTAATGAAATTTAGATGTCAAGACAGCTTCAACTTGACATTAGTGGTACGAGTCTGTTAGTTTGTTATTGGTAGATCAAGTTAATAAATTTAGGGCGTTATCTGGGGCGAGCCTGTTATATTTGTCGTTATACTAGCAATTTTTCAATAAACTTAGTGTTGAATCCAGTGAGACGTCTTATTGAACAATTTATTGACTTTTAGCGTTAGTACGTTGAGTTTAGCTATGGCACAAGAGGCGAACCGGAATAGTTTGATGTCACAACAATATTTTCAGAATAACGAAAAAAAATTTAAAACCATTATTTAAACATACGAATTTTATGTTGAGTAAGGAGAACTTTTTTGAGTCGTATCAAAGTATTTATACTTTATCTGTCACTTAAATTCCATGTATTGATATACAATCATACATTTTATATTTAAAAAAATCATTTTTTTGGATGTAAATATATTGAAAATTCTAATAAGTTAAAATTTAGTAAGTACTTTTGTTTGTTTGTTTTGAGGGATATCTTTGCATATATTCAAGGTCCCAATATATCAATATCATATCCGCAATTTTATCAAAGTGAGTTATATATTTTCAGACAGTTTAAATATAATTAATTCTAAGTTTGTATTGAGTTTTCAATGATTACAATAACTTTAAATTAACTTTTTGAAGCTGTGTAATTAAATTTAATATTCATGAATGAATCTTAAATTAATTAATCTTGTTTTACTATGAATCAAATCTTGGTCTCTGTTTTCTTTCTTTACGATTGTTAGAGTGATGTTATCCATGTAAAATGATACAAATATAATTATTTTGTACATTTTAAATTAAAATTCAAAAGGGAAGAAAATCTGAAAATATAATGATACATTTTCTATGAATAAGTAAGACAGTTTTAAGAAGGATACTTGAGTTTATTTTCGACGATATATTTTTGCTATATAATTGTATTTAAATTAGGGAGAATATATTCATGTAAAATATCGAAGTTTGTCATTTGATGTCAACTCTTTAGTTTCTCCTTGCAGTTGTTAACGAACATTTTATGTATAAACAAATAATGTTTAGAGATTACAAGATTTTTCTCAACAAGAATGTTTATAAATCAATATTAACACTACTTATTTTTTTTCTATTATGCATGCTAAATTAGAAACACGGAATTATCAAAATTGTATTTTGCAAAGTTTCGTTTGTTTGAAGTATAGTAATTATAAGCGCACATTATTTGTATAATTTTGATTACTAACTCCTTATACATTCTTGTATGACATATGTATTTGAATCAATAATTGAATGTTTTACCAATTATATCTGTAGCAGTGAATTTGAATTGTACGTCAACTGTAAGTTTCAGACGCAATTGTAGAATGATTGATGATGATGACGCAAGAGTTATTGATTATTGTGTATGCGAAAATAACATTTCTTGCTTTTTTATTTGTTTCAGAAAATTTTTTTACTCTTAAGTATCAGTTAAACATTACTGGAAAATATGTATTATATCTGCATTTTTTTGTTCTTTTATTTATTCCTTTCAAAACATCATTCTATATTAAAAACTGTCATATTTTCTTATTATTCTATGAGATACTGTCTTGCATACATTTAAGTAGCTTATATGATGGTTTTATCATTTAATTTCATGTAAGAATTCATAAACACTCTTTCTCTCTCATAAAAATAAGACACAAATTTTTAGAATCTGGAATTCTTTCTCGAGATTCGGTATTTAAAAAAAACAAAAATTAAATATGTAATTAATTAAGTCACTTAATAGGAAAAAACACTAAAGACTAAAAATCTTGAATAAAGCTAACGTGAGCTGTTTTAAAAAAAGAAAACTGCTTAAGATAAATTTTAATTCAAATGCTCAAATTTTCAAATGTTTGTCTTTCCGAGTGTCTCATGTTCATCTAATGTACGTAAGATGATGGAGCCTTTTAGGCAGGTAGCCATCTTCGCTATAAAAACCAGTTTCATGTATAGTATTTCTTACGAGAAAAAAGGATGACATTATGTACATTTTCTGTATCAAATTTTCAATGTACTGTTGATTAAATTAGTTGTATTACTCTTTTTAATAAATAAGATGTGCATCATATATTATTTTCCTCTATATTCGTATCAATTATTCATAACACATACAAAAAGCACAAAGATCTTATAACGAATTTCTTATAGGTGCACAGGATATTTACGAAGTTTGGTTTGGGACGAGGGTGATATAAATATATATATATATATATATATGTGAGTGTTTTCGTTTATATAAAAATTTATGCACCAAGAAAGAGTTGTCAGAATAAAACAAAATTTTACAAACAAAAGTACAAAGTTTCATAAGTTTACAGAAGTAAAAAGTACAAAGAATATACAGAAGTACAAAGTTTACATAAACAAGTACAAAGTAAGTAATTACAAAAATAAAGCAAAATGATCATTTATTGAAAGAAAAATTACAAATGAATGGAGTTTTTAGTACCTTATCATACCTCACCTTAAACATGAGTGCATGATGTGATATGTTGGGGCGTTGGGGTATACAAGTCACACTTGGTGTCCTGCGACATCTTTTTCCACAGTTGCTGTAAACGTACTTTTAAAGTGACCAAACTTGTAGGCTATCGAACTTGCCATCCTGAGTAATCCGAGTTATGCTCTATTCGTAAAAAATCTGGGGATTGAGCAGGTCAAGGGAAATAGAAATGTATCGGTACGTACATCTGGAATGTCATGGTGCCGTAGATCAATATTATTGGTAACCGTGAGTCGTATGTAATGGCACCCCATACCCTCACACCAGTTGTAGAAATGTACATCGAAAGCAGGAGTGAGACGTTCAACATGGAGCCTCCCCACATATACATGATAGCCATCACTCCCAAATTGAATCTGGATTCGTCACCAAAGACGACTTGATTCCTTGTGGTTACTGTCCAATCCCTTCAAATGCGACACCACTCCAAATGGAAGTGATGGTGAGTGGTTGTCAATGCCGATACACGAAATGGGCGGCGCAATAGCAACTGTCATTCAGCTAAGCTTGTTGCGATTGTACAAACTGACACATAGGCCGCAGTGAAGGTGTTGCCTGTGTATGAATGGTTGATATTTAGACAGTTGGCTCTATGCGTGCATGTTGTGTGGTTGTTCAGTCTTCTCAACTACTTCTCTCTCTCGAGGATGTCCTGTGACTGACCGTATAACATACCTTTCTCTTGTCCACTGGTTCCAACACCTATTTTCAGTAAAATCAGAATGGCCTAGTTGGAGAGCAACTAACCGAGTTGTATACCCGGTTTCCACCTTTGCTATGATTCATCACCTCTCGAACTCTGAGA
This sequence comes from Nephila pilipes, assembly GCA_019974015.1. Taxonomy (NCBI): domain Eukaryota; kingdom Metazoa; phylum Arthropoda; class Arachnida; order Araneae; family Nephilidae; genus Nephila; species Nephila pilipes. Next base: position 238,354 of record BMAW01095922.1, read on the forward strand.
GCTGCTCATATTGTCTCCTATAGTGGAGTAATGGCAGTAATTAAAATGTGTCCCTATGCAACAGATTAAATAGACTCTCTATATTAAATAGACTCTACCTACCTGTTTTGCAATCCAAAGAGAAAGAAGGCTCGACGCCCTCTGGTAGCCTTCCCAAGTGCACAATCACGCTGCATTTCTAACCATTTACAAATCTGCCTGACACGTACTTTCACGCCAAGTTTCGTATAAATCCAGCTCTTTCTTCTTGATGTACAAATTCTTATGACAATGAGTATATATATATATATATATATATATATTTAAACGGAGCGAAATACCTTGTATTCAGAGTATCCTTTACTAGACATATTATTGTATATTTATATATACAAGGGTTGTTCAAATGTATATCATAGGCCTGAGAACAACGATCTCATTCATTAAAGAGCCGAAGTGTTTCTTATTCCCAGAATACCTGTGGCCGTTGCAAGAACCAATCCTTACAACGTCCTTGAATTCGTCTTTTGAGTTCAAGCACATCTTTTTCAATTGTTTTTTCAAAGCACCAAATACATGGAAATCGCAGGGCAACATGTCGGGCAGTAGGGTGGATGGTCAAGCTGCTCCCACTTGAACTTGGCAAGTTCCTCATGTGCAACCCTGAAGATGTGTGGACACACGTTATCTTGGAGCAGAACCACACCATCCTTGAGCAGCCCCGAGATTTTGTTTTAAATGGACCAGGGTAGGCTTTGGAGTGTCTCATAGTACACCTCCTATTTAATCATTCTTCTGATCTCAATAAATTTAAAAAGTAAACGTCAATTAGAAGGCGCACTGAATAAGAGCCTTTGCTCTTGCATGCGAGTGCCCCGAGCATGCTCTAATCCACTCTAGAGACTTCATTCGCATCACTAGATATCTCGCTACTTTTATCCATAGCAGCATAGGAATATATATTAACGGTTACGTTCTTATGACATTTTGTACCCTTTCATTTGAACACTCTTTGTAATGTTGAATATACAATATTTTTAATTTTTATTATTTTGTTTATAAACATTTATGAAAATTTTGAATAAGGATAAATAAATGTTTTAAAGTGCGCCTGTATTCTCCTAACTAAATGTTAAAAAGTTTCAATAACGCATAATATTCACTGACTTTCCTAAACTTTTGTGATGCCTAAAGAAATGTATGCACTCATTATAAGAATTCGTTGAATTGTTTAAGTGTTGAATTCAGTCTGACTAAAAGAAATGAAAGCAAAGTAATTATAAATATTTATTTCAAGTTTCATAAAATTACTTTATACATTTTTCATTGAAACCAATGATGTTTCATATTTGAATCAAATTACATATTTATGCATTATTTTATACTGCATATGAACATAAAATTATAACTTTATTCTTACTTATAATATCTGATAAATAACAACGTAAAAATAAAACAGATTTTAATTAAAATTTTAATCAGTAAAAATATTCTCTTCCCAAAAACAGTTGTTAAAAATAAATTATCTTTCACTAATTATTTCTTTAAAAATAAATTATTATTCCAATAAATAAGTTTTAGTTTTATAAAAAAAATTCTTTGACACAATCATATAAAAATCAAACACTATTTGAATTAGTTAGAGCATTATGTATATTTTTAAGAAAACAAATCTGATTTATAAATGGATATAAGAATTTATTACATTGTGTATCGGAACGATTTTAAATTGTACTTTTAAAAAAAAATTCTGACACTTTCTTTGTTTGGTGAATAGTTTTGTATTTCTTGTCTTTCTGGCCTTATTGTTAGACAATAACAATAATTCTTCTACTTATTTTCGAACAACATACAACTCTATTCAACGCATCATGAGGCACAAAAGAAAAAGACTATCCTTAATGTCCCTAACATATGTAAATAACTTCACCAATATATCCTGAACTTCCGCGTTATTTTAGGAAAATTTGGAATTTATCCAAGAAGTAGCTTTAAACTTTTTGTTCTTGTTAGAGGGTTTTAAGTGGCAACAGCAAGCTTTATGCATGTCGTATGGCAACAGCAGGATTATAATTAGTTTTCTAAGAGCAAAACGAGCTATTTTTTTGAATAATAAATTAGTTAAATTTTCAACACCGTTTTCAAAATGTATATTCAAAAAATAAAGCAAATTTGAACAATATACAATTGACTATTATAGAACAATGCTAAATATATTTTTTATTTGAGATGCAATCATCAAAAATAAATTTTTGCTTATATAATTATCACTACAAACACTTGTTGTGATCAAATAAGCTCATAACTGTCCCATTTTCTCTGTTACAACTCATTCAAGTAATAGTCTTGAAACTGGAAGTAATGCTTATTAATTTATGAAAAATTATTGTCCCAATTCGTAATGTCCCTCTTTCCTATACACATTATTCCATACAAGCTATTGGTAGTAGTTTAAATAACGGAGACGGTGTGTTTGTTTGTTCCTTGACACTTTCTTTGGAGAAAGTTTAACAGGCGTCCCCTTCAAATTTACAAAATAATTCTTACGATGTACTTCATCAGCATTCCCACAATGTTCAGTGCTTCATATCTATGTTACATTCGTTATGGTTTGAAATTGTTGTCACTAAAAGCATTAATATAATGTTAGATTCTTCATGGAAAATTATATTGTGTGTATAAAGTCTGTGAATAATGTGTACAAATAGATGTGTATGTATAAGAAACACACACACAAATATATACACATACATATATGTATGTATATATACATATGTGTGTGTCTTTACATATCCAAAATAATTATATTCTACAGTACACAGAATCGATAAAACACATGTATTTGTGCACGTGAAAGATGAAATTAATTAGCATTACCCATACGAAAGTGATTGAATGGTGTCTGGTATAAAATAAAGGTATTACGTCATTCAGCAGTGAATAAAGAAATTTGGGTAAAGTTATTATCTGAAAGAATTTCTGAAATACAGCATTGGATTTCAGTATATGTATATTACAGTCTATTTGTTGTGACTTTGAAATATCATTTGGAAGTATATAGTAGGTGGCGAATTATCAGCCGCTTAGAAGCAGATCTGACAATCATGGAAACAGCTAGAGGTGTGAATATCTCCAGAAAAACAAACTTCAATTTAGGAAACATTTCATAGCTTTATAACTGTTATAAATAAGTAACACTGGTACTATAAGGAGGCCTAGACAAGATCATGAGCGAATTAAAACTGTTTATCCATATATATATATATATATATATATATATATATATATATATGTAGAATGTTTAAATTTTGAGACGCCTTCGAACACTAGATGGCGTCACGAGCTAGAGTTCTACATTGTGACTTCTTTCCAAGGGTAACGGTAAATGGAAGAGTGCAACCAACTGGGAAAGACGGGCATTCTGATAGCTTTTTAATAGGTATAACCAATAGTTCTATTTTAACTTAGTAAATTCTGTACAATAATATATGGTTTAATTAAATGTCATCTTCTAAAAATCCGCTTTGTTATTAAATCCAGAAAACCCCTAGACATCTTTAAAACGAGCCATGTACCCCATTTCTGTAGTTAGGATTCTACAGAGTAAAAAAATGGCGGCTCCGGCCGTGATGGAAAAGATTATTATTTTTATTTTTATTTTTTTTTAAATTAAATGCACGTTGCATTCCTGAGACAGTTTTGAAAAGGAATTTATGGAATGACTGAAATTGCCCCAGATAAGAAGATTTAATCATCGAAACGTCATCCAGGTAAAAAGAATTCTACATTCCGCTTAGTGAAAAAATCATCCTTATGTTTGAAGCACCTTTTTAGATACCCCGTAGTGTTGTGAAATGTGGAAAGAATTCTGCAGAATAAAAAAAAATCATCCTGATTTTGAAGTGCCTATTTGGATCTTCGTAGTGTTGTAATATTCAATTTCAATTATAATCTAGTTATATTTTGTGATAAAATACCATTAAGTTTGCCTTTGAGAGACAGAGAACCGCCAAGAAATCCAACAGAATCTTAGGTGTGATCGCGCAAGTATTATCTCTCTATTGTGAAAAGTTTTTTCTTTTTTTTTTTTTTTGAAAAAATGTGTCTATGAATATATATTTTATAATTTATTATGAAAAGTTATTTGTTTGAAAAAATGAGTCAATGAATATATTTTATAATTTTTATGTGTCACTTATCCTAGTTTTCCTTTCAGTTAATATTGGTGTTTTTTTTAATGCTTTCTATATATATATATATATTACCAATTCTTTCTCAGTAACGAAAAATTTAAATAGTAGAAAGCTATTGTATCTGATCTTGAGCCGCTGAAAGAGAGTGCTGCCAATTCATCATTTTATGCTGATTTGTTTTTAATCTACTTAAAACATCAAGCAAGAATTATTACTGATTGTAAAACTCAACCACCCGTAATTTTTTTTTTCTGTTTATGAAAACGTGCATGTTAATTATTTTTTTTTATATTTTGTTGATGCAGATATCTTTTTATCTTTCGAATACTAGGAATACATGATGATCTTAATTCATTTTGTATTTCTCATTAATCTTTAAGTATATGCATTGGTTTTGTAATAGCATATGAGGTTTTTTTTTTTTTTTTTTTTCAATTTAGAATATGTTTCGAATTTTTTCTGTTAAAAAAAATCATATGTCAAAATTGTTTGTTTTATATATTGAAAAATAACATCAAGAATTGAAAAGTATTTACTTTATTTCTCTTTTGAATGATTTCTTTTTTATTGAATGTTGAAAATCTTAGTACTCTATATATTGCATATTATTTTTAAGTTTGTATGTATATCTTGGGTGAGAACATAAGTTAATGCGAATTTTTCATGAACAGTTTTCTAACTTTCTCAGAATCAATTAAACAAACCAAGCTAAATAGTTTCATTCAACTGAATATAAAAAAAAAAATTACAAGATTATTTTTTTTTTTTCAGAATAGCTAATTGTTATAAAATATTTCAAACTTTATACGCACAAAATGTCTTATTTATTGAAAGGTAAGAAAGAGGACTTGCTTAACCTAGCATCAGAATTAAGTTTAGAAGCAACAGCTGAAATTACTAAATTAATGTTTAAAAATTTAATTATAAATAGCACAGGGTATGACAAGGAAAACACCAAATTGGTGTATGTTTATATATTCGAAGAAAGGAAAGAAAAGAAAGAAAAGGGGAAAAAAGAACTGGCAGAGAAGATTAGACAAGATGAGGTAGAATTAGAGAAATTAAGAATCTGAGACCAGATTAAGTTGAGTCAAGGGACATTGACGTTAAATACTCGTACACCGAGTAATGAATTGAATAAGTTACTACATAAATTTGATATGAAAGAAGATATTAGTCTATATTTGATACTATTTGAGTGCCAAGCTAATATGATGTCTGTACCTAAAGAGTTTTGCGTTACACATCAGTTGGGTCTACTACCACAAGAAATAGCGCAACTAATTGCTCGAGAGCCTGAAGAAAGGACGAACGATTCTGACCATGGGAAGATACTGCTACTCTAAAGATTCAAATTAGCTTCTGAGAAGTTTAGGCAGTTATTTGCCACTCACCAGAAAAATGCTGAAAATACGTGGAGAGATTTCTACCAAAAAATTCAGACATTCTTTAATGGATAGATTGAGGGACTTAAATTCAAAACCTTTGACCAGTTGCGAGATCTGATAATAGCATATCAAATGAAGAAAAGAGCTCCTATCGAATTTAAAGATTATCATTTAGACAATGGGTCCAGTATCAACTTGCCAGAGGATTTAGCTGAGAAACTCAAAGAATTTGAAGATGTTCGGAGGACAATAATGCCAAAACACCATGCTTCTCACCATTTTTTCGGAAACAAGAAGCTAAATTGTTGAATAAGTTAATTAATTTTGGAAGATGTGAAAATCACCACAGTTGAACTGAAAATTTCAATCCTGAAAGAAGATACTATGAAACTCATCCGAGTAAAGAATTTGAAAAACGAATGCTTAGAAAATTTTAAACCTTTATTCTCCTAACCATTTACGCTGCAATTGTCCTGAAGTAAAGAAAGAGTGAGAAACTCAGAAACCATCAAACCATTGAAGTACAAACCTATTTTGTTGTCCCGCAAAAAGGCCTACCTCTAAAAAATATTACTCGTGGTGACAAAACCATTTCCGCTCTGATAAATACTGGTAGTTCAGTTAGTCTCATTCGTGAAGACGTATGTACGAAGATTGTAGACCAACAAAAGTTTTCAAAGAAATTTAATATTCTATCCGGAATAGGTAAATCGCATGTGTTGACGAAAGGTACTTTTAAACAGGATCTCGTCATAGATGAAGACCATTATTCCTTAATATGGCATTTTGTGCCGACTAAGCATCTAAACTTCGAAGCTATCATAGGCACAGTCATTTTGGAACACCCTTCTTTGAAGTTTACCGAAGAGGGTATCGAGTTCCACAAATATGAAGGAAAAAATTATCAAGATCAGAAAGAAAGCATTCGCCTAAAGCAAAAGGAAGTATTCAAGAAATTAAATCTGAGAACCATAGAACATGTAATAAGAAGAGAAAAAAGGCTCCCCAGTAACAGATTGATGATTTATTTGAGGTCCAACATACACAATTTGATGCAGGCCTCAAACTCAGACCTAATTTTTTCGATCCATATTGAGTTGCTAAAATTAAGCCCAGAGATAAATACGTGACAGAGAAAGTAGGCGTTCATTCAGGCCCGAATGTAACTACCACCTCTGCTGATTTAATCAAATATTTCTCCCCTGGGTAGATAAAATTGGATAACCTTATGTTCTCAATGGCAAATCCTTTTGATTTTTTTAAATTTTTTTTTTTTTTTTGCAATATATATATTTCGTAGATTTTATAGCAGTAAACTTGTGTTCGATCAGATTGTAAGGTCATCACCAAATGTCGCTGAGGTCATCGATGCTCAGGAGTGGCCGAGCTGTAGGATGTTTACATTTTGAGACGCCTTCCAACACAAGATGTTGCCACGAGCTCGGAGTTCTACATTGTGATTTCTTTCTAATTGGTCTACACGAGTAACAGCAGATGGAAGAGTGTGACCAAGAGAGAACAGCTCTTTAATATGTCTTTAATATGTGTGACAGCTCTTTAATATGTGTAACCAATAGTTCTATTTTAATTTAGTAAATACTGTACTATAATATATAGTTTAATTAAATGTTATCTTCTAAAAATTCACTTTGTTATTGAATCCAGAAAAACACTAGACATCTTTAAAACGCGCCATATACCCGATTTCTGTAGTTAGGATTCTACAGAGTAAAAAATTATATATATGGTAGTAACTACTTATCGTATCATCAGAAAATCTATTGTTCGGCAATTTAATTCAGGAATTTTAGCCTTTACTCTAGCTTTTGCATTACGACAAAGTTTATACAGAATCGTAATTAAAAAATGACAGGAGGCCAAATGTATGTATTTTCACTGTCTTCATCAAAAAGGATTATCTTAATTGGTGTAAAAGCAATAGTTAAATTGGTGTAAACTGGAGTGAATTTTATTTCACCTAAGTGCTTTTTATTGTTGAGTCGATATTTAGATCATTATTTGAGTTTAAATTTTTTTATATACCTGAAAAGAAACAAGGATTCAAAATCTTCGTTCAAACAATATAGGTAGTGATCGTTTTGATAGGGTACATGGTATGGAGAAGAATAATGATTAATGAACGTACTTTTCTAAATGTTTTGGACAAAGAATGTGTGACTTATCTGAAATATTGCTATGTAGTCTAAAAAAATTAGGTAAGATATTTAAGATGTGCATGTGAAACTGATTTTACACTCAAATACGATAATACTTGTGTACCTTGGTCAACCTTCACTAACCATATCCTTTAAGGGAGTCACTTCTCTTAGACTATTTCCTATATCCGTAATGTTAAAAATGACCAAGTTCAAGGAACATTTTTAAAAAGTTGACTATTTGTAGAGTTACCAATTTTTTTGTGTTCATTTAATGAATATTTTTTATTATTATCTTAATGAGAGTTTTTTTTTAAATTTCAGTCAGTTTTTTTTTTTTTTTAATTATTATGTGGAGTAACATGTGAAAAGTTTAAAAAAAATTGTGTACATTTCACCTTTGCAATTTTTTTACAAAATTTCATTAAAATATTTCTTTATGTATTAGTAATACATGCACCAAGTTTCAAAGCTATAAGATAAGTAGGCTTTTTAAAAATGTTCCTTTTGTGTTGAAATTCATACTTTTGAGAAAATGCAATTTAAAGTACAAACTTACCATTTACTAATGCATACCAGCATCATGGCTTCAATTGCTTAGGTGATCTGGTAGATCATCTTCTTGTCTACATTTTAATAGTCTTTTATTAATTCTAGCTTTTTGTTTCTTTGTAAAACTGCCTTTTCTGCTTTCCTTATGCAAACACGATCTGCTTCTTGTAGTGCTCGACTAGTGTAAAATCCAGGTTGAACATTTAAGAAGTTTAAAACTTTTAATTTTGTAATGAGTCCTTGATTAAATAGAGATATTGTTTCATACACTCCAGTTTTTAAAGTTCCTAATTCTACATATACTTTTTTAGGGATTATGGACCTGATGATGCTATTTAAACTTTCATTAAATTTTAAGTTTTACATTGTATGCATCTATAGTGTAGTTCGGGACTTTACAAATCTCGAACTATTTTTTAATACAATTCGTAACAACATCAGGTAAGTTATGTTTGTATTTATATTGTTCTCCTTTAATTATGGCCTTGTTATATGCACATCATTAGTTGTCACCAGTGGATCAAAGACCGAGGTAATGAGTATATCACAGCTTATGCAATGACTCTGAGCGATTGAAGAGCCAGGGGGCTCCTTCAACTTCCATTCCTCCACTATTTCCATAGTAATTTGCGAAACACTTCTCTCTGTGTGCATTTCCATTCCTCAAATTGCACGAATATCTGGAAAATACTTCGACTTCAATAACCTTTCTTGTTTCGACACTAATTGTCGTCACGACACCATTTAGCGAAACAGGAAGCCTTTCGCCAGGCTCCATCAATAGCCATAGTACATTTGGACTTCCATCATTATTAGATATTTCTTTAGCAGCTATTTCCATAGAAGCTTTTGCAATTTCCTCAGTTGCATCACTTAATACGTGGGTTAACTCATAAAAGAACTTAGCTCGGCGAAGTAAATTCATCATTCCGCAAAACCCTTTCGCAGCTGCATACCTTTGCCAATTGAACTCATAGCATATGAAAATCTCGTATTAACTTCATGCATATTAGTATACCTCTTATTACAGTCCGAGTGACTCTAGTATTAAGGACTGTCTATTCAAAACCACAGCATATTAATAGTTCTGTAGCCAAACTTTGCATTGGACGATCAAAATTAAAATCTATACCTGGGTTCTTGCATTTTATGTCATAACACATATAAATTTAAGCAACAAGAAAACAGAGAAATATTAATTATTTCTTTAAATTTATCAGAAGAATTTCAAAAAAACTTCATACTAACCAGCATACTTACCATACTAGCAAACTTACCATATTCAAAGAATTTCTTCTAATGAAGCTTACATAACTTCAAAAGAATTTTTATTTGGTAAACAAACTTCTCTCCCAAGCTTCTTTTTCTTAAATTTTCTTGCATTAAATCGAGATGTAATGAAAAATATCAGTGAAAAAGGTTTTTGAAAAGAACATATTGTCTATGTTTAGCGAGTCTAAAATAGCACTTTGCATTCGATAGCAAACGTTGGAATGGAAACAAACTGCTATTACAATTCAATTCAATTCTTTCCTCAATTAGTTGCTGATCGAAATAAATTGTTTTCATGAATTTAAAATAGATTTGATAAGGCAGGAAAGCAGCATGTATATCATGTTTTGGTCTCAAAGGGGGCGTGGAAATCAGGTGTTTTGGGTCTTCACACATGTAAACCACATTTTAAGAAATATTTAAAATACTTTTAATTTAGCTGGAAAAAAAATTAAATTGCATTTGACGCAGAAAGATTTGTAGTTTCACTTTAAAAAAAACTGAAAAATCGATTTTATGACCGTTTTGCGTGAAGGGACCCCCTTAAAGTGATTTCATTCAATGAATACCAAAACTAACAAAATCGCTTGACATTAACCCGTTAGAATATATAATTAAAGAACTTACTTGGAAAAACGATTGCCTGAATATATTGTCCACCATAGAATATAAATGCTTTGAAACAAACCAACAACAACCAAACTGTCACTAAAAATATTATTTACAGTATAGAACCACGTTGTAATATGTGTGTACAAGCCAGAAATGATCACATAGCACATTAAATTCAAAAGTTTTATTTTTTACAGTATTTTATTTTTTTTTTTTTTTGATATTTCGTCACACATTATTGTAATCTTTACTGTTTTATTCTGCAATTCTATATTATTTATAACATATTAAATGTTTGCTTTTGTATTGATGTATTATAATGTTATGTAATATTTTACACAAATGAATGTAATCGTTGTTCACTGTTTTTTAGAAATCTGTGTTTTTAAGTTATCATATATCGATAATTTTGAACACACATATATGTGTATATATAAAACCGATGGAGATTATTCTGATACTGAGAGTCAAACGGCATGCAGGAAAAATCACGTCAAATAGAAATAAAGCCTGAAAGCTTGAATAAGCCTGAAGTTTTGTTATAAATTAGAGAAAAGAGGCCCTCAGAAATGATTGCAATGTTACTTCGCGAGTAAGGAATCGAAAGGGAAAGCTGAAAATGTTTGTAGGACTAGTTTAAAAGTTTTACGGAAGAAAAGGAAAGCCACACAAACACAAAGATAACGAACCACTTTGGTGTTGAACATCAACTAGAGTAATGAATGACAACATCAAGAGTGTACGATAGATGCTGTTGCAAAATCGCCGACTGTCTCTATATTGGATATCGGAAGAATTGGGAATTAGCAGGGACAATGTTAGTACCATCATTCACCATGATTTGAATAAACAGATATCTGTTCCCATTTAATAGAGAGTTTTAGTTTAGTTTAGGATTTTCTAACGTCACACTAGAAGCAACACGAGGGCTATTGGCGACGGACTTCGAAACTGTTTCATGTCGAATTCATTAACAGAAGAGCAGTATGAAACACGAATTCACACCGTTGGAGATTTCATTGATACGTATGACAAGGAACGAGCCTTTGCGCAAATTGTAGTCACATTTATGAGAGCCGGTGCAATCGGTACGATCCGTAGTCAGTGGAATAATAGTGCTCACCAGCTTCCTCAATCCCCAAGAACATCTACCTACAAAAGTCTAGGTTCAAGACATTATTGATTGTGTCTCATCGTAACAACGGTATGATTCATTCAGAATTTATCCCAGAAGATTAAACCGTGAGTGATGAATACTATGAAGCAGGTTTGAAGCGCTTTCTGATATTCATCTAACTTGTTTGCCTTTGGACATCCAGTAGTGGAAAATGGACTCTGTTTCATGACAAAATCATCCAGCGTGCTGCGATCTTTGTTCATTAACGCCATGTAAGTATTATCGCACTTCCATGTACTCTCCTGAACTAGCACCTACAGACTTCTTTATGTTCCCTTTGCATAAGGAGATACTGAAGAGCACACGTTATGCAGATTTACCTGACATCTGACACTGACTGCCAAATCTGTGCTTCGATTTACCAAAAGAGTCTTTGATGTTGAATAAAAATATTTTGTTTTTATGATACTTTTTGTGTATTTGTTTTTTGCCTCCATTCAGCGAACCTCTTATACTTCTCTTGTATATATATATGGTTTGTGTGGGAGAGAGAAGGAATGCTACTATATGTTACTAATTTTATTAGTCAAATTTTTACATTAATATAAATATATTTAAATCACGTATAGTGCAAGTGATGTTCAAAATTATGAAATTATGCTTATTTATTACAATATATTTATTGCTATATTACGTACATGTACTATATATTTATTGATATAAATTTAATATATATTTATATTTAAATTTATTATTACATATTTCTTTGTTTTTAGAAAAATAAAGCAAATAAATTTCTACAATATTATTATTTTTTATTCATTAACAGACCAATATAAACAAGTTAACTTGTTTATATGACTTGTACAGTAATATTATCTATATAAAAATATGATTTACTTAGAAACAATGCTAATTTATATGTTTTCTTTTTAAAAATTAATCATTTTAGATTCTCTTAAGTAGGATTTATCATTTTTTTCATTTTTCTTTTCATTCTTTGCCAAACAAAATTCAATTTATATTAATACTTCTTAAAACACCTCCACGTTATTAACTATATTTAAAGTGAATGAATTTAACGTATACTTATTATTTTTATTTTTTTTTTCTGTTGATGTGAAAACATAAAAAATAATCGTGTGTATCTTGTTATTTAGTGTGAACATATTCAATTGATATATAAAGAAAAAGTTTTAAAAATTAAATTTATTAATATATATAAGCTGTAAATATTTTTTATATAACTTGATTTCCAAAAAATATTATTAGGATGTTAAAAGTCCTATTTAACTATTATATTTTCTATGCTTGGTTCATGCAAATTTCATGTAGTGTTTTCTATTATATAACAAACATTTTAGGTAAAAAATTGTTCCAAACAGAGAAAAATAGTAACTTTATTATTCCTGTTTGAATTTCCCAATATTATGTAATGGATATATTATCTAGATATTCATAAATATAATGCAGCACTAAAAGAAGTTCTTGAGTTTCATTTAGAATTTTTTTTGCATAAAAATAGCAAAATTAAATAACAATAATTAACTAGCTTTAGAAACCAATTTTTTTAAAAGTAAATCGAAAAGTTACTTTTTTTAAAACTAATATGTACTTAGACGTGTTTAAACAGTTCACAACACGTTCTTAGTTTCATATAAAACTATATTGAATGTTATATATATATATATACATATATATATATTTGTGCTAGAAATTTTTTTTCACTAACACAAATATTTGAAAATATCATATAACATGAGACATATTTTTCAAATCCTACACTTTTAAGTTTCAATGAAATAAGAAAAAAAAAATTATCATAAAATAAAAACAATTGATGAAACTAATAATAGTAGCCTAATATAATTATATATGAGTACATTATTCTAGTTCACATTCTAAGGTAACATTAATATTCTTGTCCCATTTCGATTATTGATCAATGGATACAACAGATAAATCTATAATATTTAATTAAATTTATTATTCTGTTAGTTATATGTAAAATGTATCTCTTGAGCATTAAATACTACAGTAGTTATCTAGTACATTTATTTGTTATAACTTTAAAAAATCATTTTATATAACACTGAACCATGCGTTTCAAAATCCTCATCAGAAACTTGATATACAATGAAGAGAATTAAAATAATTTTTTAAAGTGTTTATGCTCATATGAATCATTATAAATTAAAAATTATGAAATTCTTTGTATGCTAACTAATGACATAATGATTTGATTCTTGATATTCTGATTATTCACACACTAATAAAATAATGATATAAGGTTTTATATTCTAATTATACATACGCAGCTATGAATATTTTCAATGCCGAATATTAAAAGGTGAATTCATAATTTAGTTACTTGTAAGTATGTAGCAAAAATTTTAATTTTTAAAAGGGTTCCTCAATCTGTAAATTTCTTGAAATTGATGAAGAGTTAAAGAATTTATTTGATTTAACATGCTATCACTTCTCATTATATGATGAAGAAAATTACTATTACCTGAAGCCCTCTTACGAGTCTTGTTTTATTTTTTTAAAATATTGTCAAAGACCCAACCTAAGTTTAAACTTTATTAATGTACTCAAACTCATTTTCAATGGTGATTTCAATGATCATTTTGAAAAAGTTGATATATTTAGAAAATGATTGTTTGTACCTATCAAATAAAGAATGACATTATAAAATTTTCATTTATAACATCATCAATCCAAAGTAGCACTAAATATAAAATTCAGAATTAAATTATACACTTTATTATAAATTCATAAAAAAATATTTAATCAAGTTTCATTTAGTTAAAAAAATTAAATATTATGTACCTCTTTTAACAGTAACATTTTTGATGATTTTTTAATTATATCATTTCAAAATTCATAATTTTATTTCAATGTCGTTTTTTTTCATTTTAATGAATCCATTTTAAACTCTACAGAATCGTATTTTTAATTCAATTAATTGTAAAAGCATTTAAACTTTTCATGTACGTCATTTTTATATAAAATACCAAGATGCTTTATCCAATTTATTTAATTACAATTTTTAGAGAAAAATTCTAATAAAACAAAAACAAAAATAATTTTCATATTTGCCATTATCTTTTAAAGTTACCAAATTTTTTTCGATCAAGTTAAAAAATTATGAAATCCTCTAAAGTTTTATACATATCTTTTAATTGCAAAGTCATTTCTATTTAAATCAAATCCTAATTAAATTTTATCTCTTACAATTAATACATGGAAAGAAGACATACATTATTTTTGCTTCAGGTATTAGCCAGAACTAATTTCATTCATAAAGGTACTAACTTTTTAACAGAAAAAATATCATCATAAAAATTCATTTTTTAAGGGTTTAAATTGTTTCATAGATGTAAATTATATTTAAAAATAAAAGTGATATTTTGAGTTAAACAGATAGGATTCTACAGAGTAAAACAGCATATATTTTAGCTTGAAGCATCAAGTCTTATCTTTTTTACGAAACAAAACAGAAAAAAAAAACATAGAGCTCTATGGAAAAACATCCTAAGGTTGTTCAAAACATTTTGCTTGAATTTTGAATTAATTCAAGATACCCCGCCACAAAGAATTTTGGAATAGGGACCCAAATCCAAAATCATACAACCAAATGCACCTGTAAAAAAACTCGAAAAGGTAGAGAACAGGAGTTGTCCAAACTCCTCACAATTGTAATTCAAAACAAACGGATAAGCAGAACCATTCTAGTAAAGTGAACTATAAAATGAGGTGGAAAAAAGCGAGATTTTATGTAAAACTATAGAGTATGCTTTTTATGTGTCTTTTCCAATACTTTTGTGGTCTTTTTTGGTGGACTGCATTTCAAGAGAAGAAAACGTAATAATATTTTTTTGCTTGCTTTATCCTCTAACTTGTTTTATCTTACGTGTTTGTTTTATTTTTCTCTTACCAAACTTTTTGAGGGAATTGAGGTAG
Organism: Nephila pilipes; assembly: GCA_019974015.1. Taxonomy (NCBI): domain Eukaryota; kingdom Metazoa; phylum Arthropoda; class Arachnida; order Araneae; family Nephilidae; genus Nephila; species Nephila pilipes. The sequence continues at coordinate 253,589 of BMAW01095922.1, forward strand.
AAAATTGAGTGAAAGTTTTGTGCCTCGGGGCTTAGAAACTGCCGAAAGGAGAACAGGAGGGGAAAAAAAATTGGGGATAGTTTTGAGATCTGCTTTAGCTTTTAAATCTATTCTAACAATGCAGGGTTAGCGAGTTTACGTCACATCCTTTTCATTTCCCGCGTGGTAATCTAAATATTTACTCGAGGCACTTTCTGACTGAGAAATCACTTTGTCTTTTGTAATCTGTACGTTTTAGAGGAAAATGGAATGAATGTGCCTGAGTTATTCTTCCTTCGATAAAAATGCTGAATTTATATTTTAAAAGTAAAAAAAAAAACATCACATAAAATAATAGAAAGTTTTGCTCAGAGCAGATTTTCATTTTTAGTTAACATTATTATAAATAATATTTTAAACTGCAGTTATTAAATATTAAATATACTGAAGAATAAATAAGTTAATAAGTATTTACTTAAAACTATCCGAATGTAAAATACATGAAAAACAAAAGGAAAGGAAAAAATAAAGTTGTTATGATATCCATATCCTTTTTTCACTTCTGTAGGTTATGATAATACCAATAAATTCTGCTTGAATTAGTTCATTTTTATAACAGCAATAATTAACTCAACAATATCTGCATGAGATTTGAAAACATGTATAGTAGAAAAGCAAAATCATTTTATTCTTATGAAAAATAATACAGCCTTGCCTAACTTTATATCTATACCAGTAAGTGAAATTAAATCTTTTATAGTATTAAAAAGCTTATAAATATTTTTAGATCAATATTAATAACAAAAAACAGTATTTACCCTATCTCTTGAATTAATTATGTTTTGCTTCTCATCTGTTTATGTAAAAACTACAATGTTCTACAAACTCTCATGATGCAAGAAAAACAGAAGAATGGATATATTGAGAAAAACGTTCCTACAATGAATCATTAAATCAATAATCCATATCTCTAATAAAGTTACCTGAGTTTTTTAAAGAAGTATAAATACCATTAAATTCAGTCTCATTTTAAATAAATTTCTTTTGAGTATTTATATTAAAATTTGTAACTGAAGAGAGAGACATATGACCATCTTTCTCAAGGATAATACTAATTTCTTTGCAATATGAGCAATTTTTCTTAATGGTCATCGAGTTATTTAACTATTAGAATGATTGGTAATTTCGAAAGGTTTTTTAAATATGAAACTGAACAAACATTTGTTTGGACATTGGCATTTGTGATGATTCTTATTTGAAATACATTTCCAGGAAAGTAATTACTTTAATGTATTTAAATGTATGTATCATACCAACTAATTGAAACCTTTTTTTTTATTTTTGGAATGGAGCGTTTTTCAAAACTCCAACCATGCATTTTATTGATCCAATTAAATCTATTTGTAACAAGCATCGTATTCACTACTTAACACTTAACGCAAAGTATACATAAAATAAAATCTATTATAAGAATGAAAATATATTATTACGATTCAGGGAAATGAAAAACATTTTATTACCATCTGCAATTTTTTCATTGCAAAATAATTAATTTATGGGTAAGTTTTTAACATAAAATGCTTTGAGAGTGCAACGCTAGACTACTCGTGATTTTCTCATCACTAACCTAGAAGTATTCTTATAATTTGAAAGAGATTCAATTCCAACTCCTTGCCAAACAAATGAAACGTGATTAAGTAAATTAAATGAGGATAAAAGGATTAAAAGGAATTGAATTAGAAATAGTGACAAATGAGCTAATTAATACTGAATGGAAAGAGAAGAGAGACAGATGTTAACAACAAATTGGTTGAAGATTGTAAATCAGAATTAACCATTGTAATCAATTATTTGTATTAAAATTGGCTCGAAGCGACTCCTAGTTAGAATAATAGGAATCAACGCTATTAAAAGCAAGAAGTGTTTCAATTAGAGCGAGTGAATTGGTAAGATAGTCTTTATTGTTTAATTTTAAGCCTGTATTAGAATTGGGAAGGAGAGGCAAAGCTATATAATTTGTGCCACTAATTATATATATATATAAACTGTGTTGCCTTTTTTTCAACATGTTTTGCAATGGATTTTGTTATCTTATTTTCTATGCAATTAGGCTTTGAGATGTTTGTGGAGTTTAATGATAAAAAACAAAAAATACTCATAGTTCATACTGCTATTTGTTTACTTTTTTTAGCTTTCCTACATACCCTGTCAGTTATTAAGTATCAAAATCATATATTTCATAAATTGTTTTTCCCACTTAGAGTAATTAATTACCTGATAAAAAAATTTTATCGAAATTTCTTAAGTTTTTTAATACGAAATCTTATATAAAGAGTGTTAAACTAAATTTATTACTCTTACGTTCTTTAGTGTAAAAACATAATTCATAATATAAACATAACTCAAATATTTTCCATTTGATTTCTTTTTTTATATTTTGATCGTTATCTTTGTAAGAATTTAATACTTATTAATTACTGTATGCATAATTTTCAATAATACAATTTATTTTGGACCGAATCTCATGGTTTGGTTTTTATGCTTGTATTTAGTAATTTGGTAGTAAAAAGTTAAAGAAGGCTTGAAATTTTGTGAAATGAAATCTTAATAATAATTTAAACTCTAATTATAAAACATAGAACTGTAACTAGCTAACTTCAAACATAAGACGTAAGAATATATTTCGTTTTATAGATATTCAGTGTTAATTAAATCATTTTCAGTCTTAGCACTCTTAGCTTTAGAGTATTGGTACTTTTATTCAAAAAGTCTCAATACCATTTTCATTTTTTATCTTAAATTTTCAAGGAAGTGAAATAAAACACACATGAAATATATTACATATTCAAAACTTTAAAAATAACAATGCTTCAACAAAATTTCATAAAAGTTTGTGAGTGGTATGGGACCCCCACTGTTCCATTCAATACTTTGTGACAACTTATCGATTCTATGACAAAAAAAAAACATTTTTACGACTTTTCTGTTATGTATACAATATTTCTTTAGTAGGAATACATTGTCTTCTCTCTTAAATTGACTTCTCTCTTTATACTGAATCTATCACAATATTATGATTTTTGCCCTTCAAATACACAAGACAATCTTTCAAACGCAGCGTGAAGTTAAGCAAAAAAACAAACAGTGAGAATGCGAATACTGGGGAAACTTGGGATCAAGTTTGAAAATAAGAATAAATTTTCTGCCTAAGACTGGTTGAAAACTGGTAATGTGTTTCGAGACGCGGTAACCCAAGACTCATGTTTTTGCATGACAGGGAATAACTGTTTTTATAAGGTAAAAGAAATCGATAGTTTCATATGTAAGTTATTTTCTTGGAGTTATGAAACTGCAGAGAATTTTATTTCTCCTGATAGAAGAAAAACATTACCAGCGTCTCTCGAAGATGTTTTGTTGCTTTAAATAATATATAGTATGTCTTGCTGTGATAAAAACAAGGAGGATCAATGTGATCACGTGTTTCACCGTATTCTGCTTTTTTAATACAACTAAACTCATTTACCATCAAAAAGTATTTTCTTCACTTTTGCACATATTTGTGCGAGAAAACGGAAATTCTGAAGAAACATTGCATTTCAAATTTGTTAAGATTATACCTGAGCTGATACCTTAATGTTTCAAATTTCACTCTACGTCTTTTTAACACATGAAGTTCAATTTTTTTTAAAACGCCAGGCACTACATTATGAATAATTTTAAGAGATTTTCTTAGAATTATTCATAAATAATCTTTCATCATTCTTTATGAATAATTTTAAGAAAAGTGATAATCCAAACACGATACTCAAATTTAACATAATGGCTCCTTAAGTAGAGTTATACCACTTTTGAACTGGTTAAATCTTAATATAGGTGGAGAGTTCAAGTTTCTTAAAACTACACTTACTCTGTGTCCTTGTTCTGTAACTTCCAAAACGCCTTGTGAGGAACTTGAGGTTCAATTTCTTTTCAAAACGTAGCATTATTCATAAGTTAGAAGGGCTTAATTTTAATCAAAAGTGAACGAAACTTTTTTTCGCGTTATTCTAATATTGTATACATCTAAGATTACGCTACCATTTTGCGAAAATCCTAAGTCCGGCTATGAAAATGATAAGAAAATCATATTACTTATTTGTAAGACTATGAAATTTAGATTTTAACTTTCTATGTTTTCCAATGAATAACTTTTTTTTTTTTTTTTTTTTGTACAAAATAATAATCTTTCTTCTAGCTACTTAATAAGATAATACTTATTGTTATAATTATCATCTATTAACGTATACAGTATATGTGTTGCCAACATAAAATACTTTTTATTATTTTTTAAACAAAGCAGTGAGAATTTCAAATTCTTCAGGAAGGTACTAATATTAATTTTATTTCTACATCGAAATTCTTATTTAAAAATGGCAGGATACTTAAACAAGTTGTATAAAAAGAAAGCATAATCTACCCTTGTTTCTGATCATAACAAAATATTATGTTGTCCTTTTCCCCAAATAGTCATCAGTAAAAATTATTTCCTTTAAAATGTGTACGATATTTGATTTGGATTATGAAGAATGGCGAAGGACATGAATGGCTGGCATCTAATGCATATTTGGGGATAAATTATTTGCTTGCAACCCTACTATTGTATACTCTTACATGCGGAATCGATTTCAAAATGTAGTTAGGGTGGAGGATAAATTCAAGAAGTCATATCCATGAATATCTTAAAGTCATATATCACAGCAAGTGCATTTACATAATTGAGTGAACCACTTACCATGGATAAGAAAGTATTCATTTCTGCTTATATTTGTAAAAGTAATAAGTATGAAGGAACATTCAATTTTTGAGTTTGTTGCTGTAGATACTTTAGGTAGATAAAATAGAATATTTGTAATGATAATATCAAGATATATTTTTATCATTAAATAAAAAAAAATATTTCAGATATTACAGATTTTCAGTTTGTAACTAAAAAGAAACATAATTAAAAATCTACTCTTCTAACAATTTCAACATGATTAAAATGTTTTTATACTAAGCCTTAAGACTTCTTATCAGGATTAGTTTTAATTTATTTGAATGTTAAAATAAACATATTTTTTATCAATTTCTTGGAAATACTAAGTATTCGGGATTCAATTGAGCATTTGCATGTTTCTAATATTTTATGGATTTATAGTGGTCAATTTGATTGTTTTTACTTTCTTAAACAACCTAGAAATTTGAAAAGGCGTGGAGAAATCATTCAAAATAAGAAATAAGTGGAAAAAATTTATTTTCATTTTAGACCCCCCAATGGAGCTGATGTTTTAGGAGGGGTATTTTGGCATACCAAATCAATTTTGGAGTAGTAGAGCAATTTTCAATTTTTAGCCACTTAATGGGTTATTGTCTTAGGTAGGGAATAAATTGGCATATCAAATCGCTTTTCAATTTCTTATTGTTTGCTTCAATTTTAATTACATTTAGCTTAAATATAATCAGTTTAATAATGTATCGTTTCCTTTAATTTTAATATAGGAAATATTTACTATTGTCCATTTCTCGATATTACAACATTTATTTTAATTTTCATATTTAATTGAGAAATTTAATAAGTATTATTCTGAAAAACCCCTTGGAAGATTAAATATGTTCTTTGCAAAACATTGCATAGGAATATTTTATATATATTTTAATTATCTTATATACTAACAGGAAAATTATTGCTTTCTAAAATGTAAAATTTCTTCAAGATTCCGGAGTGTAATAGTAGGTACATGAATATAGGTATTTTATAATTAATTCAATGTATTAAATAAAATTGCAGAGCAAAACGATATGTAATTTAATTCATTTTCTTTAATTCATGCTGCACATGACAAATGGAAGATAAATGTATGTCAACAGGTCATTTGGCGATATTAATTGTGCGAATAAATATGCAGAAAATATTTTTTTTTAATTTATAAATTCTTTGTTTTGTTTCATTAATTATAAATTTTATTGTTTTGTAATTAATATGAGTCAAAATTTCTCTCTCTAGTGAAACGTAGGAAGGAAAACGTTACAAAAAGTAAATGTAAATAAATAGGATTTTAAGCAGAAAAATTTTGGCCTGTCTCAAAATATATTTTTTTTAAATCTGATTTTATCAGGATTTCATCATGTAATAATTGCCCCTTGTTTTCATGGTGCATTATTCAATCTCTTACTCATATATGCTTTTTATTTTTATGTATATTTATATAATAATTTGTCCAGCATCCATTCATCCATGATTTTATCTTTCCGTTAGAAATTATTATATCATATTTTATAAGCTTTCGTGCTCCATTAAATCTTAAAAATACTGGATTACATAAATAACTGGATTTAAATAATTTTGTCCTAACAAATCTCTGTTTCGCACTCTAATTTTGGCTGTCTTTAAAATAGATGATCAATTCGTGATTTGTAGACAATAAGCCTTCTCTCTAATTTTTAATGGAAATTAATAAAAATAATAATATAAAGTCTTAAAATACATGAAAGATGCTCCCCAATTTATTCTATTTTATCACAAATCTTCAACCGTTATTTATGCGTGATAACATTAATTTCTGTAGGGTAATTATATGACTTCCCTTTCCATAAGCCGATTTAAAATTATTGCAATAATGCCCTAACCTAAGTAATGAGAAGTAACTGATTAAAATATATTAGTCTGTTTACTTAAATATCACATTAATGTCTCTGAAATTTGTTTGCCTTCAATTATGATTTCCGAATTGTTTGAAATTTTTCTATAACTGTATAAGCTAAAATATAGATGTTTTAGTAAATTTATTACTAATTGAGTATATATATATATATATATATATATATATATATATATATATATAATAAAAAACTATACATTAAATGTTAGGTCCAAATCTTGATTAAATAATTTAAATGGCTTCTTACTATAAAAGGCATCACAGTTTTTGATGAATGCAATCAGGGATATTACAAACATATTTATAAATAAAGAATAATTATGACTTTGTGAATTAAGCATAAAACATATATATATTTATAGATTAAGCAATTAATTAAGAAAAACATACTTATAGGTTAAGGAATTAATGACAGTTCGAATTCAGTATATAACAACACAACTGCTTTAAAAATGAAGCCTATTTAATGTAAAACAATATAGAATAAGAAATATAGTACATGTATTATAGAGTCAACTAAAGCAAGAGAAATTCTTCTCAAAGCAAATAAAGGATACATGTCACATACAGCAAACAAAAACTATAACAAATTGGTTCAAATTTTATTTTTTTTTTCTTAATTTTTTTTATTAAATTGAAGAAGTCACATCATTGAACATATATTACCTTGGAAATTAGGTAAATTAAACTTTCAAAAATTGATTTTTAAAATAATTTTAAAAATTGTGACTGAACTTTTCTTTAATGGCGGGTCGGGACTGTTTAAGAACACGGTTTTGAAAAGCTTTCTCATTCTTTTTCAAATTTATTTCATTTTTAGATTCATATCATGTTCTGCAGACAAAATATTTTATTACCTATAACAGATATGTTAATAATTAATTACGCATTGTTAATTTATATGCTTGTATTTCAGTAATTTGTGTATGCTTCATCTCCTTCGCTATTACACTGGTGTAAGTAATTAAGAGAATTTTCATATTTTGTCTTCGTTCTCGAGAACTACTAGACAGATTTTAATAAAATTTGGTGTGAACATAGGTTGATATAATACAAACAAAATAAACGTACAACAGTTATAATAGACACACAAGTTTGTGCGTAACACCCATGGGAGTCTGAAGGTCTGAAACTGCGGTTGCAGAATACACAAAAGAAATGGGTTAATAGGGGGTATGGTCCCCTTTCACAGCTACACACGCCTTGCAGCGTGATGTCATACTGGAAATGAGGCAGTTTATCAGCGCCAGTGGTAATTGATCCCACTCATTCACCAACGCTGTAGCAATTGCTGTTGCAATTGTTGCGAGTTGCAATTGCCCTCCCAGTGTCCCAGACATGCTCTATAGGATTGAAGTCTGGAGACCTGGCTGGCCAATCCATCCGGCGAATATTCTCACTAACGAGAAATTCGACCAGAACTATCGTCTGGTCACTATCGTCGACCAGAAGAACTCTATCTGGTCTCGCGTTATCGTCCATTAAGCTGAACTCGAAACCCACTGCACCCCGGAAAAGGCGAACATAGGGCTCCAAGACCTCACCTCATACCTCACACCAGTCACAAAGTCTCTGTCAAAGACGTGGAGAGGTGTGCGGCCATTCAACATGATGCCTGCCCAGACCATTACACCATCACCTGCACTGCACACACCATTGCTGCAAGATAAAACCAAGCCTTTCGCCGAGGTGTGCTAGCGAACAAAATTCGTCTTACTCTCCACGAGCTTATAAAGCCTGTTTTTCTGCTGTCTCCGCCTACACACACGTGTACGCTTATGCATTTGCCGTACAAGATTTGCATTTTTATCTAGAAGCAGTAGTTTTTCCTTCAGTTCAGTTTTTTTCATGCAATTAGATAAAATATGAAATTCTCTTAATTTATTTCACCAGTGTATATGCTTCTTTTTTTATTTTTCCGAAATTTTCTTATAATTATGCCTCGTATAAAATATTTTTGGAATTATAAGTGCTATTTCAAACATATACAGAATGATCATATTAAATATGTGAAGGATGTAAACAACGATAATGAGTTTATTTGAAGAATTAAAATAGAAGAAGTGGCGCGAACTTAAAATGATGCTTTTTTGACGATCCAAATAGTATTATCATTATTACTGAGTCGAGTGTAATTTTCCAAATGCTAAATAATAAGGCAAATTGCAAATACAATAAGTATTATTCATTCATCATTAGCGAAGATCTGAAATTCGCTGATGACTATGTGTTAATTTAAATATACAGTGCATTTTCTACAGACAAGATACTTGTGTCTTATATGTTGAATAGATTTATTGATATAAATATTCATTACATGGAACAGGCATTGAGTGCAAAATGTTGCAAACAAATTAGTTTGGGAAGCAGAATCAACAATTCGGAAATTATCTAAATAAGCCAGAATTAAAAAAAAAAACTCAAAATAAAAAATGAAAAATGAATCAGAGGAATATATTCGGTTAGATTATAAGGCTAGATTATTTTAAAAACATTTTGAAAATCATAGACAAAATGTCCGTGTTTTCTCATAATGAGTGCTTATAGAAATACACTTGGATAAAGGTAAATTGTTTTTGAAATCTATTTTGAAAATTGCATGCATTATAGGATATAATTATCTCTTGTTCAGGAAATATAAGTAAATGCATTAGAAAATAAAAGTATAAGACTTTGGTATCATATATGTGACATGCTGTCAAATGTCTATTTTTCGTGTTTGTGAAATCAATATATTAATTAAAAAGTTTCAATTAGGTACCAATTCCTATTTGCTATTCCCTTTCAAAAGATCAAATTGATCACGCAATGTAAGATCTGATTGCGAATGCGCTTAATGCCTGATAAATTCTCCTTAGAACTCTTACGTCACTTCTGACTGTTTCTAGAAACGTGAAGCATCGCTGCTAAGTTTTCTTCTGTTTTTGTTGTTGTTGTTGTTGAACTATTTTTTGTGACGGTGTAAATAAATATGTTATGACAGTGTATGAATATGCACTAAGTCCAATAGTTCCCAAATAAGATATAAATGAAAACTCAACAAAATGGTATTGAGCAATTCATTTAAATAAGTATATTGAAACGATGCTATTTCCATGCAGTGAACTTAATATATTTTTCTCGTTATAGCTAAGAAATGTTCAGAAAGCCAGATTTAACATTGTCTGTACTGACTACACTAAGTATTTATCCCCTTTTATTTATTGTTATTTCATTGTTCACAGTTTATCAGTACTAATTTTTGCATATATAATTATATACAGAACCTTAATTTCAAAAGAAAATTCAACATTAGTGCATTAAATCTGTACAAAAATATAAAAGCAAAAAGAAATACTTATAAAATATATTGTAAAAATAATTTTTCTATCTTTCACAAATTCTATTAAAAGTAATTCATAAGTGCTAAAAATCAGCTGATTTAAAAATTAACCCGAAATCAGTAAAACATTTACTTCATTCGATTAGCTTAAGCTGATTAAGGGTTGAAAGATTCCTTTAAATTTATATGAAGTAAAATGCTATTTATCTTAAATTAAAGAATTACTTATATAATTAATTAAATAAATTTTTAGCGATTGTTGTTGATGATAAAATATTGATACGAAATTTATTATTCATCAAAAATATATGATTATATAAAATACTGCGTTTTGTTGCTGAAGTGCTCTCTGTTCCAAATGGATGAATACTATTCAGTACCCAAATGTGCTTTTTCACTCATTCGGTAAATAAATAAAATTCTTTAATCTCCTCATTTTTCGAAAAACTGATTTAAAAAAAACATGTCAATATAATATTACAATTATCTTGGATAAAAGCATTGAATCTTCCAGTATATTTGTCAGCATTAAATATAGTAATATTTGTATCGAATTACTATATATATTGTTTTTCATAACCGACTTTTCTATAAAGGAACTTTATTATAAGGATAAAAAAATCTGAGTAAGAGGATTATAGTCTACCGTACAATAAACATTTATGTAGCGAGTTATAAGCAAAAATAAGTAAATAAATAAATTCACAGAAAAAATTACAGTAAATGTATTAAATATGAGCAAAAAATAATACTTTTTTAAATGTAATAAGCTAGTATCTTGTATAATGATCTAGAAATCAAACATAAAATATTACACTACAAGAAGTAGTAAATATTTATTTTACGAGTTAAGCAAAAAAAAGTAATATATTCACGGGGAAAAATTTTAACTATATTTAGTTCCTACAGAAAATCTCATACTTTTTCGAATGTTCATATAAGCGTCGTTCAAATTCTATGAATATGGAAATTTCGCACACAAAAAGTCATGACTTGTACCGGTATTCGAAGAGTTGACAATCTGTAATAACTTGAGCTCGAATCCATTTTACATTCACTTTGATGTCATCTTTTATGCTGTCAAGGCATTGATGTCAACTGTAATCTGCCCTTCTGTGGATGAAGTCACAAAGCACAAAAGTTTACCATCTGAATTATTCATGGTAAATCACATAGGATTGACGTCTTTTTATCCTTCGACTTCCTTATCCAGCCGCCTCAGGATGCAAGGAGGGAAAAAAATATTCAAGATTGGAGAGGGGTGGGGGATATTTCTTTTTTTATTATTATTTTTACATTTTTTTTTCTGCTTTTGAGACACGAAGTTATGAAATTTTGAAATGTATATTTAATTTCATATCAAGAACAATAGTAGCATTCGTGTTAATTTTTTTCTCTTGGAATGTAAAATCGATTGTTGTAGTCTATCTGTATTACGATGAAAATGCTTTGAAAGAATATCCTTTTCGTATGATATATATATAAAAACATGTTTGTGTGTGTTTGTATTTTATTTTAGGCCAGATGTAGATATTAAAAGCGTTATGTTTCATTTTGGTTTTTCTTTCTAATATTCTTAGTTTTTTACAAATTTTGGGCTTACGATTTCATGTGTGTAGTTTTATCTTTTAGCCATCATTTAGGTTTAGTTTATTTTGTGATAATTTATCTATTTTTAATCGTTTTGTTATGTAGTGTTTCAGTATTTATCTTAGTTTTATTTTTAGACAAAAATATAATCTGCTTTATATCCATTGTAATTTTTCCTTAATCTTTAAGAAAATAATAAATTTGAATTATTTTTGTGAGTAATTTTTTTCTTTCGCTTGTATTTTGCTTCTTTACTTTTTAAAATCATTTATTAATTCTATATATTAGTTTCTTTTATTATATTACATATACATATCTATACATATAATGTTCATAATAATACATAATTAGAAAACATGTATATGCAAAAATTAAATCATCTAAGTAGAAGAAATAAACTCACTTAAATTAAAATGTAAAAAACAAACCCAAGGAAAATCATAATATTGAATTATACGTTGATGAAAAATTATTTACTAAGACAAACCAACCTGAAATCCGGAAAGGATATATAACGTAGTCAAAATAGGGAGATAAATTTAAATATTAAAGAAGACAATATAGGCAAAGAAACAAAAAAAAGTACATTAAAATGTTGTTTCGGGCATGGGACAAAATTGATTGGATATACTAGTATTATAGTTCTAACCATCCTACTAAACATAACTAAATCATAAAAACATATTCAACACAAATGTTGTAGCGTATTTCTGTTATCCGACAGAACTGTCAAATTAAATATTACTCGCAGTCTGTCCCAAATCTAAAATTTTTAACTTAATTCCAAACAGAAATAAAGTAATGGAAACAGTCACACAAAAACAGTTGAAAAATGCTTTACATTACTTTTCAAAACTCCCTCACATTTTAAACATCTCTTGTTCACTGTCCTTCCGCACGGATATGTGTTCTAATAACTTCTGTAAAATATCAGATTACTCTTGCTGTGATACAGTATGAATTTTTCCAAAATGGAAAATCTCCTACAGGACAGAGTCATGTCATAGTCCCTATAGATCATTCAAATACGCAAGTATTTCTCGTGTATATTCAAAGCCTTCATACCTTAGCTATATTTCAACTACCTGAACTTCCTATAACTGCAACATTTCTATCTCTGAAACTTTTAAACAACTTGTTTACATCTAGTCACAAAACTTCTAAAGTTTGCCTGATTAGTGTAACCAAGTTTCATTTGGCTAGAAAGGGCAGAAGGTTTGAATACAAAGTCAGGAAGAAACTTCAGAAGTTAGTTAAAAGAAGTTTTGCAAATAGCTCATGTTAAGAAAACTCGATACCCAATTTCAAAACAGTAATTAAACCAAAGAAATTTAAAAAAAAGAAAAAAAATGAACAAATGGGAAAAAAATACGTTTTAGTCATATTAAGAAATCAATTAAAAATCAAATATACCTTCTGATATCATGAAACATACATATAGTTACAAAACTCTTACCTAAATCTTCCATCGTTCTTTATAAAACTTAAGAATTTCACAAATAGTATTTCATTATAATTTAACTCGCCTTTTCTACTTGAAAGGAATCTCTCTCCCTCTCTGTATATATATATATATATATATATATTCATATATATTCGTTTTTTTAAGTACTTGGTTTATTGCGAAATTTTGTAGAGTGTGTTTTGTCAATATTTATATTGAATAAGTTATTATTCTGTCTAAATTAATGTTATACTTTTAATGAATATATATGAGTTTTTGATATTTAAATTTAGTGACTGAGAATTAAGCTATTAGTTTTTAATTAGCTAATGCTTGATTACATATTATTGTGGTAAATGTACGATAATTTTTATACTATAATTATTTTTTATTACTTACTTTTTATTGGTTTTGGTTTATTTCGATTATGACTATGTCGATAGTAGATAATTTTGTGTTCGGTGATGGTATACTTATTTCACTTTTGCAATTAAAAAAAAATGTTTATATGAAGTATTGAAATCAGATTCTTAATTTTTTGTCTTTTTGAAGATTAGAAATTATTTTGATCTATATGTGTTGGAAATTTTTATTACAAAACATTTTCATTTTCATTTTGTAAAATAAATTAAGTCGCTTATTTGAATAGGTAGCAGTAGTAGGAAGCGGTATGTATTATTAAGTTTATATTTATATTCTTCAATCATAATTTTTAATTACAGTTTTGTTTATATGATGATGGTTGGTGAAGTTTATAAAAAACTGTTAATGGTATAAAAAGTAATGTGAAATATATCTGTATGAATTGTGTAAAAAAGAAGTTGGAAGATATGTGGTTAGGGAAGTAATATATCGCCATGATAATTCGAAGAAGAATGTTAGAGGTAATTTGTATGATGTTATTGTGATAAATATAGTAATAAAATATCGTATATGTATGATAAAGATATTTCAATCAATGATGAAGTGAATGATAAACAGGCTTATAGGAATTATAAAACGAGATTAGGTTTAAATAATAAATATAAGTGTAATAAATACAGTAATAATACTTTTATGCACAGTAACTTTAGTGGTGATAAGGAACTTAGAATACAAAGTGTGTTAAGAATACAATTATAATTTAAAAATTGCTATATTAAATTACAATATTTGGAATAACAAGAGTTGAAAAACTTGTAAGACGATTAATAATGAACGACTTAATATTAATTCGAAACTTATTTTCTGCAAACTTATAATTGTGTTTACTCACTGAAGTGTAATAAATGCGATTATAAATATAAGGATCTAGCTAATAATTATATAACAGATGTGTTAATCAATACATAACATAGCCAAGATACTGATAACTTTAGAGGTATAAAGATTTCAATAAAATTGAAATTAGACACTTTTGTACTCATAAATTTGAAAATGTAGAATTAACTGTTATTAAAATTGTACCAATCAATAAAAGAAATTTGTGATTTGAAAATTATCATATTAGAGTTTACAGTATTACATTCCCATATGTTACTTATACTTCGCTTTTTAATAAAATATAATTCAAATTTTTGAACAAAATTAAACTAAAAGTATTTTACAGAAATTATAGTTATAATAAGTTAAATGCCATCTTAAATGGATTTATAACTTATTATAACATATAGTTATAATAAGTTATAAATTCCAATACAGTTTATAAATATATGTATATATATAATAGAAGAAATAAAAATGAGTGAATGTATGGACATGGATCTTATTTATCATGAATTCTATTTTTAAAACAATGCATTTGAAAAGGACTTCAATATTAAAAGTATTAAATAATTTCATTTAGGTAAGAAAAGAGAAATCGAACTTCTAGGGGATTTTCTTACTGAAATAAATAAAACAGACAGCACTTTCATATTGAAAGGATATTTGTACTCATTTAGTTAATATACATAAAATAGATACTTGTAATACTGATCATTAAAATATAGAATATTGTTTTATTAGATTCGTGAATAAATTTTGTGATAAAATAATTTTTACAATATTATTTATATGTATAAATACTTAGTACCTATTAATGATATTAATATTAAAAAGCTCCAGACATCATTTAACTCAAGAACTGCGATGGCCAGCTATTGGGAGTTTAGAGGAAGAACAAATTCTGATAGAAGTGGATAGATGGCTGAATGTGATTCGGTTTGTGAGTCACAGCCTTTGGCAACAATTTCTAACCACAGATTTGGCATCCAGGAGGTTCAGCCGAGGATGGCTGAAAATAGGCAATAAAATGCCTTCGTAAAATAGTCAATAGGTGATGCTTTCGTAAGACAGGCAATAGGTGATGCTTTCATACTAATGCGAGACCACACAGGGCTCGCATCGTGAATGCTTATCTTGAGCAGGAAATAACTCAGCTCATGCAGTGACCAGCTCGATCACCGAGCCATAACCGTATCAAAAATGTTTGGGATTCTCAGGACGACGTGTACTTGCTCTCAATCTCCCTCCTCAGACCCTAGACATGTTTTTCATTGCTTTGGAAGAGCAATGCCTCGCACTTCCTGCAGAATTATTAGACAGTATAATTGAGAACATCACACATCGCTGCATGTGCTGCATTGCTTCATGGGGAAATCATACCCATATTAAAGATACTTTTCGTATACCAAACTGACACATCCGATTTGTTCATTGTATACATATGCATATTTCTATAACAACATAATTGTCTGGTGGTTTCTTTTTATGCTATTTTGTACCTTCCTATGTGTTGTATAATGTGTAGAAGTTTCATTACATTCTACGCATAACTTTTTGAATTATCGTCATTTTTGTGATTTTTTCTTAATTTATGATAACCAGTGTATATATATATATATATATTTGTGTGTGTTATGTTTCAATTTTTATTTATCAGGAATGCAACTTTAATATTGATTTATTATTTACTACTCTTCATTGTATCCTGGAAACATCATACGTAGTGTGTTATGTTACGAAATCTGCGATGTACATTTCGTAATCGACGACATTATTGCGCTTTAGTGATTAGTCAAATATGACTTTCTTGGATGTCCTTTTTTATTTTGAAGTTATTGGTTTTCTCATTGTAAATACAAATATTGAAATATAATTTAAATGCTATTTATTTTCTCTGCTAAAATAAGATTTATTTCAAAACTCATTTCTAAAAAACGCATATGTGTAAATATTTTTGCTACTTTTTCTGCATATGACAACTTCAAAATATCGATATAGTGCTAGAAGAAAAACGTAAGGGTTCTTAAAACAGTTTATATTCTAAAAATTATTTTTATAAAACTTATATAATACTAACTGGGAAATTTTCAATGTAGAGAAAAGGCTGAAATATACTTCAGTAAATGTACTGAAAATCAGAAATAAATGTAATAACATTACCTTTAAAGATTTGATTAATCGATAGTATTGAAAAGCATGCTTTAAAACTCCAAAAAAAATTAATGTAAATGCATATTCTTCCATCAAAAAGCGACACTGTATTCCTGGACACAGAGAATCTTTAGTTATTTGACAAATTTGATATAGAAATAATAGTCTTAAAATTATAAATAGTATACCATATTTTCTATTAATTTTTCAATTCCGTATCAGAATGTTTTTGAGAAATATATCGATCATAAGAAGTTAAGAAAAGACCAGTAGTTTATTTTGCGATTTTATTTTACCCACTAAGATGTTAATTTTTTTTAAAAAAAAAAAATTAAAATATTTTTGAAGATTAAATTCCCAAGTGAAAAAGCATACTTAAACGCTAATGCAAGCAACTGCATTTAAAATCTTTATTTATATGTTTATTTCCTTTTAATTAATTTTTTATTTCAGAATTTGATTATGGAATGAAAATCAGCTGGTCAGGATTTATGTTTTACTTTGGCTCATTAACTGTTACTCAAAAAAAAAAAAATCGAAAGGTTTTTTTTTTACTATGTTTTATAGCATGATCATAATTTATTTGTTGGTTTAGTTTTATCAACGTTTTACTGGAAGTAGCACAGGCTATTGGCGACCAAGCTCGTAATTTTGAGCTTCGGTCAAGTGACGAGGACGACACTTGATCACACACCTGCCTCTCCTAACTTCTACACCACGCCATCGTGGTGATTTTGTGTCCCGATAGATTTATCTTTCATCTGCCCTTGCTACACGGTCGAACAAAAAGGAGGAGGAGGAGAGTTCGCGACCATGATCACTAGGTTATTACTTTGCATCTAATTGCAAACTAGAAATTATTATTCACATTTCGTTTTGGTTAGAAACATTGTAAACAAAATGCATTCGAATATCGCTTTTGTGTTTGTGAAAAAGGAAAAATTTATTAGAAAAACACTACTTTAAATAGAAGCGGATATTTACCATCTCATATGTAGCAAAATAAGAATAATTCATTACGTAAATGGCCAACTTATTCCAGCATTTTTAATAATCTTTAAAAATTAAATTTTACTTTCTTTCATTTGCAAGTTTGCAGTTAGCTAAGTAATAGTGAGTGTATTCAAAAATAATATTCAAGGAAAATAACATAATGTTAGATTGGCGTTTTTTGTTATGGTTGCTATGCACATTATTTTTAAACATTTTTTTTTTCTTCTTGATTCTGAATAGAGCAATAAAATGTAATTCTTTGTACTAGAAGCGATATATGTAATAAAGTACTTACACCAAAAATAAAGTTAAAACAGATGAACAAAATACATATTTTATTCCGATTAAATCTTGCATTTGGATATTTCCTATGGAAACAGAAAATTTCGTTAAATTGTATCACATTTAAAGGGAATTTTAATGTACTGTATTTTTAAAGAATTAATTCTTCGTGTACATTTTAAGAAAAATTCGTACATTGCTTTCAATTTTCTGATAACTGCACTAATTCGCCTCTTTTTTTTTAAGAGTTGCCGCCAGGAATTGAACAATTTTAATCCTTACCACAATGAAATATTAGCTTGCGTTTCAAATTATTGTACTTTCATAAATAGCAAATAAAAAAATCATTGATATTTATTGTATGTCATCTTACGCATGAGTTTACTAACTTTCAATTCAGTAATATTTTGATTTATTCTCCGTACTTTCTACACAAATAATTAGTTGTACTCTAAAAAGGTGTTGTTTTTCTTTAAATCATTAGATTAAAATACTCTAATAAAAAAGCATATGCATTAATGAAAATCATATATTCATTAACAAAAACATCTAACTAAGGTATATAGCATTTTAATGAACTTCTACCACAACACTAAATTTAAAAATTTAAGATGTGTTCTTTAAGTACATTGAATGATTTTAATTTATTTCTTTCGAATATATCGTACAAAAATAAATAAAAATGTATTGTTAGTTTTCAACTGAACTTCCACATCACGGACATTCTTTCGAAATGAATGTCCAGCACGACAGCCAAATCTTTCACTGCGAAGAACCAAACAACTAAAGAAGAAAAGGGGAAAAAAGAAAATTCTCAAAAAAAATAAATAAATGACATTTACAGGTTCAGACAATAAACGAAATCTCTAGTTTTCATCCACGGGAGCATTACCTCCTGTGACGCCATTCAAAGGTTCCATGTCGTGATTGTTCCACAATAAAAGAAACTACATTTTTCCCAATGTGCAAAAAGTATCCCAAGAACTTTCCGTGAAAGGGAAGCAACAACAACAACAGCGAAAAAGATGGAGTAACCGACAGGACGCTAAAAGCCAAGAACAATTTAAAAATTACCCCTTTCTCACTATCCATCTTGATTTTATCGAAAGCTGCGAACCTCTAAGTGAATTTCTGTGGTGCGAGAAGTACCGTTTAGTTTTACGATGTCCTAGATATATAGATATAGCCATCCCAGCTCACCGAATTAGTGGCCTAAGTCACTGAAAGGGGATTTCGGTTCTTCGCTTGGACCTAGTAGCGTTCAGGCGGAAATTGTTGTTTTGTTTGAGAAATGTGGTCGTTTTCTGGAAACTGGAGTTAAATGGTGTGTTAATGCAAATTACTCGTCGTTTAAATTGCTTACTGGAGGATGATCTTTCGTAGAATGGATTTTTCGTCGTTTAAAAAGTTCGTTTTTAGAGGCCTTAAATCAAGAGAGAAAAAGTTTTGTTTGTCTTAATTTTTTTTCATAAAGTGTCTTCTTCGTTTCTTTTTAAATACTTTTTATTGACATCAGGTCATCAATAAAAAGCCTCTGTTGTAAAGTTGTGTATGAAAAGAAAAACTAAAATTCAATAAATTACTTCTGATTAAAAATTAAAACCGAGTTTTTAATTAATCTAAGATTTAAATTAAGTTTCATTATTTTATAATTTATTTTTTATATTTGATTTACAAGAAATCAATCGAAGAAATAAATTATTTTTTTATTCTTTATGTTTAGATTTTACCACTAAATTATTTTTTTGAGTTACATCTACCACGTGTTAAAAATATTATATTACATGAACTGTTACGTAATAATTTATTATACAAAATTAATATTTAATTTTTATCTCTAGTGATCTTGATGGCAAACTCGCGGTCGGCATTGAATCTGTTGAGTCATCAGCTCAAGTCCTAATGCGAATAATGACCCGCCGAGTTGCGAGGTTGATGCATATTAAATCTGTCCAAGGTTCTAAGTTCTCCGTTTTCCATGGTGTAATCAACGTAAATAAAACGAATTTCAAAATTAAGAGTTATGTCACCAAATGCTCTCGTGCTACTTCTAAACAGACAACCAAATAAATATATCAGCAACTTACTATATTAAGAGAAATATCGTCACAAAAAAATCATGGAGAAAGTTGGAATATTATTAAAAATATATTACAATAAAATGTATATGTTTAAAACAGTTGAAATAAATGTCAATGGTAAGACATAAATAGATATTTCTTTATCACACTTTATTACTTAATTACATAATTGAATATATATTTATTATATGACCTCAGTTTATGAACATGTAATAATTTTATAAATTTTAATTTCTTTCTAACACCAACTTATCAAATTTACTTAATTTAACCATCGAGTACTTTGCTTCTGATTTTAATAAGTGTTAATTTGATAAAAAAAAAGTTATCAGTTAGTTATTGCAAAATTAATCACTAATCTATAAGAAATTTCTTATTTCAATCAACTTCTCAAAATGTATTTGACTTCTTTAAATGTTTTGCATAGTTTTTTTTTTTATTTCACTAGCGTCTTTCAAGACAAGAAAAATGAAAAATATAATTTTGATTTATATGTGTAGAAATTAATATTTCTAAATAACTATGTGAGTTTGAAATTCGATATATCGGTTATGAATTGGGAGATCGTGATTTTATTTTAAATCTATTGTAACAATTTTACAAGTTACTTTTATCAAAAAATCATCAGAAGCATTATTGTGTTTCATTAAAAAATTTGAAAATTAAAAAGTTTTGAAAAAAATTACTTATTCATTTCTTGAATCATCTTAATATTAAATAGGAAAATTGGAATGTGTAAGATTATCATCTAATACAATTTTTTATCATTATTGTGTGAAGAATATGCACATTAATTATTATTTAAATTCAGGACAATTTCTCAAAATTTCAAATATTATTAAAATTTATGCATGTCACATTGATGTTAAAACTCTTTATGTGTTAGTTCTGCCTTCTACTTCACTTACAATTATTTATTAAATGCGGCTCTTAAATTATCAGTTTTCAAACTTACGGATAATGTTATTTTTTCTTCCTTTCTCTAAGATAATTACTCGTTTTAATCGAATACATAAGTAAAAATGCAACAATGTCTAATTTTCATTAATCTTCGTGCAATTAAATGCATATAATCTTTAAATGTATTTTTATATGTAATAATTTTCAAACAATTTTCATTACTTTTTTAAATGCTTAAAAAAAATTTTTCATTTTACTTACATGACTAAATTGCTCTCAATTTGGGAATAAAATGAAACATTTTAAGAAAATTGTATTTTTATCAAATTTTCTCTTATAGTGCATTACAAAATAAGCAAACAAGCTCATATATTTTAAAATTAAGTAATTTTCTAGAGAATAGCGAAACACTGACTTAAGAGTTTATTTCTTTTTGAAATGAAAAAGACTCAAAATATATATATATTAGATATGTAGAATTGTTAAGCAACAGTAAATTAACCAAGAAGTAAACTGTATGCAAAAAATATACAATCACTTAATGAATAGTCATTTATTTAATTATTTTGGTTTCGAAGCAAAATTTGATTTACAAGGAAAACTGGCATACAAAAAAAAATTCGTGTAACATAAATAAAAGTATCTATACGAAGAGTTATTAAAAATACCTCTCCTCAAATACAAAATGGCACTTAATGACTAAAAAAATTTCCAATTTGGATAATTATTTGCTACTGGCATGTTTTTAAATTGATTATATTTATTTTTTGAGTAAAAAATGTCACATTTGTAAATTGGTCTTTATTTGTCTTTTTAGCTTCAGTAAAAGTCTATCGAAATCTTAAATTTATTATCATATTGATTCATTACTATGTATATAAAACAAAATGTGAATATATTAAATAAGTAAAGATATTATCCTGTAATATATTGAATTCCTGAATCGGCAATCCATTTCAAGAATCATATATTAAATTCTATATAATCAGTTATGAAACTGTAGTCGAGTTATATATACAGAAGGATATATAGGTCTCCTAAGACATCGTAAACTCCGACTAGTTAGGAATCTACATCTTGATTGAATTCTCAAAGGAGATTCATAAACTAGAACACACACTCCCATTACAACCAATGCTCTCCTACTCGTGTCAACAACTGTTGTTTGGGCAGAATACAAGGACTCCCAATAACGCATTCATTAATACGTTCGGAAACACATTTGCACAGATATGCTTCAAGAATTACTGAATTTACCTCCCACTCATATATCTGCTTAAGGAATTTCCAGGATTTGCCGTTATAATGTAGATTGATGAAATGTACTTAACCATGACGAATGTTTAACAGGATAACACTAGCTATGAGATAGTAATTTTGTACTAACTACGAGCTTCATTCCTACTTATCACATTGAAATTGCAATCATACTTGAGGCTGTGAAATCTAGAGATGAATAAGTGAGTAAATTTATGAAACGCCGCACATGATATGAAAGGCCACTATTGAATATTCTGATTAGCAGACATATGGTATGAATTAAAATTATATTAGTAATATTTAAAATACATTCTTAACTACGTTTAGAACGAATAGTAGCTATAAGCTACTTTCTTTCGAAATAATAATAATTTTAAAGAATTATGATTAATAATAAGTAGTTTATTTATGTGCGTGAGTAAATTTCTTTAAAAATATGATAAAATCGAATGAATGTATTTTATGATAAAACTAAATATTTTACATCATGATTAAAAAAATCTAGTTTCATTTTAGTTAAGTTTTGGATTATATATATATATATATATATATATATCTGTGTGTGTGTATTTAATTTAATTTTTTTTGGTTTAAATCTTCAGAAACTTTTCAGTTTATAATTTTGATGCATAATCGTTTTTAATAATATATTTTGTTTTCAGAAACAGTTATGCATATAATTAAAGATTACGCAGCTTAAACACCTAAATCCTGATACTACATTCAATATATTATTCTCCATCTTTGTATCTTTAAAAATTTGTAAGGCTTTTCAAATTTTTCCAACAAAAATTCAAATATCGAAATATGTTCTGTATTTTCCTTCTTTTCTGGTTTAATATATATATATATATATATATATATATATATATAATTTATTTAATAACTTTTTCTGTTGCTTTATAATTCTCACTTCTTTAGAAGCTTTTGGACCGAACAGTTAATGAAAAAAAATTGTTATCAATCAATACTTACTTCAACCTTTAATTTTCCAAAATCTTACTTTCATTTAGACGCATCATTGGTTTTGAGTCATGGATTATTTCTCTAGCAAAGATAATGAAAGTGCTCTACTGTGTATTTAGCTCCATCATTAATACTTGTTTCAACATCTAACGAAAAGTATTAAATATAATGTCATTTTCATTATTTTATCAAAACGTAAGTAAGTGAAATATACATATATATGATGTCACACTTTTAATATTGTTCAAAAAGAGTTTCGTATATTTGAACAAAATTAAATGGAAAATAAAGTTACATCTATATCATAAATCTATGGACTGAATCAAAGAGACTGTGCTTACTTGTAATGTGCTTGGAGCGAGTGAACCGATATACTGAGAAGACCAACACTTCATTTTTTTAAGATCTAACAAAACGCCATAGCAGTTAAAATATAACATATATACTCAATGCAAATCTTTCACGTGTTTACGAGATGCATAAAGTAAAGACAATGAAGATGGAAGTAAGTTAATTATAACAGAAAGACATGCTTGTAAATTTATTCGTATCTCGTAAATCAAGTATAATTTGAAATAACTAGTGATAAGGGTCATGCGGAATATTTGGGGTCTGAAACACTTAATTGGTGTCCTGTATAAAATAAATCCTCCTTTTTATTCAAAAAAAATGGACGAAGTATATTAAATCTGTTCTCTAAATGTCCTCTGTTAACTATCGCATATTTGAAAGAAAAGATACTAAAAAAATTTATAATCAATAGAAACATAGCAAAGAATAAATGGAATGAAACAATGAACAAAAAAAGTGTTAACCATCTGTTTATTTAGAAATGTGCATATTGATATCTTACGATTAATAATACTTAAATTTCACGAAAAACTTATACTTATTCTTGAAATATATAGAATACGTACTCTGGCTATCATTACAAAAATAATTTCTTCAGAACTTTTGTGTGTGGTTCGTAGTTTTAATATTATTAATATGTTATCTAAAAATTACAATTTTTTAGTACATTTTTTGTCATTTTCCCATCTAAATAAATTGTATAAGAAAGATTAGATGTGTAATTTCTGTACGTTTTATGATATTCAACAAAATATAAAATTGCATGCATTCCGAAATACTTCAGTAACTCAATTATTTGATTTAATTTAATATTACTGTCACTTTTTCTGAGGATATAATCTCAGATTATATTCATTTTTATCCATGTCTTAAAATAGTATTTATGCGTAAAACCGCATCTCAAAAACTTGCATCTTAAAACTGCCTGTATATTAACCGACGATTAGAGGCAAAAATAATGCAGCTAAGTTAAATAATTGAGTTCGTTGCATATTAAACATACCTGCTGGTTCGTTAATTAAAAGCTTAAAATTAACTGAAATTTGTTACAATCCATTCATAGCTAAATGACAGCCTAATGGTTAAGATCGCTAATTTGTGTGTGTGGTAACCAACATATCTGTATTTTCCTGTCTACCAAAATTCTTCATTATGGAGTTAATGGCTCTAGAAGGAATTGCATTGTACCTTAGATACTTAAATGAAGTTGCATAGATTATTGATGTGAACCAAAATTTAATAGCCATATTAGAGTGCGAGGAAGGTGTCTTTACTTCTCTGATACTGAAGTCATCTGAGAAAAAGATAAGAATTACAAATTATCTCGTATGTACAAATTATATCGTATGTCTTTACTTCTCTGATACTGAAGTCATCTGAGAAAAAGATAAGAATTACAAATTATCTCGTATGTACTGATAATTACACATGGGATAAATTTGAGAGAAATTCAAATAGTCACATAAATGAATTAATGCAATAGAAATACGATCTAGTATTTATTGAATATCTATTCTTGATACAATACATAATATGTTATAAGGTGTATTTTAAACAAGACCCTTCATAATAATGTTTACAGTTCTCAAAACATAACAGAGCAGTGGTAACCTAATGTTTCCTGTTGATATCTCTGAAGATGACTGAGTTCTACTAAAGAATTGAGTACGAATCACGATTTCAATGAAAAAATATGTTATGCCAAATAATAAGAATTACTATGGTCTATGACAAACTGACCAAACAAGTTTGAATTTGATCTGGTGTTGATGTTAGGAGATTGAGATACCAGCTCAAGTGTTGCTGATGAACATGGTTGTAGATTATAATATCGGTCTCAGTACCTTAACTTTCGGCTTAACTTTTTTTTAAAATATCAAGATTCATAGTTAAGATTGTTTCTACTTATATCGAATAGAATCAGAAATATACTTTTGAATTCTTGTAGATAAATCTATCTACTTAAACTTTAGTTTGCTGTTAATATATATTTGAGCTAGAAGTGGAAAATCTTATTTGTTGCCTCAGAAAATAAAGCTAATGAATTGCCTTTTTTGTCTCCAAGCACATTGGTCTCATGCATGTTTACCATTGATATTTGAAAAAGAACTAAACTATAGTACAACGAATAATTTAAAAATCAAAGATCATTTTCATTTCCCAATTGTTTTGTTTTCAATATTTGTTAAATGGATATTTTTTTTGTATGAAATGATTATGGTCATGGATACGTACTTGCGGAAGACGTCGTTTACATCAGGTCATGAGTTTGAGCCCTAATACCACTAATCATCTGCAAGTAACAGGTATGATGCACGTTAAATCTGATCGAGGTTCCAAATCTCTGTGTGACAACTTGAGGAGTGAGATATTGGCTTAAATGTCCACCACATCACTTGACTTTGGCTTATAATTACGAAGTCCGTTGCCAATACCTCCCAGGTTGCTTCTCAGTTTAATAATAAGCTTTTCATATTTTGCGAAGTTCTTTATCAGTTTGTTGATAATTTCAATTATTGTATAACTGATTCATATCTATTAAACAATTATATAAATATATTTAAAATAGCATTACATTAATGAAGATTTCATCTTAAGTTATAAAATACGTTATTGATATTGATTAACATTATTAATGATTTAAATCTTAAATATATTTCTTGTTTTAATTTGCAAGATGCTTATAAAAGACATTTTTATTCATGTATCTGGTACATAAAATAGAATTGATAAAATAATGTCTTTAATGATTATTTTACTTGAAAAGTACTTAAAAAATTAAATCGAAATAAAAAACCTAATATCTTTAAGAAATATTTATTATTTTCCTAAAGTCATTTACTATCTAATACTTTTTCGTTATTAAACTCTTAAATAATATTGTTTATTTGGCTTCTTTTGTTATTTCCATTGTTTTAAGAAGAAACACTGTATGTGAAATATACAGTAAATAAACCTCTGAATGAAAATTTTGTTGTTTAATTCTTATTAATTAAGTTATCCGTAATATAATTTTTTACTATCGAAAAATGATATAATATATATTTTGTTCTAGAAGGTAATATTAAAAAGAACTTTTTTAAATTATCCAATTGGGCATTTTAAGTCAATTTGTTTTCTATTTCTTTTTAATGTTATCAACGATAGAAAACTTCTTATTTGCTGCAACATAGCACCATAGTCATAAATATGGAAAAAAGCATTTTCCCTTTGTCGATGTGTATCAAATTAGCATGTTTTTAAAATTCTTGCTTTAAATAGGTCTATTTGAAATTATTTTCTATCAATGTGTAGGGAATGCTTACCCTTGAAGACCTGAAATGGAATCTTTAATACATTCAAATTATTATTAAATGTAAAGAAATGAAAGTTACGATACTTAAATCATTGTTCAAAATTCCAACTTGTTGTCATTTTTTAAATTAAATGTATTTACAAAGAAAAGTAACCTTTGAATTCTCTTTCAAAATAATGAAAAAATCAATCATACTATATTTTTCAAAATTGTTAAAGTTAGATCTTTCGTTATAATGTTTAATATTTATCTCTTTCTTTTAAATAAGGGCCATTGTGTGGAAAATGTATGTATTACTTTTCTTTTACTGATTGTATGTATGTGTATCATCTAATATTAAATTATATAGATACTAATTTCCAGTTAATAATAATTTTAAATAAAGGAAGCTGGTTCAGTAAAGTGAAAATGTCAATGGCTAAAAACAAAACCTTAAAGCCTTTTAATGTATTCATCAAAATATTTATTGAACGTCTCATGTTTTCAATTTAGTTGAAAAACTTATAAGAAAACTTGTAAATTTGAAATGTAAACTTAGTACACTTCAGAATTTACTGGGATTTCTAGTGATAAAAAAGCTCTTTAGAATTTCATTTCAAATAATTAACATTACATTATTCTTCTTTAAGTAAAAAAAATTGAATTTATGAAAATATATTTTATTTTAAAATTAACAGTATGTTCTTTTTGAATTCTGTTTTAGCAAAACATGAAAGTTAATAGAATATTTCGTGGAAAAAAAAAACATATAAATTTAATTTTTTCCACACTTTCTCATATTTTTGTAGAAGTCAAAAGAATCATTCCACTTTGGTTCCCATCCGTTCTTGGTAGATATAAATGGTTCCTGAAAAAAAGAATGTTCTTGGAATTGCGTGACAACTCCGTGCCAACGTGCTTTCTCAGATTTTTTTCTACTATCTTACTTTAGTTATAGGAACACCTGGTAATGCCCAAGCTACAAAGGAAGATCTGTCAGTTCATAAACACTTTAGATGGTTGTTGTTGCTTGATTTTTGTGTTTGTTGCGTGATACCAAGCCCTTCCAGTCTGTTTCGAGGTGTGAGAGTTTTCACATGTGTCTCAATGTAAAAAAAGAAGAAAAAAAATTACAGACGAAAGTCTCGATTCTTGATACAATAGATTGATAATGGACCCTAAATAAGTATGAACTCATTTTTCATTACTTTAATACATGTTTTTAGTTCAAAAGTATCTTTCTTAATTATGTATTTGTTTTCGAAATACACATAATTTTTCTTATGAAGTGAATTAATTCTCAAAATAAATTCGTTCATTTGTAAAAAGGAGGTAAAAAAGTATTAATTTTTTAACATAAAAAATGCCGATTAATGAGTGCATATGAGGAATAAATATTTTGTTTTTGTGGAAAGATAAGTAAGATTTTAGGTAGTGAAAAAGTAACTGATTCATACAAACGGTTTTAAACCGTTCAATTATTATTTTTATTATTATTTTTCAACTATATTCCTCTTAAAAGAAAAATATGTAAAAGTGTATTTAAATTTATCCCAATTATTATTATGTAACAGAATATAAATGTTCAATGGTAGCTAAATTTACAGTTTTTTTTCCATATTAAATTTAAATTCAATATAATAAATACTTATTAAATATTTTTTGTAATCATATATAACATTTGAATCTGAAATATATTAGAAAATACTTTTTAATTTATTTTAATAGCTATGGTAACCAATTGGACATGGTTGTGAACTACATGACCCGAGATATCCAAATAAAGTCTTGGATTCGATTATCGGTTCTATTGAAATCTGTCATATGCGATTACAATAATGCTGAAACTTAAACAAACATGGCAACAAAATGATCAAATAGAGAAATTTTGTAGTTAGAAGAGCGTGAAAACCAAGTTTAGAAGTCGTGACCGTCACTTGAATATCGTACAAAATCAAGAAGCATATTATTAGAAGCATAAATTAAGGCTCTCGTCTAAAATATCGTCATTTTGATATCATGGACATATTAATAAACGTATGGAATTCTTAATACCGTCATCAAATCTTCACTATTTTACCTATCAGAATGCAAAAAAGTGCACCCGAAAGAGCAATAGATAATGAAGATTTCTGCAAAATTACATTTCGCTTCCAAATTTTGAAACAATTTTAGAATATTTATTAAAAGCCGGAAGACTCCCAAACTAATCACTAAAATAGAGGTTATTATTCTTGAATAATGACATATATTTTTATATTCAATTTATCTTCAAACCTGGGATGAAATAAACGTAATTCCGAAAAATTCTTAATTATTTTTTGATATTTCGGATAAATTTTGGGTTCAAATAGAAAAAATAACGTTTTGTAGATGGTAGTAGAAATTCCTTAGAATTAACATTACATTCTCGAAACCAAAATAGCCAGTAGACGGGAGCCTTATGAGGTCAATCAAATTTAACTCTTATATTTTAATTGAAGAGTTACTAGCATCATAGATTGTAATTCTGGACAAAGTTTAACAAGAGAAAATCGATCTTTAATTTTGTAACTTTTATTTTTCGACTTATTTTCAAAATTATGTAAGTATTTATAAAGGTATATTTAATATATTGTAGCACAGTTTACAATAACCATAAAGGGGAGAAATTGGGTCTTGGAGAATTAGCTTAATTAGAGCACACAATATTAAATAAAAATTATATAAATTCTGGGAAGTTTTTCTGTAATTATATATATTATATTCGCTTAAACAAAAATTATATAAATATATAACAAATATTTATAATTTATAAATACATTTTCTTCAACCTCCTTTAGTAGGTACAAGATATTTGTAAACTTCATTTTAATAAGAAATGTTTATAATGTTTCAAATTTATAATCATTGAAAATTGACACAAAATTGAATAAATACACTAAATTAATGTTTCATTTTAAAATAATTGACTGTATTTTGAGCACCGTTTATTCAAAGAAATTTCAGTTGTGTATTTCTCTGAAATAAATCCGAATTTTTGAAAGCTGAGAAATTCATTTAAAATAAAAAAAATTAGAACATTTGTACATTTTTAGTGAATTAAACACGATTATTTTAACAATATATACTATCTCATGTTTATTTTTCAGACATATGAAACAAGAAAAAGTTATTACGAAAAGAAAAGAAAATAAAAAAAGTGTACGTGTTGGAGCCAGATTTATGGTTACTACTGCTTACGACAAAAATATAACTCTTCGATGTTAGCAAATAAAAGTTTACCAAACTTTATTATACCTCAAAGGTACTAGGAAACATCTGTTACGTATTTTGTATGAATATTTCAACAAATTCCGGATATTTTATGAAGAAAACTGGTTTTTATAGTCGCAATTTTATGATTTTCAGTTTCTTTTGAAAATATTGGAAGAATAATTTTTAAATAAAATGAGTATATTTTTCCACAATTCTCTTCACAAGACTCTGATGAATATTGAAATCTGAAATAATATGAGAATAAAATATAGATTCATTACAAAATAAAAAAATATGTAATAATTTTATATGTTTTGAATTTTTCTTCAATGGATCTTTTTAAATATTTTTAATCTTGAACGGATTTTTTTTTTTTTTTTTTTTTTGTTTTGTTTCGCCACACCCATCAGCACGCACGTTGGGATAATATCTACAATCGCAGCTTTATTTTGTATTAAAAAAATTATGGATGTTCGTTAATGACCTTTCTAGTACTTGTGGAACCTCTCAAGGTCAAGGTCATGAAGGAGTGACATAAAGTTATTTCGCATACATTCCGATAACCAGATGTCATTTTTGGAAGAATGTAAGATGGGAGGGATTCTACCCCACTCATGCTGCATCGTTTCACTTCACTTTAGTACTGAGTGACGGTATTAGTCAAAATGAACGCTTAGGAATATAAACAGCAAAAACTGTGGGTGTAAGTGTTAAAACGAACAATGAACTCGATGAAAATTTTGGCAGCCTTCTTGGGACCACTTGAAACCCTTTTAAATTGGCTAGAGGTACCAAAGAATAACCTATTTCTGCCTACCCAGCTATGCACGTTGCAAATGTTCAGCGTGCTTACTTGTGGCATTGGAATAACTACCGTGCAGGCATCAAAAGATATAGCAGAAGGGAATAAGAATTAGTATGCCTGGGTAATTTGACTACTGCCATTCCCTAAATATCAAACTTAATTTCCCTCCTACACCGGTTCGGATTTTTTTCTCTTCCACGACGGCCGAGACTTCCTGAGTTAATCATAGATGAGTAAAAGACATCTCAAAATAGTATTTAGTATTCGCTTTGAATTTTGGTTTGCTCATTCAAGATTTTTTAGATATTGAAGAAAATAGGCTCTTCAAGTGCATGTATTGCCGCTTCATTTCAGGATCGAAAATAAAATACCACGATTCGCTGCACGTTATTCTTTTTTCCAATAAGTTTGGGTAATTTTAAATGGCATTCAAAATGTCAGTAAAAACACTTTTGGGAAATTACTTTTCAAAGGGGAGTATTTTAGGCATAATTTTAGCACACATTGCATGTTAAATTTCTCCTGAAAAATTTGCCAATCCTTATAGTCTCATCAATCGCACGTATACTTAAATGATGGTCAGAGAGAACCAGATTGCCGATTTGTTTGATATTATGATCCATTTTGAAGAGAAAGGATGACCCAATAGTTAATCTATACGGATTTGTTTCTAGAAGCAAAAGGCACTGCATTCGAAAGAGGAGGCCTCACGCTAAATAGCTGTCTATCGCTGGCGTTTGGCGCATGCGTACACCATCTGTTTTGCATCAGTCTCTTTTCTTAATTGCCACACTGCTTATATATATATATATATATATATATAATATGGGTATAATTACTGATATTATTTAGACATAATTTTTAAATATACCAAATAAAAAGAAAGAATTAAATTTTAAAAAAAATATTAAAAGTATAAAACTAAAATATCAAGGAATTAATGGACAAAAGCTATAAAATTACAAAATAAAATTAATGAATTACTATAATACACAATACTTTTTTTTTATTTCAATACAAAATAAAAGACAGAAATTAAAAGTTTCAACCAAATCAATTTACAATCCAAAAAAACATAAAAACTTAAAAAAAAAAAAAAAAAAAAAAAAATAATAATAATAAACAGAAATAGTGATAATGTTATTTATATACTGTTCCATATTTTGGAAAGGGAAAAATTGCGTTTAATTTAATTTCATGGATCCAAACATCCCTACTTCCGCAATTAAATTATCAATAATGGTTTAGATCAAAGTCCATAAATGAACAGAAGTTCAGCATAAGAAAAGTATAACAAAGAAACAAATACTAGTAAATATAAATAAATTAACAAACATAAACTTGAAAATAATCTATTCTAGTTAACACACACTCATAAAATATATTTTAATAAGAAGTTAAAGTTTATAACAAATTTTGTATAATAATAATTACATACATACACACACACATATATGTATATACTGTGATGCTAACCGATTCAGGGAATGAAAAGGCCAACTCATAAATATAGAGTAGGAAAAAAGGAGGGAATAAAGAAAAAGAGAATATGAATAGGTAATCTTTACTTAATGTGCTAGCTTACAGATGTAAAAATATTTATAATTTTTTGGGTGAAATTATTTGGTAAGACTACATTTTAAGTATGCAAAATGCAAATTAAACAGAGTGATTTACCAAAATGTTCTAGATGACTATTTTAAGTCATAGCTAATCATTTTAACAGATGTATTTCGTAATATAATTGGCTTTAAATTACAATTTAAAGATATTTAACTTTCCTTCAACATGTGTAGAACTAGTTTAATCCCCATTTTAAATTCCTTAAATATATGGAAAAATAATACTGTGAACAATAATTGAGATGAAATAGAAAAATTTCCAAAGTGATGGTAACTTTTAAATATGTTGTTTCTAATAGACCATCTAATATTTCATGTGTGATGAAATATGAATTCATAAAAGCATTGACACATGCGTCTTTTGCGATTAAAATTTAATTTGTTTTATTTAAGAATTTAAGTGATTTCTTTTTTTTAAAAAAAAAAATTCAACTCTCAGTCATATTCTTATTACAAGTAGAGCATGCATTCACATCAGAACGAATGATCTGTTGGTTTATCGATGAAAGGTAACGTAGCGCAAAATGCAAATTTAGTGCATCATCCCACACAAATAGTGCGACTTTCTAATATTCTTATTAGTAGAATGGGAAAAGCAAGGAGTAGCAGAAGAAGAAAGAGTAAATTTTCTTAGCCAAAATAATCATTTTGGGTTCTCAACAATCGTGGGCGGTCTAGACGGTATTCGATACTATTGGCATCAATTCTGAAACAAAAAAGAATTATTTTCTATGGAGTGGAATTCCAAGAAGCAGCTCAATAATGGCGTCGGCGGTTTTCTGATATAAAAAGCTGCTTAATATGACTTATATGAAAGGAAGTAATTTTTATTTATTTATAGAAATATTCTTGACTAGAATTTTTCATGAATGCCTTCAGTTGTTACAAGAAACTGATAAATTTATCAAACATTGTATACTTCATACTTACAGTGATAATTTTATTGCTTTGTTGAAGCTATATACATTCTACACTTAATCCGTTATATACGTGCTTAAAAGAAAATTTTAAAAAAATATGATACATTAAAGAATTTTACTTAATTTGTTACAAAAAACATTAAAATGATTAGGAAAGTAAACTGCTTATATAGTAAAGAAAATACGGTAAAATATTTTTTTTTTTGAGTTCAACTAAAAGATCAAATTCTTAATATGCAACTACGCATAAACACAAAATAAAAACGGTTCACAATCGTAAATGGTTCAACTTATTAATTTAATATATATATATATATATATATATTTGCTTTGCAACTAAAATATTAGTTGATTAAAGTGTGTTTTTTCCGAATTGTAACGAAATTAAATATTTTGAGATTTTTTTTTTTTTTGTAATTCTACGAAATATCTACTTTCACAATATAGACAATTTGATTCAATATTAATGGAAGTATGCTATAATGGACTACTAACAACAAAGTGTATTCGAAAGTGTTAAGTGTAATAAATTTATTTGCTGAATTAAATGTTTCACTTCGTTTCAAAAAGCATTGCAAAAAACATGCGAAAATTTTGATCGTTTACCACTATGCCTTTGCTGAAAAAAGAAGACAATATACATTAACTATTTTTGCAAAATTTTGGGTTTGATTTAGTTGAATGCATTAAAATAATATGATTTATTATTATCGGTTCTCGTTTTAAAAGAAGTATAATATTATCCGTATAAATATTTAACATCTTAAAATAATTGAATGATAATTCACAAGAAATGAAAACACGTATATTACTTCGTACACATACACA
The DNA here is from genome assembly GCA_019974015.1 of Nephila pilipes. Lineage (NCBI taxonomy): Eukaryota > Metazoa > Arthropoda > Arachnida > Araneae > Nephilidae > Nephila > Nephila pilipes. The sequence continues at coordinate 287,516 of BMAW01095922.1, forward strand.
CACACATATATTTATATATATATATAATATATATGTGTAGGATGGTTAAAAGAAAAACTGCCCCTAGTGCCTTATCCACCAAACCAATCAAAATGAAATTTCAGATACCATTTTTTGAATGTCTACACTCCACACTGAGATGATATAAGGCAAAGAGCTCTGACAGATACAGTTACAGTAAAAACATTTTGAAGTCTTTAAATGGCAACATCCACTTTTGATTGCGAATCAATTGACGAATTAAAAAATCGTGAATGGCGTTGAAATTAAATACATAAGACGAAAATTCTCGGTGTAAAATTAAAAAAGAGTATTGTAAAGTACGAATAACCACACAAAGCAGAAGATTGAAAAAAATTCTTTACTCGAATTAAAAGCTTTCAAAGATTGACATTTGTAGGCAATAAAACATAGTGTCCTGGAGATATTTGACAACAATCATGGACGTAATAATTCAGAAGGAAACTGTATAATTTCCCATATTTTGGTACAACTTTCAACTGTAGCAAAATTCGTGGATTTGGAGCGTACGTCGGAATTCTGATATTCCCATGAATCGGATATCCGTCGGAGTAAAGAATGTTCAAGGTGGCTACGAAACTGCATAGTTGAGGGAGACAGACCTGATTCAAAGTGCTATAGTTCCTGATTTAATATTTAAGGAGGACATTGCTTCTTGTCACTGAGTGCTCCTGATCGACGATTTCCTTGCAACGTATATCCAACGTATGTCACGATCTACTTACTCACCTGATTTGAATCCAAACGATCTTGTGTGGGATGTTTTTGGAGATAACTTACAGTACTTTCGCACAAACCAAATTCCTTTTCAGAATTTAAAAGAGCTTTTCAGTACGTTTAGAACTCTTTCAACCTGTAAGTCATCCACAATGTTATACACAAGTATTGGAATGCATTTTGTATGCAGCGTACCTCGCTGTAAAAAGTGTCCACGCACAATATTAAAATTTAGCATCGTCTTTTTGTTTTATATACTTTTCACTTATGTGAGAATCTTTTATTTTTCAATTTTCCTTCGAATAGTTTATATGGAAATTAAAATTGATTATCCATCTCTCTCTCTCTCTCTATTTCTCCCACACACAATATTTTCATTTTTTACATCAGTTTTACACTCAGTATCATGTTTCCTGCCATTACGACTTAGATTTCCTTCATTATTCATATAATAAACCTAGTGTAATATCTGGACATCAACACACACACACATATATATATATATATATATATATATCTTCTAAATGCTATGTTTCTTGTTAAATTATGTATTTTATTAATTTGTAATGTTTAATTAAAGGTCCATACGTAAATTAAAGTATATATATATATATATTAATTATTGTGTATATTTTGTTTTTTTAAATAACTTTTGCTTTATTTCATTATAATATTTTGTATACTTTTAAATTTAAACAATTACATTTAATTTCAGAGTACTCTTTATTTCAGCATATTTTGTATATTTAAAAATTGTCTAATAAGCATTCATATTTATTTGCATACGCCTGTATATATTTATATATATATATATATATATATATATATATATATATGCACCCTCGTACTCCTCACTTTGAGAATCGTATCAGCAGCCTTTGTAGTTACTGGTGTCCCTTTAAATTCTCGGTTAGTTGATACCATGCAATTAAAATCTTTTACAATTGTACTGCCTAGATCATCATCAACCACTGTCTTTTTATCGGTGGAAGATTGCATGGCTCAAACGTTCCTAGATCACAGTTCGGTTTATCTTTACGACTCGTATTTGAGCTATTCTTTGATTTTACCACCGAACTATCTTTAGGTTAATTACAACTATTTTCTAAAATGGAAGTGTAGGTTCATTCTGCTCATGAACTCGTATGTGATGTACTAGTGCTATGAAAATTGGTTGATAGAATGAAATTCAACCGAAATCTATGCCGAGTGAAATAAAATTATTACAGTTTGTCCCTTAGTCCTTAATTATGATTATTTGTATTTTGATGTGTTAAAAAGCTGATAAAATTTAATATTATGCGTTGAACGGAAAATGGGTTAGAATTAACGTACAATTTTTATTATAATTTCATGAATCCTTTTGGACTTTTTCTAAGTAATGTTGTGAGTTGAACAGTTTATTTTTATACTTTTGTACATAAATGGTGCTTTAAAAGCATTGTTTTTGTGTGAAACATTTCGTTACATATAAATCAGATTGTATGATATTCGTAAGGTGATTTAAAACTATTGAAGTATATTATAAGGTGTGTAAGATCCCCTTAGAAAACAGTCGCAGATTGGATCCTTGGTAGCTAAAGACCCGCCGTGTAGCCGGGGCTGATGCACGTTAAGTCTGTCGGGGCCCAAAGTCCTCCCGTTTGCGTGGTGTGGATGTTAGGAGAGGGGGTGACAGCTCAGATGTCGTCCTCGTCAGTTGACCATGGTTCAAAATTACGAGGTCCGTCGCCAATAGCCCTCGTGTTGCTTCTAGTGCGAAGTTAATAAAAACTAAACTAAACTAAACCTCTTAGAAAACAAACTACCATTGCTGATTTGTACGTATTGTTGTGATTAATGTAATAAATAAGAACTTTTTTCTTCATAATATTTAAGGAACTGGCTTTTGTAAGTAATTTTGAGGTCTTCCTCTTTTTATAGATATTTCTCCATTCCATGAAAATTCGAATGAGAAGGCTAAGAGATTCAATGACTATTCTAGAAACGTACACCTTTTTTTCCTATGTGGACAAATAAAAACTTCTAACCCTGTATAAAATTCGTATGGATCTTGTTACTATGAATGCTATTATTATACATGACCCAGATAGCCGTTGTTTTCCCCTAGATATGCTAATCACTATTTCAATGTGTTTAGCTTACTACTAGGCTGATAAACACTTTTTTAAAAATCACAAATTGTTTCCTAAATATTTCATTAGCTTCCTAACGTAAAATTATGTGTTATTGCTTATTTAAAAGAATATTTTTATTGTAATTTCTTAATATAATAAAATTTTCATGGTTATTTTATCACGAACAATATAAACCTTTAAGGGCTAGTTTAAACTAACAACCTATTTATGTCACATTTCAAAGCAACACATTTGTTTTCGTCGCGTAGTGGGTTTGAATCCCGATGCCACTTAATACCCATCGTGGAGAGGGCTGATGCACGTTAAATCTGGTCGAAGTCCCAAATCCAAGTGGAGAAGTTTAGAGAAAGAAGTGCCAGCTTATATATGCATGTATGTATATATGTATACGTATATCCTCGACACTTGATCAAGGTTCAAAATTACAAGGTCCATCGCCAATAGCCCTCGTGTTCTTTCTCAGTGCAACGTAAGAATACAACCAAAATTTTAGGTAATTCCAGGGCTACACAGCGAAGTAACTTAAGGAATCCCTACAAAAGATCTTAGGATCCTAAACTGACTCTGTTGGAAGAGGAGCTTCCACTCAACCCTTGGGTTTATTGATGGGGGGAAACGAAAGACTGCCTAAGAGTAATATCTACTGTATCTGAAAATCTGTTCAAATTGACATAAGAATATTGCAGTGAAACAAATATATAATACAGGATGTAAACAAAAAACGTATCTCTTACAAAACTATAGAAACATATATTTTGTTTTGGGAATTGAAGATATCACTTTAAAGCTTATAAAATCGTTAATATTCACTGCTACCACCACAAAAATTAAAAAGGATATCCAGTAGATAAAACAACTCATATCCCTCATTTTCTTAAGTATGTTCAATGTTATAGTTTGAATGGCGGAAGTTATCTTTGTATGTTCACCATCAGGGAAGGAAAAAATACTTTATCTTTTAAGTAGCCTAAGAGAAAAAAACAGCTGGGGTTAAATCACAACTTTTAGGATGAGTGATTGAAAGCCAGTTTCACACAACGTCATCATGTGCTTTGAGAATAATGCATTATGCCATACACATAGTATATATAACGTATATCTTGTGATGGTTACATCGAATATTTTTTATTTTCTATGCTGTAAAGTGGTAAGCTTGTTTTAATTTATTCGAAAAGTTTGTAACTTTATTATTTTGTAATTAAAGTTTTTAGATTCGGGATATTCTTTTATAAACAAACTATACAACGAATATCTTTACATAAATTACAACGAAAAGGTTTAAAAACAGAAAAATGATATAACCAAAAGGAATATAAAAATAAATGAATAAGAAAAAAAAGAAAAATAGCAACAAAAATGATCCCCCAAAAATGTAATGTTTAGCTAAAAAACATAATTAAAATAAGGATAACTTTATAAGAATATTAAAAAAACTTGCTGAATATAGTACAAGAAAATACAACAGAACGGTTTTGAAAGAAGAAATTAAAAGAAAAGAAATTTTGGATGGTTATTGGTGACAGACCTCATAATTTTGAGCCTCGGTCAAGTGACGAATAAGACCCTGAACTGCGCTCCACCTTCAAAGCATTCACAACACCAATGTGAGCACTCTGAGCCCCATCCTTGCTATATAACGGGTCTTTACAGGAATAAGGATTTAAACCCAGGACTTTAATGAAACAACCTCAGTCCCGAACCCATGGTCATGACTATTTAGCTACCTCGAATAATCCCATAAAGAAACATCATTTTATGTAAGACATGCATAGTAAGATAGAAAGCGATTTGTATCAGGTGTGTTCTATCTCATTATTTTTATATCTAAATTTTGAATCGTTCTGTGCTCAATTACGCATAATGATTCTAAAAGTTTTAAAGACGATGCTTTATCCTGAATATACACCGTGCCTCATATTAATTCTATAATGTCATATTATAGTTTTGTTTTACTATGTTATAATATATTTTTATTAATAAATAAATGTTTTAAAGTAAATTTTTTACCTAATAAGGAATTTATTTCTAAAAAAAGTTATAATATATTCATTCCCATTAAAATTCAAAACATGAATAATTAGCTTAAGTTAATCAGTTTTAAGAGTATCAGATTTAAAATAAAATCCTAATAAATTGAAGGATTATTAATTAAATTCCTAGATCAAACTATTACTTAATAACATAAATGTAATTCTAAAACTACAATTATAATGAATTAGAATATCAGGAAAAGCTTTATATTTTATTCATATACAGAGGAAATAAACTTGCCATTTTATAAAATTTTCGCAATTTAACACACTCTTTTCCCACTAGAAGGCGCTCGTACTTATTCTATTCTGCTATCGGCAAAAACGATAAAATGAATCAGAAAATTCGTCAGTTTTTCTTTTTTTTTTTTTTTTTTTAAATCTCGGAGATGTCGCATGTTTTATGCATGCGTCTTAGACATACTCGGGATGACTGCTGAGTTTAAATCTTATAGTCATCAATTATGCGTTCAGGATACTACTTTTATTTGGTAGATTTAACACACTAGCCATATTTCTTATCTGATTGCTACAGTACAGCATTGACAGCTGTTCATTACGTTACACAATTTATTTCTAGACAGACTGTTTCATAAAATAGTAGTGAATTTACAATTTTGCAGGAGTTTAGAATAAAAAATTGTAACAAAATATGTTTATTTAAAAGTTTAGCTCTTAGAAATATGAACCAAATAATTGAATTCAAGAATATAAAAATAATATTTTGATTTAGAGATGTGAAATCACATGAATTGCAAAAGAAGTTATAAATTCTTAAGAAATAGCTATAAAATTGTCTTGACAGTAATTTAAAATTTATTTATTATTAAGACGATAAAATTAACGGTTGGAAATTTTAAAAAAAGTTTTTGGATCAAGCATTAAATAATATGATTAACAATATAAAATAATTATCATTCTACCATTTTAAAATGTAAGAAAACTAACGAATATATTAAGTTACGAATCCGTCAAAAAATGTTTTTGCGAAATAAATAAATTTTTAATTAGAACTTAATTGAAATAAATATATGCAAATAAACTTCAAAAGTAAATTTATTTTCATAAATAAATTATATCTTCTGTACTTATTATTTTTATCTCTTATTTGGAAGTCGGAAAAAATTCTTGTATCTTTTAGGGTTAGATAAGCGTATAATTAAATAATAATTCATTTAGAAAAATATTACATATATTATTGCATAAAATTAAAACAAAAAATAACTGATACAGCAAATAAACTCTCAATTATGTCAAAAGAAATATTGAATTTCAAATTTCAGATTGAAAAATACAATTCAATCATTTTCATCCATTATCTAAATTATTTTATTTAAATGCTTCTTTATTACTCAATTTTCGGCAGTATTCCTTAAAAGTTATTTTAATATCCTTATTGATCACATCTTCATTATTTAATGTTTTCCCATCTGATGTACGGAAACCTGAGAAAGTTCATATACTTCTTGAACAGGTAATCATATAATTAATTGCACAGTATTTCGAAAAATGTATTGTATGTATGTAGTATTGTATAAGATTGAAAAAAAGAGAATTGATGAGGTAAATCAATTCTCAATTAAGTCAAAGAAATTATTGAATGGAGTTTCAGAACGAAAATAATGATTCTGTTTGCATACACAATAAATTCCATTCCATCAATTATCTGAATAATTTGATTTCAGCGTTTACTCTGTATAAGCTAAACTTAACTTTATGCAATCAATCATGCTATTGTGACATGAAATTAGCATCAAAGCTGTTTGCGTTGAGCAGAGAAATCGAAATTTGAAGACAATTGTATGAGGGTTAGTTCACTCATTGTTCATTATGAACACTCAGCAAAAGCGCTTGCAATACACCCACCCCTTCTCTATTAGTAGTATAATTCAAAGCAGAGATGAACTAAACGGGTGGTTGAAAGCATCCGTATCTAAGGCTAGTATATACTAGAACTCTGAAGCGTATTCAAAATGAAAACAGTTCAGGAATCCAAACAGTTGTTTTGGATTTCAAGAGTATGTATATTAATGGTGCATTCGAGTCACTCGTTGAATTCATCATTGAAAAAGCGACTCTTTAAAGCAACACTTGTTTCATACGGCGAAATATTACTGAATAATTTCTATTAAATTTATAGTTTATCTCTTTGTTAATGATTCGATAATTTACGCAAACAAGAGTTGCAATGAAATGACAGATGCCTGAATATTTCATTAATATTGATATGCAAATTACTAAATGGATAGCTTCAGAATTAATTAATTAACATGCTGCTAAACGACTTTGGCTTCGATTAATATTCCATGATTTAATCATGTTACAGCTAAATAACGTATCAGATTCATTAAATTTCTTTTATTAATTTATTTTGTTCAGTTTTCTTCATTATGTCTCTATCTGCATATATATATATATATATATATATATATATATATGTATATTGTTGATGTTTTTTAATTTTTAAATTTCTTTTAATTCTTCGTTCTCTATTTCTTCCTCTCTCCTTTTATATTTCTTCTTATTATTATTGTGAAATTTTTTGTATAAATATGTTTCTTCCATTTTAATAGAAACACGTTTCTATGGTTTACTCTCTACTTATTTTTAATTTTTTATTTATATTTTCCCCTTAATTTTATTTTTAAAGAAGATTTTTATATTTTAAGTATTGAATATTAAATATTTTATGTATTGGCCATTCTTTTTTCAATACGCTTTATAAAATTTTCTGATCATTAAATTTAATTAAATAATATTTCAATTGATCAATTAATCAAACATTGAGTGATTTGCTTTGCATCATCAATCAGAATTTTCACTTTGGTGGTGAATTCGTTCATTGAGTTAAGAAGATGGCGTATTGGTGATAAATATGTAGAGATCCCTCTGCTTTGTTTATTTAAAATTTTTGTAATTTTTTTTTATTTATTTTCTAATGCAATATGTTCCATATTTCTTGGATTAGACAAGTATTTTCAATTCGTTTGTGATTTAGTCTGGTTTAAGTGGTTCAAAATTCATACTTATGGTGATGCTCGTTGGTAAGATTTTATAGTTTGTTATGTATTAGTTTTCTTATCTTTGTGACATAATTATTGTTTTATTTAATATAACTATCTTTAGATAAGATTTTTAATTAGTGTTAATTCAATTTAGATGGGAATTTAACTATAATTTAATATTTTGAAGAGTAATTAAATAGGTTTCATAGATTTAACTTCATTCATTTTTCTAAGATTAAACTTCTGATTTTTTATTGGATAAATCTTTTCTATAGTGTAACTCGCTAAAGATTGATAGTTAGAACCGTAATCTCGGTATAAACACTCATTCTTCCATTCCAGTGTATGGAGTAGTATTAATTACAATATTTTTATATTTCAATTAAGGCATTTTTATTACTTTGCTTTGATTCTTAAATATATTATTTTGAACTTTTAGGCTTTAGAAATTTAACTTTTAGATTGATTGATTATTTCAGTAAATTTTTTGCTTTGACTTATATAAATATTTATTTGATATTTTGTTATTTCTTTAAATATTTAGTTTTTTCCCTTACAGCTGTTATTGATTTAAATACTCTGAAATGTTTTTTTTCCAAGTGTACTATTTATGCCTTGTCTATATATATATATATATATGGAAAAACGAATGTACTAATTCAAAAATTAATAAATCAGTAGAAATATTTGCATTTTATAAATTTTAAATAAAAATTAAATAAACAATTTTTAAGACTGTGAGTCAATTTTTAAGTCTGTGCTAATGTATTATATTAGGATTACAGAAAAAATTATTCCTAAAAAGGGCAGGAAGCATATCTGTTGCAATTATTAGTTCATCGAAACAAATGTCTTATTTTTGAAATGTTGTAACATTAATAATACATCTGCTAATGGTTATTGGATCACAGATTAAATTATTTAGAACTATTTGATTTAGATATTTTTATTTTTATAATCTTTTCTATATTACAGTCTTCAAAAATATTTTCTAAATTTTGTCATACATTTAAACTTATGGCTTTTACCTAACTCTGTTATAAAGTCATTTGATGAATCTGAAAGTTTGTTGATGAATCAATACATTGTTTAACCACGCATTTTAAAGCAAATTCTGAAATAATAGTTTAAATTACTTTACATACTTTTTTTAGAATCTCTATCTTAACACTTACTTTAAATTTAACACTTACTTTGAACTCTATCTTAACACTTACTTTAAATTTAACACTTACTTTGAACTCTATCTTAAATTTTTACTTGTTTATTCGCATGAGATTTGTAAATAACAAAATCATAACTCTTAATACATATGCATTTAATAATCAAGCGTCATAACTTTTTTTTTTTTTATATTTCTTGCAACTAATAGGATAACAAAATTTAGATATATATTAGATTTTTTCTGTATATATGTATATATATATATATATATATATATATATATATATATATATATATATATATATATGTATCTATATATATATATATGTATCTATCTATGTATATATATATATATATATATATACTTATATTCATACTTATATTCATATAGTAATGAAATAAATATGAAACCAAACTCATATATTGTTATGAATGCTTCATTGAAATTTTACTGTAATTCTCCCAAAAATTTAAAGCTCCAAAAAGTTTAGATTTTTGTAATTTGTTTTCCAACTCATTTGAATGACATGTTATCATACTTGTAACGGCTTCGACCTGATGTTTTTTGCAGTTTCTGTTGAGTCGCAAGTTCAAGATTTGATTCATTAAAGTCAAGTAGTGTATCAGAAATTATTTACGTTATGTATGTCTCACATCTACGTCCTAACATTGGTTTAGTGAATAATTATAAAGATAATTAGCAGCTTAGGTGTCATCCTCGTCACTTGTTAGTATGTAAAAACAACGAGATTCATTGCTAACAGCCTTTATCTTGTTTCTTTGATTGAAATTAGTGATAGCAATGGGATGTAGTTCTTAATATACTCAATGTTATTTTTAATATAAAATTCTTTGGATGGACTTCGAAACAAAAATTATATACTTAATATTGAGGTACAGTAAAAATTAAGCAAACAGAAAACCGGCAGATGTAATATATTTATTTATATATATATATATATATATACTCATTAACTGTTATTAATATTTCGCGCGAACATTCAATTTGGAGTAAAATAATGTGAGATTTTAACACATTTTAGTTTATATAGCTAATCTTAGCGATAATGTTATATCTATCAAAAAATTAGTCTTAATGAAAAATATTGTCTTAAGAAATATTACACTTTTTACTTTTAGAAATTCCTGAAGGAATGATTTTTTTTTAAATTGAGATCAATTCCGAAAACTTTAGAAATCTCAACAAAAAAATTAGTGGGTTTTCTGAAAAACAACAGAACTTGTTCCTATTTGTATGGATCTCTTATTTTGTTAAAATATTTTTCTTAAGTACATATTAATAGTCTACGAAATATTTTCTTCAAAAAAAAAAGAGAAACTCAATTTTTATTAAAATTGAGCAAGATAAATGAGCAAATAATCACTCCTTTATTAAATGTTGGGTCTGCACTACGTCTATCCACATTGAACAAACGTTTACTGATCCAATGTATATTTGTCATCAGAATATCCAGAATAAATTTAAGAAAGGCTTAAAAACATATGTGATATAATTATAAGATATTTTGTACTAAATGCGTGAGATTAAAAAAATATTATCCATAAATAATGACTTTAAGAAAAATAAGCACTTTCTTTATACAAACAATGATATATATATATATATATAAATAATGTATTTTGAAATAATAATACATGACTGTAAATTGGATGATAAAATAGATTTTAATAAGACTAAAATATTGGTTTACTTAAATGCCAAATTGTCACATTTCTACTTGTTAGCTGTGGTGATATATCTTGAAAATACTTAAATCATCATGCCTCTTTCTTCTTTTTTCCTTCTTCGTGTGACCAGATCAACGAAATAACATGAATAATTTGCTGAAAAATGTTTGTAAGCAGCAATTTTCGTTCATAAGACTCTGTAAGTACCATTAGTAAAGAATCGTACGACATAACGATATGAAGGCGCCATTTATTGCGTACGATATTCATTGCAAGAAAATATTATGTTGTTTTTATAGAAAATTTATAGTGATTGTGGTTGCCTAGTAGTCATGGTCGTGAAATCGAATCTGGCTTTCTTTCCTTCGAGGATTGGGTTTGATCCTGAATGCCACAAAAACCCAAAATGTAGTAAGCCTTTTTCACATTAAATATGGTCGAAGTTCAAAGTTCTTCCATTGGTATGGTATAAAAGATAGGAGAGGAAGGTGCCACTTCAGATGTCGATTATGTCATTTGACCGAACCTCAGAATTATGCTGTCCGTCGCCAGTATCCTCCATGTTGTTTCTCAGTGCAACGCTTACAAACAATCAATGAATAGGAAATATTTAAAAATAGATATTTATAAGAAAAAGGGTTAATTAACAAAATAAAGTGTCACGGGAACCAAACTAGAGATATATCGTTCTGAGAATATTTTTTAAGTGATATTGTTACGAAAAAGAGTTTAAAGAGATTATTGACTAAATGAAATGGAATTAACTGTTAGAACTCATAAAAAAATTTAATGTGCATTCTAATATTTAAAATAAACAATATTTATGTCTTGCATTTAAGTGCATATTTGTCTAAATAGTTCGTTCTTGTTTTTAGGAGAAATGAGCTTAAACTTAAATAACATTTAATATAACAACGAAAAATTTTTTTCAAAAGTACTTATTAAATAAAAATCAAATGAATGTTCATTAATCGATTAATGTGTTTTGTTAATTTATATACAGAACCAAAAATTCAATACAGTCATAAATAAAAATATAACCAAATTAATCACTTTGAGACAATTATAAAACAATGATTTTTACCTTGAGGAGATCAAACTGTCTCTCCTCTTGAAATGCTTTCCCCTCTCTTTTCCAACAATAACGTTTACCTGCCAAATGATTTTGATATTACAATAAATTTCCATTAAGAGCATCGATTTCATTTTTTTTCTCAGTTCGATTTCAATTTAACTGCTTGTTTTTATACAATTAATTTCTTAATTTTTCTAATAAAATCATTTTTGGAAATTGTAATATAAAATCAAATTATTAAATGCTTAAGCAGAATTTCAGTTCGTGGAAAAAATGATTTAGTTAACACATTTACATTCTCTTCATAATGTTATTAGTCTTTTAAATTTTCACTGACTCATTCGCTTACATATTAATAGTTTTAAATAAATAAGGATTAAATGTGCTTAAAAACTGTGATGAACCAATGTAATGTAGTGCTGTAATGTTGCTCTAAATGTTTCAGTTTTTTATATTGAAGCTATCTATAAAAACAAAATTAATACCTTTTACTAATTGACACAAATATAGAAAAATTCTTATAAACGCTATACGTGTAATACCTATGCTTTGTAATCAGCGCACCATTATTTTAAAGTGTTCTTCGATGTAAGCCATGTATTGAATAGTATATATTCTGAGAATTATTAGTGACTTAAGTAATAAAAGTAACTTTCAAACATGAAGGAAATATACAATATCTTGAAAAAGTTCTAGAATTCGAAAATTGTTCATATGATTATCAAGAATGATGGTATTTTAAACAGTAAATGTATGAAAATTTATTCAAATCACATACTATTAATGAGCGATTTGAAAAATTTCATTAATTTTAAGTCAGGAAGAATATTATATACCCAATTCTCAAAATTTATCAAACATCGGGTTTCAATACAATATAATGGATGCTAAACATAAAATTTACTTAAAAACTACAGGACAGTATATTTTTACTGAAACATTGTTTCATAATATATTACCATGAAAATTACATTAAACTTCATTATTTTGAAAGCCTTTATTCGAATTCTTACAAGAAGCATATTAAGAAATATTTTTAGAAACAGTGTATCTGTTTCTTCCGTAAGAGTATTATCTTATATAATATATTAGCATTATTTTCTTTTATCATTATTAGTATAAATTAAGCGAATGGTACAGTATTAATAGAAATAAAAGTATTATATCATATATTTTGAATATTAAAACTTTTTCTATATATAATATTCTATAAAAAAAAATTAGAGGGTTTCACATTCTTATTGGTTTGCAGATTTTGGTTCTTCTCATTAATAAAGCTAAAAAATGAATTTTTCCACTAATGCTAATCATTAAGAAAATCTTATAATTATTAAAACGTAATGTACGTAATATAATGAAGAATTATATACCATTGAAGAAATTTAACGAAATAAAAATTTAAGAAATGTCATTGATATTTTATAAAGATTAGAGTAGTTTTTGAGAAAATTAAGTATAAATAACAAATATGATTACTCCTTATTCATTATAATTTTGCACTTACAAACTCTTGAGATAACTGAATATCTTCAGAATACCTTTTAATGTGGTAGATAAATTTTTAATAATAAAATGTCTTAATTTAATTCTCATTTATATTACATTATAATCCGAAATTCGTATAAATTTCTTTGCAATTTTTCAATAACGATTTACTAGGAAAGTATTTATAAAAAAACTCAAAATTCTTAGAAGAACCAATCAACTCCCGGAAAATTTTTCGTGACTAAAATTAACTTCTAGCGCGTCTTTCTCATATAAAGAATCATTTACAAATGTGGATATATTTCAAGGATTTGATTATTTTGAAAATTCTAGATTATAGATTAACAAATAATTGAATCATGAAGATATTTTAACTTAGGATCTAAAAGGCATTTTCTTCAAATGGTCTGATCATAAATAATTGGTCATACAAGTATATGGAAAATTTATATATGAAACTTTGAGACAAAACCATTTAAAGTCTTATTTGTTATACGTATTTGAGAAAAGTTCAAAAAGTGGTTTAATATTCCTCATTTGTAACGTATTACGTTTCTGTGTGTATATTATTCTTCATAAAACTGTAAGGAAAAAAATAAGTAACCATTATTTAATGCATTTGTGGTAGCTAAAGAAAATTTAAATGCTTTATTCGTCATGAAAATGATTAAAATAATCCTTATTTACAATTTTGTCTAAAACCTCTTATCATTTCCATTAACCTTATATTATTAATTTGAAAGTAATACAAATTACATAATTTAAACCTTTCAATAAATTAAATAACGTCTTCTTTTACCAAAATTGATGTACTGCCAATTTCGTATATTTTTGCGTTTTTCTTCAAAGTGAAGCTTTCTATAATAAATCATAATTTGTCTTGAAAGTTTTTAGACATCCCAAGACATGATTTTATTCAAGTTACTTTAAACCTCCTTCAAATAATTCTATGAGTAAATAATTGTTTTTTAATTTAACTATTGTCTGCTCATTCTGCATGATGAAGAATATTTCGATTATAAAGAACACAATTCTGTGACAACTCTAATGAGTAAAATCAGCAATGAAGGCAGCACTTTTTGTACAATTATATATTGAATTTATCAATTAATTTTAAAACCAATATTTTTTTCTAAAACTTTAAATATAACTACTATCTACTTTAAATATAATTATTATATATTAACTTAAATTTAGTTAAAATTTTAATTTAACTATAACTAATAAATAAAACAACGATTTACTCAAAGAATAACACTGCTATGACGTATATGATACAAAATATGACACGGGTATTTGAAAAGAACAAAACAAATTACTGTCGGTGGGAAATATCTGCAAGATTTAGCCTTATTCTGCATGAACTATTGACGCTGATGACAGGCGTCACAATCGTGCCCATAAGCTAAGAACTGTCACGAGAACTTCCCGTTCAGACAAACTTTGAGTTCCCCTAATGAGAAAAATTGCCTCAAAGCACACAACTTACGGATACAGAATAATTGATTTTGCCTCGGAATAATATATCTGAACTTTGTGAGAGTATGATATAACAAGAAACTCAAACTATGTATGTAATTTTGTCACTACTTTTCATAGAATTGGGATATTTTGCATACCGCTTAAAAGTAACTTTTCACAAGAATTGTTCGTAGTTGCTACATTATCGATTGAAACTTTTATTTTCTTACTCTCGACCATAGATTATATTTCAAATATTCCTGTGTGTGGATTTCAAGCTAATAAATTATTACTATATAGAAGAAATTTAAGACAATGGAGAAATTTCTTTGTGTTCATCCATTGATTTAAATATTCAGAATGTATCAATATCTACTGGAGTTTTCATAGTGTATTAATTAATTGATACACCCATTCTTCACGAGGAAGAACAGAAAAATTCAGTGATCTACCAGGAAGCACAAACATTATTTTAAGAAGAATAAACTCTTAAATAATATTTTGAGTAATTTTAGGTGAACTGCTTTTTATTAATAGAAATATGAGATTATTAGAATAATTCTTTTTAAAAGAGAGAAAAATATTCATTCCATAAGACGTCTAAATACAATGTCAGTTACTTTGAAAGATTTCTATGTGAAACGAGTTAAAAATTGTATAAATAAAAAATTGACCTTTTCCAACGCTATCTTCAAAAACTCTTCAAAATTCAAGTAATTAATTTACTCTCTCAGATAATGTAATATTCGTAATTTTGAAACGTGACAGAGATACTCGCACAAGAAACCTTCGAGTATTCGAGAAATAACGTCACTGTATATAAAAATATTACTTCAGAATTATTAAGAGAAATCTTAAAAAAAAAGAAGAAAATTATGAAAAGAAACGAAATTAATTAATTTAAGAGAATTTTAAAGTAAATTGAAACTGCTGCTATCAGTTGGTTGTGGGGGAAAAAAAGCAAAAATGGGTTTACAAAAAAAATCAAAAATAAATTTGAACCTTTTTATGGTGGAAATATAATTTTATCTCCTTTCGAATATCAGAGAAGCTTCCTAAAACTTTTGAAGCAATACAATCAAAGTTCCGGATTTTGCAGAGTAGGTAGGGACAAACAGCAAACATTATAAAATAAGATTTAGAGTATATTTAGTTTTGTGATTCGTTCTCAAAAATTAAAGGTTTTTTTCACCCAAAAAACTGTTTATAATACAATGCTAAAAGTTTATGTTTTGCTTTATTAGTTGTGATCTACAGAAGAATTAGTATTTCAATATAATAACTATTTAGTGATGCATTAAAATCTTCGCATGATATCACTTTTTGGTAGTTAAAAATTTGTGTTTATACCAAGCATCAGTTACATTTAATTGAGTTATACTATCAATTACCAATGAGTCTTTCTGATTTATATATTTATGAAATGTACAATTTTCACTTTGAATAATAGTATCAAAACTATTGTGCAAAAATCCCAGAAATGAAGATTTTATTATTAAATCAAGAAGAATGTTTCAAATGCCAAAATTCTTCATAAAGTAAGATAATTATAGATGATTCTTAATAAACCTGTATATCACATACATATTGTCTAAATGACTTTAAGTAGAAGAGTTTTTTTACCCTTTTATTCAAATATATTCAAAAGAAAAATTAAAATTTTAATGTCTCTAATCAGAACGTTACCAAAAACAATCGCAAATTTACTCTTGACATTTCCAATTCAGTTTATTTTTCAATCTAAGCTATCCTCCTTCTTCTTTTTCTCAAAAGCCTTTTTTAAGGATTGCATAAATTTGAAACTATAAATTTCAATTGCAGTTTAATAAAATGTATCTAATTGTTTATAATAATTTCCTGTTTCATTTAATAACTTCTGTTCAAGTTTTTAAAGAAGTAACAACTTTTGTACGCATCCAGTATACTTTAATGGTATATCGACTTAAATGAAATGTATTTGAAATTCTTTAAGATACCCTCAAGAATTCATATGCATATTAAACTTGACATTTACAGAATTCATATGCATTTATGGATTTTGATTTATTATAGGTTGGTTTGTAAAATTGATACATAATTTAGAGTATTTATAAAACAATTTAATGTATCTATCACATCAATATATATAATACAATCTGAATTCAAAAATATTTTCAATTTTGTCCGCGTTTAAGATAAATCTAGTTACGAATAATTTCAAACATTAAATAGATGCATATAAAATGCCTGTATGATCATTTTCCAACCAGTTAAAAAAGGACAAAATTTAATGTTTTTCACGATTATTAACGCATTGATAAAATAATACATTTTTTCTAAAGAAGAATTTCTAAATCCGAATGATTCCTTCAAAAGAAATCAAATTTTTTAAAGGTTTACGAATAGTGTTTGTAACTTGCCGAAATATTGAAACTATATTATAAAATAAATGAGGAGGACAAACAGCGTGAAAATTTGGGTTGGTAATAGAAACAGAAATGCAAATATTCTAAAATTTTACCAGCTGAAAAGCAATACAATAAGAAATTCTTACTTTGTAGGTACTTACTTTTTACTTCTTAGAAATTTGTAGTAGTATTCTTTTCTTATAAAATAATTACAAAAACTTTTCTATACATTAATAATGTGATTAAAAGTGTTGCAAACATGCACAAATTATATATATATATATATATATATATATATATATATTCCTCAAGTCTGTCAGTCATATAATGCCACAAGAACCCGAGTCTCAAGGGTGACTGTTTCCATAAGATTTCATGAGAGAGGACTGTTTGATAGAAGACTTGTTCGTAATCCGCTCTATTCTGCGAACAGTACAGTCAGCTTAAAATGGTGCAGAGATTGGAGCATGGACCAATGGTTAACTAAGGAGTCCCGGTTGAGCCTAACTAGTGATTCTCGCCCTACTTTCATATGGAGAGAACCAGAGATCCATTACCTGCCCTTCAACGTCCGAGAAATCGACCAACACGGCAGGGAAGCTAGATGGTCTAAGCAAGCATTATGTTAAATGGCCGCATACACCTCCATGTCTTTCAAAGAGGCACTGTGACTGCTAATAGTGTAAGTGAGTTTTGTCGGAAGGGAGACTCGACATTTCTGATGCACTTAATTTATTTATTGCTCAGCTAGAAGTCTATCCTATCTCTCCTCTTCCTCTCCCTCTCTCTCTCTCTCTCTAAAAGCTTATACTATGTATATATATCAATCTTAATTTCCATGATCACGTTCTCTTCTTTGGAGGAAGCTTTCTAATAAAAATCATTGTTAAGGACTGAAAATTCGCTCAAGAGGATTTTTAGTGACAAGATTGCGGATAGAACCGTCACGAGAGATATAAGGATGAGGTGCTGGAGCCCTATGTTCACATTTTCAGGGGTGGAGTTGGTCCTGATTTTCTTTTAATGAATGACAAAGCGAGGCTACATAGACCTCATCTGATAGACGAATTTCTGGAAAGCGAAGATATTCCACAGATATCCAAATCTCTGGAATTCAATCCTATAGAACATGCCTGGGAAGCTCTGGGCATGGCAAGTGCAATTCGCAAACCCCCTCCGAAATCCACGCAAGACCTGAAAACAGCATTACTGTACGAGTGGGACCAATTACCACAAGAACTCATAAACTCCCTTATTTCCAGGATAATATCACGGTGCGACTTCGGGACCCTTATTAACCCATTTTTTTTGTTCTATTCTGGAACTGCTGTTTCATACCTTGCGACTCCGATGAGTATTACGCGCGATCATGCGTGCGTATTATAACTGTCGAGTGTTTATTTTTTACATTATATCAACCCTATGTACAAACCAAATTTAATTTGATTAAAATATGTCCAGTAGTTCTAAAGATAATCGACCAAATCGGAACATTTTCTTAATTTTTATGTAACACCAGGATATATATACACACACAGACACAGATATATATATATTCGCTAATATATTGTATAGCAAATTATTATAAATAATTTGCTCATAAATTTCTTAAAAATTAACAGAATTATCAATAATAATAAAAGATTTCAGTGAAATGGAAATTATATTAATAATTTGCATTCAACAAACGAATTAAATTTAAATAAAATTTTTACATCGTAAATATACATTAATCAAAATAATAATGTTTTATACAAATTTTAAGTCCAAAAATATTTCACTTGATCGAAAGAAAGTAGTAAGTATAGTATAATATCTTTTAAGTTATTCACATTCATTTATATAACACTCGTATTTCAACAAGGAATTATTTTTTGTTTGCGTTACATTTAAGCTGCATTTGTTTGAACACATTTAAAGTGAATACAGCTTTCAACAATGTTATAGACCGCTTTCCTCGATTTAATATTTTTAATTATATTATTTTAAAATATTGTTTTAATTTTTAATTCATTATACTACTTCGACAAGTTTACTTTCATTTCCCGAAGTCATTTAGTCAAATATGAATTTATGTTATGTTAAATATATTTAAATATACTTCATATTGCAGCAGTCCCAGTAGCTAAACAGAAATGACATTGAGGCGGTTGTCCGGTGATGTCTCAGTTGATCTGCATGTTGAAGTCCATATTTCACTAAAGATCCATATAGTAACAGTTTGATGCGCGAATAAATCTTTTGGGACTCAATGTCATTACGTGTGCAATTACGTGGAAATTAGGAAAGGGTTTTATCATCTCAGGAGTCATACCATCATTCGTCCGTGTCTCATAATTACGAAGCTTTTTGAATGTGTTTAGTCAACCATTTGACAGAAATAAACACTTGGAATCATTCAAAATAATAAGCAGCAAGAAAGGTACCGAAATAATCCATTGGGGTGCTAATGTCTATTGTTGCACTATATCCTAAAGAGGAATATCACCGGCAATCATTGTAACTCTTCCGAAGACTTAACTTAGAAAAAAAAATAATATCTTAAAGTTTTGTGTTATACTGATGACTATAATTGTTTGATTTAGTCATTTGAAAAAGCTCATAAGTCATTTTTTTTTTCACATACGCTTTTTGCACGAAAGCATCCTTAAAATGTGACCCACAATATGGATAAAAATCACAAAAGCCACAACAGTCCTTACTATTCAAACTGTACTTTGCAATAGTTGTTCATTGCCTAAACATTATGAATCAATGATTCAAGTGGTTCTTGCATGAAACAATTCAAGAACTGTGCAACCGAAAAGATGACGTGACAGCCATAGCATTCAATTTAATGAAATATCTACCGTTCTCACACATACCAATACAAAATAATTTTATGCACGGCTCCTGTGGTAATATTGTTTTGATATAAAATATTTTAAAACAAATAAATAGATATTTTACATGCATCATGAGGGCACTACCAATAAGGTAATAAAGGAAGTGTGCTTCATACTGTTTCATTTCATTGAAAATAATATCGTACCACTTATCAATTATTTTTATATTTTCTGATAGTTGCCTTGGGCAAAATGAAAGCAATATGTGGTTTAAATATATGTAGTTATTGATTCCAAGCCATTTAAAAAAGTTCATCAGTATTTTTCCATACATGGTCATTCATTTTCTTATCAAATGATCACTAAATGTGAAAACAGGATCATATCTAATGCCCCAAAAGAATAAATTAATTTGGTTCCAAACTCCAATTCAACAATTACAGTCATTAACAATCATTAAAATTGAAAACTGAAGATCTTATGGAATTGAATTAATATAAAAAAAACTAATGTTTGTCAACAGAATCGTACAAAAGTTTTCTGAAAGAACATTTGCTTATCCGACATATAGAAGTGTTCATTGCGATCCTCATAAAGAATGCAACATAATAGTGGAGCAGCTTAATGATGGAATAGTTAAAGAAACATTTATGTTGATGAAAAGAATTTCAAACTTTGTGTCACTTCCATTACCCAAAGAATATGTATTGATAATGACCGTTAACATTAAAAGATTAGATTACTTAAACTGAGTTCAGGATAGCATTTTGGAAGAGCTTATGTCATTCTATCGAAACATATTTAACAGGCCCCATACAGAAGTTGAACAAAATCTATATGATGATGATGGAGATTATGATTATATAAATTAACTATAGAAATTATGAAAATGTTAGAATGTAAGTTAGTTCCTTATTAATTGTGAGTAAAACATGATTAATAAGACTGTTTTATCAAATACATGATAAAACAATTTCCTGCTAAAATAACATAAATCAAAGATATGTTTTTCGGTTGTTTTTACATTTATTGATAATAAATAATATAAATTGTAAGCTTTTTATAAACTTTAAGGCCTAAACACAATATTTAGCGGCCCCCCCCCCAAAAAAAAAAAACTTAAAAGTATGAACATTATATTTGGTCTTTGGAAATTGGGATACAGATTTTTATGGTTTTACACAGATTTTTATGGTTTCCACTAAAGTTCTAATTGTGTGAATTACGGGGTTTTTAAAACGGTCGATTCGTTTTAAATGAAAAATTTGCATTAGATTATCATTTTTGTTAGATTGTGTATTAATTATACGTTTTTCACGCTAATATCTTTTACTCTGTTAACTTTCAAGCTACTACCCCTGCGAAATTTACCAGTTCGCTAAAATTTTAATTTCTTCTTTTAAAACTTTTTTTCCAAAGTTTAATTTTTCAATGAACTTTGAAAATGCACAACTTGTACAATTTAGTTTCAGACTCCGTAATACTTCTATTTAAATTTCAGTACTATTTATCCATTTTAAATATAAAAAGATATATTCTACATATATTTATTAGTAACTTATAAATTTAAAGCACATAAATATTATACACCCATGTATACCGAAAAGAAAATAATGATATGTTCTACAATTTATAACAAAATTAACTTCTGATTTATTATCTTGAGTAAGTATTAATTAAATAAACTCCTATTACGGTTTTGATGAATAACAAAACTATTTCTTGTAATATAAAATTTGTAAAGAATGGAAAAAAATTCAGATTTCCTATTCGATATAATTTGCACTACATGTTAATTTGGTTCTTTTTTTCAAAGTGAAACACAGGGGTCTGTCATATTAGATTTAAGGTTTTAATATAATTGCAGCTTGCCATCGAAAAATATTTCGGAGCACATATCACTATATTCTTGTTTCAAAACTACTATCACAATTGTATTGTTCCAATTTATTTTCTTTATTTCGAGACTAGTCCACGTATGATCGATTATGCATGTATTTTCTTCCAGTTCAGTGGACAAGCAAGGGTATAGAAATTAACAAGAGAAGTATGATCATCTTGATGACAGTTACAGTTATTCGATTTCCCATTTCAGTGGTTTTCTATATTAGGAGGGAATAAAGAAAGTGGCATACTGTCATGGATTGGTCTTAGAGAGATGTGGATACTGTCACAAATAAAATGCAAATTCTTTTGATTATTTCCTGAATCATTTCATCGTTTAGTATATTGTTTAAAAAATATTGCAGTTAGATAAAGTTTATGTATTTTCATTTAGAAATAAAAGTTTATCATTTATTCCGTATAAAAACTTCAAAGCTTTATTAGATTAATTTTAAATATTTAAAATTAAGTTCACACACAAGTGCGGTCAGAGAGAGAATTTTATTTATTTTAATACAGTATATAAAAGCAATGACTGAATATAATAATTTTTTAAGAAATTAAACAGAGAGAATTTATTTTGGAATCTGTTTTGAAGGCTTATATCTGAGAAATTAAAGTCTATTATTTTATAATAAATGGTTAGAAATATGTTAAAGAATAAAAATTTCTTATTGATTGCTATTGGATGCTTTTTATCCAACTTTATTCACACCTGTATTAATCATAAGAGAAATGTAAATACCCTTATATATCAAGTTTAAATACATATATACATATACATATGCATATACATATACATATACACATTTTCCATATATATACACTCACTACATAATATAATAAGAAATTAATTTCAACAGCAAGTTTAAGATTCTGTATGTTGATGATTTATTTGGGGTTGTGTAAGATATACATCAAAAATAGTTTAAGAGAATAATATATTAAACTTTATATATATGTAAACAAAAAACATTTTGCACAGTCAAATATAAACAAAAATTAAAATGTTTGAATTCCATTGCTATTTACTTAATAAATATTGATTGTTTAGAATTTGAATAGTATTTTACTTATTTGTACTCAATGTTTTACCAAATTTCAAGAAGAGATAAAAGTTACAATTCGAATTTTTAATTAAAGAAAGATGCATTCATTATTTCATTTATTTGGTTAATTGTGCTTTTTATAATAGCAAATGTTAGAATGAAGACAAATATATTATTGTTAAATTCTAAAACATATTTTTTGCTGTTAAATTAATTTCAAGGGAAATTCATTTAATTAGAATAATCCGCTTTGGTTCTTTGCTAAAATGACTACTATGTAAGATTATTTTGATGTATTGGATAAGCTGATTATTTCGAAGAATTAAAACCTAAATCTGATTAATTTTATAAACTTTTAGAAAAAACGTTTTTGAAAAGTAGAACTCTTTTTATATTTTGTAATGAAAGTAAAAACGTACAAATTCAGCAAGAAATAACTGTATTATAAAGTCGTTTTTAAAATAAAAAGATGCATATTTTGAAATTTTTTTCAACGGTAGTAAGATTATCTTCGGGACCGAGGAAAACATTTTTTTTCTCAATAAATTGATGATTATAAATTGCATAGTTGTTTTTGGTATTTTTGGAAAAAAATATGTATTAAACATGTGTTTATACGTTTGTGATACAATTTCATTTTAAATATTCATTTTCTCTTTCTAATGGGAGTATTTAAATTTTGAAAGTAGTCTAATAGAGTGCGTTTTTTTTTTTTTTTGGTTGAACACACTTAGAACCATTTTACAGTTTTATTTTGATTTTAACACTTTTTCCCTTAGTAAAGAATTTTCTTTCTTAAGGTATTTAAAAAGCTTAAGTTTAATTGTCAATATATAAATATTATACTCTGAAATGAATAATTAAATGTAATCGTCATATTTAGAGTTTTTGTGCCATCAAACAGTAATAATAATGTATAATTAATAAAAATATCTTAACGAACATTGATTATTTGCATTCGTTCAATACTTTAATTTATTATATTTAATTGTTTTAAATTTAGAGTCACATTTATTTTTTTTTCTACTTTCATATTTTTAAGTAATGCCTATGTAAAATATTTCAATAAAAAAACTTTTATAAGACATCAAATTTTTAATATTATTTTAATTATATCGGTTCTTTTGAAAAGGATCATCAGTATCTTATTTTTTGTGGTTTCACATTCATTTATTATCAACTCATGCATTCCATAAGAAATTGGGTAATATTTCCTCTATCACATTCCAGAGCTCCTTTACATGCGTTACATTCCAGAGTTCCTTTTTAAACAGGTCATCCGCCGAAGTAATAGCCGTGGTAACCTAACAGTCATGGTCACGAGCTAGAGGTTGGCATTGTTTCCACCGAATTATGCATTAGAATATCGAACATTTAAAACCAGTCGTGAAATGGGGCTAAGGCATGTTAAATCTGTTGAAGTTCTAAGCTCTTCCCTTAACGTAGTGTGGAAGTTTTGAGAGGAAGGTGAATACTCCGGTCTCGTCCTCGTTACTTCCTCGAGATTTAAAAATTACGAGGATTGTCACCAAAAGCCTTCATATTGCTTCTAATTACGACATTATTAAATCATCAATCAATAACTCTTCTGGAGCAAGGATCATATCTCATTCAACAGGTATGCCTTGATTACCTCTCAAAGTCTCACTGTACTCAAAAACAAGCCAACAGGAAACTCTACCAGGCAATTACGAGACTATCTACGATGAAATAATAAATACAACATCTACGAATGAAACATCTCGACAACTGCAGATTTCTCTCTCACTTATATTATCTAATATTCGAAAATTCATTAAGGGTTTGAAGAGATATATGTTTTTGTAAGTTAAAAGGAACTTGATCTTTTTAATAATCTCAATTTCATTTTGAAAGAGGACCATCTTCTCAAAGTAAGATTTCTTCTTGGAAATGCTGTTGGATCAAAAGCAATTTTGTGAGAATTTTTACACCAATCATAATCCTTTTGAATGATAGAAAATTTTTAATTTGTTTTCTAGAAATATTACGGAAAAAATTACTTTTTATACTCCAGTAAAAACTTTTAACGGGAAGATGAATTATTTCTAAAATGAGCGATTCTATTGAAAATCATTATGCAATATTTTAGATACGAGAAACTTCACCACAAAAATTACTGTTAGAGATAAGAAAATGAGAAAATACATAATATTATTAATATTTTATTATTTAATGAATAAAAAAATGTTTGATATTAATAAATTCCTTTATTTCCGCTATTTCATTTCGTATAGGTTTAAAGTTCAAAACAAATGAATTATGGTTAAAACATTTAGATCGATAAACAAAACCGATTATTCGCTAAGAAAATATTTAATTAATACAGATTTAGAGAAAAACTATTTGTTATTTTACTAAGACATCCATGTACATGTAATCCATCATATATGATGGATAGAGCTGGTACAAATATTTACTAATCTTATTCTTCAAAACATTGGCAATAATATTTTCTTCATAGATCGAAAGTTAGAACATGCATAAAAATTATGTACATTAAATAAGTTGACACGAGTTTCTATAATTATTTATACCTTTATTAAGTCAATTATAGTAATATAGGTAAACTGTCCATGACCCATTTGTAATAATGTACCATATAATATATAACAAAGGTATTTCAGAGCTTTTATTTACTAACACCTGAAGTACTTTCTAATTTTATATTTCGTTTTCATGCTCGTTTTAAAATTAAATGAAATGTGATTACACAAATTAGGTAAATTCTAGAAGTATAGTGAATAAATATATTTAAGTAGAATATAAGACATTGAGGATTGAATTTGAGATATAGAAAGGTATCAATAATAAAAATATTAATATCGATATCGAAATATTCGAAATATTGAAAGTATGTGAAGACATTGAATAGTGCGGAGGAGTTATTTGCCTCTTGGTGGGATCCATAAGGACCAAGATCCGATGCAATCTGATCGAAGTTTTCTCCATTGTGGATTAACTCGCGTCGTTCGAGATTATTTCCGTTAGAGTAACCTTTGATATTTATAAAAGTTATTAATATCAGCGTAGAAAGTTAATTAATAGAGAGATACTTCAGAAACATTCAGTATTATTTCCGAAAAAGTAACATACATTGGTCATACCTAAAAAAATCATGAATTTAATTTAACTGATTTAGGCGCTTTTAATTTGTTTAAATACAATAACAATTTTACATGTACGTACTTCTTGTACACAAGTAAATAATTAGCAACAACAGAAGTAATTAAAAAAAGGTATGAAAAATGGAAGAAGTTCATTGATAAATTCTATGAAAAAACTAGTTTCATAATTCTTAATCACCACTATACGTAATATTTAATGCCTCATTTCCTCATCATAATAGTTATTTAAGCATTGGTAATGTTATCAAATAAAAAAAACTTGCACA
The DNA here is from genome assembly GCA_019974015.1 of Nephila pilipes. Lineage (NCBI taxonomy): Eukaryota > Metazoa > Arthropoda > Arachnida > Araneae > Nephilidae > Nephila > Nephila pilipes. Next base: position 313,858 of record BMAW01095922.1, read on the forward strand.
GTTCCAACAAATGCACAGTTCCCACACTGTAAAAGATAAGCCTTAACTAAAAGTGGCATTTTATTTATAATGAAGGCGCAATTTCTTCAATTCATATTATTTTTCTTTTAAAATAAGCACTGAAAACAATACTCCCGTATCCATACATATATCTGAAACATTTACAATTTTCTTACTTTTTTTAAAGTTAGATGTTGCTAAAACCGCTGTTATGTATCTATTATATTGCGACAACAGAAATAATTAAAAATACTTCAAAGAATTTTTTCACAACATGCTATCCATAAATTGCCGCTATACAGAATCAAAAACGCGAAAAAAAGACGCTACTAAGTATTCAACTGCCTAAAATTAGCAAGAAGAAACTTCAAATAAGTTCTCTCCGAATCTCATTTCTGTATTCATTAAGATAAAACGTAACGTTTGAAAAAGACGCTTTTCTTGTATTTTCTCAATTATACTTCTTCTTCTAAGTTTCTTCATAAAAGTGAGTGAAGTCATAGTTCTCGGTGATGAAGAGAAATCTCATTTGACCATTAATTTGCGTCTGCTTTGAGGAGTGCTTTTATTTCGAGAGTTTGTCGCCGAAAAGCTTATTTTATGTCTTTCTATACTAAAAATCTTTCTCGCATCTTTTATAGACCGTAAAAAGCGATACCTTCCGCGATAAAGTAAGCTAACTTCAAGAGAAGATGGGTAGGAAAAAAAATCATTATGCATAGCTAACCCTCTTTCTGTCTTGAGTGGTGCGTTTTTTTATCCCTGAAAAAGGAGGCATTTTTTTTTAAAAAATATATATACTCCTATTTGAAGGCTACCAGTAAAAAACGGTGCATTCCGTTTTATAGGTGGGAGTGAAAAATTATCAAAGAACACGCAACAATATTAAATGTTAAATGTACTTCTTGAAAAAATGGAAAAATGGGGCTTCAAGCTTTATTATAGTTTTTTTTTTCTTTTTCCTTTTATCTTTTTAGTTTACGAATCCTTATCTAAATTAAACTTTAGAGTGAAACTGGGTTGGTATCTTTGAAACATAGTGTGCCACTTAGGTAAAAGGGTTTTTTTACTCTTGGCTTTATGGTAAAGGATAAAATTTTTAATTTCCTGTAACGTATTTTTCAAACATTCAAGTTTTCAATTAAATTATTTTTTAATTCCTTGATTTATGATCGGGGTTCTTTGTGTTTGACTGTTTCTTTATCTGCTTAAAGCCGAGATTTAATCATTTTCGTGCATGCTGCAGTGTGATACAATTGCATATTTAATCTTTTTCTTTTTTTCTCCCCAGGAAAAAAAAATCCAGATTTTAAATAGGAGTAATATTTTTCGTACTTTTTTTTTTTTTATAAAGTGTTAAATGAAAAATTGATTTAATCTTTGCACTGAATAATGTTATATGTTTTACTGTGATATTAAACATAATTTCTCAATTTGATATGCGTTATTTTTTTTTCTCTTTAAAATGGACAAATATTGACAAAGTTAATTATACTTACACAAAACCGGGGATAATCTCTGAGTAAAATAAGAAAATATAGCGCAATTACTCTAAGTTTATTTGTTTGGATCATTTTTTTTTTAAAAAAAATGAAGTATATCCTTTGTTACTCATTACCCTTTATTTGTAAGATTGCTTATAATTTATGCATTCCTTCTGTCTATTTAAATTACACAAAGGAATAAGAGACATTGGCTATCGAAAATATACGACACTATTTTAAAATTTTATAATCAATTTCCTGTAAGACTTGAAATTATTTTTAATAAAACATTTTTAATCTCAAATTGATATATTATACTTAGATATTTAAATTTTATCAAATATCTACCCAATTTTTTCTTATCAAATATAAAAAAAGAGAGAATATTACAATTATACGCTTCCAAATGATCAGATTGCTTTAAATATATGAATTCTAAACTGGACATTTTTTAAGGCTTTGGCTTCATAAATAGTCAAATTCTTTAATGTCCTATACGTCAACCAAGGGTTTTCTATTTATATAACCATAAAGCAAATTTTTAAGACTTTTGAAGCAAACAACAATGACATTAAAATCTTCTTGAGCTTTAATGTTATATAAAGACTGAATATAACGGAAATAACTCTACAATTAATAAAAGAGATTCAAAGCAATGTTAATTCATTGTAAATTTAAAATTTTCCTAAACCTGTCAAGAAGAATACCAAATATTGAGTACATTAGTTGAATGTCTCCAGACATAAATAATTTTTCTATTTGAACTTTAAAATTGTGAAACAATTGATCCTACTTCAAGTCATTTCTTAGATTTATAAAATATATGCAAGGAAAAAACAAATTTTCATTTGAGTCTCACTCCTATGTAACAAAAGGCTTTTGATAAAATTTTATACCAATGTTATTAAAAGTATATCAATAAAAAAAAAAGCTCTCAGCATTCGGTATTGCACAAAAATACACAAAAAAGCACACTTTAAGTTACTTTACAACTGCAATATAAAAAGTCAAATATTTCACTCTATAATGTTTGATTTCTAAGTCATGATTGAATAAAGAGGAGATCTAACATCTCAGTGATCATTTGAGGAAGCAGATATTAACCCGAAAATCATTTATAAATGTATTAATAATTTGTAATTGAATTTTTTTCATTTAAATTCTTAGTTCCGAAACAGTTCCAGTAAGCATTTAGAGTGCAATGTAACCCGTCGATAAGGCATAAAGCATGGCAATTTAGGAAAAATATGTTAAAATTTTAATTTTTATCTACTGCGAAACAAAGCAAACAAAAGAGTTTCATATTAAAAGGAAACAATTACGTTTGATCATCCATGTATTAAAAAAATTCTTGTAATTTGTGTGCCATTGTGTCTTGTAAAATTGTGTGCCATTTTTTGCCCACTTCAAAATACATTCATTTTCCATTACAATGAAACTGAATTTTTACTTGAGCATTCAGATAAGAAATGATGAATTTATGAGTTTGATTGAGTAACATTTCAAAGATAGATATAGTAAGTTTATGCATTATAATCATATTCATTAGAAGGAACTGCTCAAGATAATATTAATAATTTAGCCTTGGTTTATGAAGAGCGTTTACCTGAAATATCTAATTACGAGGTTTGTTCAATAAGTCCTTAGAAAATACTACAGATGGTGCCTGTAACGTCAAAATGGTTTTTTTTAGTAAATATCATGATTCACCATACAACTGTCTAGGTCTCAGTTACTTATATTCACGATCATGACACCTTTCACACCTCAAAAACATTTCGTCACAACTTTTCCGACTGATGATGTCATCTTTGCCTTCTTTGGAGCAGATTCACCAGAAATAATTTTTTGTTTTCATTGTCGTTATAATGTATTTTACGATGAATACATTTATCTTCGTAGGTAACAACTCGAAGCTAAAGCAACGTTGACTACTCGAGGCAGCAGCAATAAAATTTTGAATTGGCAATAAACGACTACCAAATCAAAACTAACATATGGATTATTGTCAGATTTTTTTCTACTTCGTTTAGTAGACAGAAGCATTCAATATTAACAATACTTTATAATTAATGAAGCCCTGTGTCTTCCAAAATAATTACTTTTCGAACCAGCCTTGCATGAAACAGAAAATGGTATATTTGAACATCAGGGATTCAGTTAATTATTGACTTCTCATTTTATAGAAGAATACAATGCCTAAGGAAGAAAAACATTAGCCCAAATCTTATTTCAAAATAGTGTACTTGAAACTAATAAAATTAAATGTGAAATATAATGGAGTTTTATTAAGTTTCAACATAACACTTGGATATTCTGTAATTCTAAAAAAAAAAGTGTTTTGATAAGGTTTAATAAAATTGTTATATTAATTTATTTTAAAATGCAAATATTTTTGAAAGTTTAATTAAATGTATTTATCAATAATAAATGAAAATTACAAAGAAGTTATGATCATTAATATCTTATTCAATTATAATATTTTATTATATCTTGAATAAGCCAACAAAAAAATTAATATGGGAAAATAATTGATGAATTAGAGCAAACAAAAAAAAATCAAAAGTTAGTGGTAAAGATAACAGTGAAGGCTTAATCACCCTTGTAATGAAAATTAATGATTTTCTAGATTCATATATATTGACATTTGATTCTGATATTGGTATGGACATAGTTCATAGCTCAAATATCTCTTTCCTGGTTTTCTAGAGATCAACAAAGATAACGAATGGAATATTTAAAAAAAGGGAAGAAATGCAGGTAGATATTTAAAACGAGAGAAGCTTCGCCAGAAAATTAAAACGGTTTTTTAGGAATAATAAAATGAGAGAAATATGCGAAATATAATTAGTGAAAAACATTTTCAAGTGTTAATGCGCTATTTATAGTGATTTCAGGAGGGTTACTTCAAAAGCTTATTAAACGTTGAGTAACAACTTGTAGGGTAGTGAAGGTAGGAAGAGAAATAAAATTTGAAACAGAATTAATTTTAGAAGTTGTAATTGTATGATTACCTAAAGATGTGAAGTAGATAGTCTTAATGTATCCCTAATTTAATTAACTGATTGACTTTCTGATGTTTATAAAATAGCCAAAGTAGAAACGGAAAGTTCATCAATGGAGCAGTCTATTGAGGGAGTTATAAATATATCAACCTCATGTTAGGCCGAGGAACCTTTATATATCTGTCAGATCTTCTTATTCCGCACATAAATTTTGGTGTTAATTCTATGGTAAAGTAAAGAATCCCTCTCACAAACTAAAATCCATTACTAAAGTATTCATTCACTTGCACCTAGTAAATTTTATGAAATATACAAGAAAGTAGGAATACCGGTCATGGGTCTTAAAATTTTAAGAATAAACAAAACTTTAAGCAGATTCTTACCTTAAAGTATACAAACCCGAATACGACTCAAAATAATAGTAATCCCAACGCATGGGCTATTATTAGTTTCTGAACGTATAATTAAAAAAAAATTAAATATTCACTAAACCCTATTGATACATTCTCCTAAATTACTGGGATAAATTTATCAACACAGGGTTAATATTTTAGATAGTAGCTATAAACTGAGAAAAATAATAAACTTCTAAGCTAAAATCATTGTAAAGCGTATTCCCTCTATGAATGACAGGTTTGAACGACTTCTCTCAAAACCTTTTAACAGTAAAATTTTAAAAGTAACATATAAATATCGTTTCCATTCAATCTCTGACCTATGAGAGGAAATATTTCTACATCATTCTGGCCATGAGTGATAAATATGAATTACATTAACAATAATATTGAAAATTGATTCAAATTTTGCAAAAGTTCAAAATGCTGTATTTTAACTGGCACCTAATCACGCCTCTGCTGAGGAAGAAAATGACCACAGTAGCCTGATGGTCAGGAACACAAGCTTGCGGAAGTTTATGGATATTATAACTCGTCGTATCATCTGGTTGATATCTCGTCGTATTATCTCGATCTTAAGCGAAGAAGACCTTTTACACAAGGACGATGCTGCCACAGTAAGGAAAGTAGAGGACTTCATGTTTATATAAAAGAACAATCATCCAAATTATCATTAATGACACTGATATTAGAGTATTTGTGATAAATTAGTCACAAAGAAATGTGCTTGCCAAAGGATTCAACACGCTTGGTTCAAAAATTGCTGTCGCCTTTTCTGCAGCAAGCATAATGTGACCTATAAAGAAAGATTTAGTTCTTATGGAGTGAAGGAAAGGTAGGTTTTTTTTGTCGCTTTTTAATTATGAATTCTTCTTGAATTTATCAAATATAACGTACAAGGAATGGAAGCACAGATTATCATCTACCCTCCAAAAGGGATAAAGTGCAAAAGTACTCATACTGTCTGGTTTTTGAGTCATTCGAGGAGTCATCAGATACTTAGAGAAGTGATTAAGCATAGAAGAAAATTATTACTGCACATTGCTGAGAAAATTGTGAGATGCTCTGATCAAAAATCAGTGCTGTATTATCACCGAAGGCATCCATCTTCTTGTCAGCAATGCCCAGTTTCAATCATCTTAGGTGCGGTTAAGGTATCAAAGTGTTGTAGCTTTGAAATCTTTCAACAATTGACTTTTGTTCCCACTCTCACCCCAAAATAATTTCCTTATTCCCAGAAAGTGTAGAGACCATTTCGGGGTCAAATATTTGGTGATATAAATGATGTTATTTAGGAAGAGAAAAAAAATGTATTTCAATTCAATTTGCTGTGTTCTTCAATGATGATTCTCAGAGAAAGGAATAACTACGGATGGTGAACTATGTATTCTTAAGAATAACAAATTAAAATTGTTACTATCTTGATCTTTAGTAATATTATGACTTATCGTTATCTGCTAGTTTTTAAGATTTGCATATATTTTAGTTATTTTTTCTTAATTATTTTTTTTTAATTATTTTATAATTTATTTTCGAATAACTAGAAAGTATTAATTATTTTCCTTGTTTTGCCTGCATGTTATACGGGTGCTTTGTTGTGCGTTTAGTGATTTGCCCGTACGAGGTTATCTAATTTATTTGTAATTTGTACTGAATTACCAGCATTTTTTCTATTTTTATTATCAGTTTAGGTGTACTGGGTAGCCAAGTAAATACAAGCATAAATAATTCAATTGTTGTAATTCTATTAGAAAATTATTGTGAAATATACTTTTATAAACAAATGTAATTTCAACTTCCCTTTAAGAGGAGAACTATGCAGAAAAGTCAAGTTTCAGGTTAAAAAAATATTATTTCATTTGCAGAAAATATTGTTTTAAATGCTTATAATTATTAGAAATATTAGATTGAATAATTTTTTTTGTTACTTACGAATGTAAAATTAACAAATATATGCAATAAGAAATATACCGTTTTGGGTACAATTTGCCAAAAAAATTAAATCGGTTAAGATGTTAAGTATGAAATTTGTAAGAAAAGGCCTATTTAAGAACTAATAAGAGTTATAGAAATGTTAATTACTTTAAATGGAGAAATATTCAGAAAGATTTTAAAATTAATGAAGTAATTTTAAACGTTATAAATATTAATTAAAATATCATGTTTAGCATACAAGTAAATGTTTAAAATATATTTTTAATTAAAATAAATTCAGAACTCATTGATCTTCATTAAGATGAGCAAAAAAATAATAACACACAATTCAATACGATTCACAATACGAAAGAATAACACACAATTTTTTATTAAATATAAAATCAACTGTTTGAAATTAAAAGAGAAATAGAAAAAGGAAATAAATCTCGGTTTAAAATTAAAACAAAAAGTGAGTTTAACGCAAGGAAAGAAAAGTAATCATCAAATTTCACATTAACTCTTCTGAACATAGATATATGAAAACATTTAAAAAGTTCCGAAAACAATTGTTCAATTATTTCTAACTTCTTTGTCATTTAATTAAGCCGATCGCGGTACACGGCAAAACGAAGAACTTTAATAATCTGCTTATTTAGTATTTCTCATCTTAAACGCTGCAATAATACTCTTATTAAGATCTAGAAATTACTGAAAACTCATTAAAGAAATTATTATTAACTTTTTTTTACCTTACACTTAATTGGATTTTCTAATAACTGTCCAAAAGCTGTACCTTCATGATTCGATTGTAAAGAGGAAAATTATTAAAACCTTAATAATTCTCTTAGTCAGGTCTTACTTTTACCCAATATATCTCTAGCAGTACAGTACGTTCGTTTAATCTAAATATAATTAAAGCAACGCAGAGGGGTGATTTTTTTCGAAAGAATGTGATATTAATTAGTGTTTTTTATATGATGAGTTCGTTGCGGGGAGTATTCAATCTATTACTATTCACTCGTTAGTATGTGTATAATGAAAGCTTGCTTGAATTATTAACAAACTGGAAATGGAAAACGTAAATGTAGAAATTATTCTCTGAAGACAAGGATTATTTTTTTACAAGAAGAACACGAAAATTCTAAAGCCATCTGTGGGTGTTTTAAACATTATTAATTATTAAGAGTAATTTCATCAGTCATTAAAATTAAAATTAGGTTAAATATGTTTCAATGCTATGTTTTTGTTTCGTAATTATTTGTTGATATGTGTAATTGAGTACTGATATCATTCGGAGATTCTTGGAAATAACTTGTGAAATTTATGACAGATAGTTATAAAGCAGAAAATCTGAACATTTAGGATTCATACTTGTAAATAACTTAAGTGTGTATCCAACTTTGTATTGTTTTTTTACTGCAAAAATTTAAATAAGCATTTTTAATAAGTAAAATGTACCGCTGCAGAAATTTTTTAATTTTTGTTATAAAATTTATTATATTATCTGCTATTGGCATATTATTTAATTTCAAATACATTCTACCTACAATAACATTTTTGCTAAACTATGTAGAGGAATTATTTCTTGCTGCTCAGATGCTCCTTGGAAGTTATAAAATTCTAGATTTCATGCCCTAGAATTGTGTGCAGCATATCATCTAATGCTTAACAAATAATTAGTGGGTATTTTGGATATAAAAACTAAATTTAAATAAATTTACAAATATCTATAATTATATATTTTCCGTATTACGAAGTAATTCTGACTATATATTTTAATCATGTTTTTATTTGATTTTTACCTTTTTCGTTCTTCATGCAGTAATAAATGGAAAAATGTTAGTTTTCTCTTCAGTTTTATAAGCACACTTTTAAGATTATATGCTGTTTAAGACTACATATTATGAAAATATATATAAACAAGATTTTGGAATCAATACATAAGGTTGTTTATAATTACGAATTATTTAGTGGATAAAGGACTTTTTTATTAAATAAAATGATAAATCTGAAAAATACATAAATTTCAATTTGTTAAGAATAAACATTGAAGACATTTTTATATCAATTTTCTTTGAATTACTACTACTGTAAGATAAAACTCGGATATTTTAATCGTCTAAAGAAGAAATTATTTGTTAAATAAACACACCTACTATAGAAATAAGTTTTAAGCATTATCTATGTAAATTAATAGCTTTGTATAAGAGATTCTGATTTTTTAATAAAAAGGACATTATAAACATTTATAAATAACAATATTCAAATGCATTTTTATGAAAATATTCATACGAAATCTATCACAAATTTTCGCCAAATATACATACTTTCGTTTTAAACACTTTCTATCCAAAAGTCTAATTTTTTTTAATAAAAAACTAATCCATCCTTTTATATTCAAGACTTAAATGAAGATAAACTCTCTTAACAATTATTGTCAAATTCATTTTAGAGGAAACTTAGTTGCTTGGATTGAATTTCCGTTAAAGTGTCATTAATCGCATATGTTGACGCCACTAATTGTATGCATTGTTTAGCTTGTGACTTCTAGGTATTTGCTAATTATCAGTCAAGAGAACACACACAATTAGAATAGATATTCTAAACACTTCATTATGAGTAGATTGTCCTACCGACAAGTGGGAATGTATGTTCTACAACAGTAAATTCTTAGATATTGCCTATCTATCAAATATTTGATAGTCTTACATAACAATTTTAAATCACTTTGAAATAGTTTACTTATGTTACCTATAACCTCGATAATTCTATTCTAAAGCAGTAAAATCCCCCAAAAATGCTCACCTTCTAGGATATATATCCTCATTCCTTTTTAAGAAATTACATTTCTTCTACGATTCTTAAAATACATCTTTATGTGTAGAAACATTCATAAATTTTATATAAGTTGTATACATTACTTAAATTATTTCTATAGCTGCACTTTAATCAACTTTCACAGTTATTTTATTTAGTATATGTATTTATTTGAAGCTATTTTATTACTTATTTTAATTCTTGTGTGTAGCGTTTCTGTTACTACCAACATATTCCACATATTCTCAAGTTACAACATCATGACAACTTAATGAATAAAAAGCAATGCGAGAGAACTGTTTGTTGGCTCTCATCTTTTCCTATCGCACTTGCTTACTATTTACGTATTATCTACCAATTGGATGCAGATATGTTTCGTATGTTGATTATATTTACTGTATCTTAGGCTTTTAAATAAGTATTTTATTTAGACGTTTCCTATTTTCTTCTTCTACTGAGATGTATTTATTTAAGCAAAATCTAACAGAATTCCTAGAGTCATAACATATAGGGGAATCGATCAGCTTCCCAAACCTATTAAACATTTTTTTGTATACAATTTATTATATATTTTATGTAATTTGTATACATTGCTTAAATTACTTTTTACAGTTGCTCTTGTATCAGTTTTTATATTTATTTTAATTCACACACACACATACATACATATATATATATATATATATATATATAGCAGTTTGAATACTTGTTTATATTTGTTCTAATTTTTATAGTTATTTTAACTCGTGTTTGTATTTAGTTTTTAGTAAATGTTACACTTTATGAAATTCCTAAACCTATTTCAAACGTTTTATATCGTTATTCGACTTTGTAAATATTTTAACGAGTACTGAATTTTACGTTATTATTATTTTATAATTTATATCTCACATATGATAAAATGTAATTTTCATGAATAAATGAAGTTTAAATATGAATTTTAAATCCCCCTTTAATCTTAATACTTCTTAAATTACGTAACGTGTAAAGCCATTTCGCGATGTTTCAGTAATTGCTACCGAAAATAAATGTGCATTTAATCTCCATTACACGCTTTCTGCAAAGGTATACATTTACCAACCCAGCAGTTCATGAGCCACACATTGAAATTCTTCTCACAATACGTTTTCGACACTATATTCGAAAGCAAGCATCAACCCCGAAACACCAAGTTCACAAGATGAAACATATAATTACACCTTCATGCATATGAGCAGAGAGAAAATTAATAATGCCAACTCAATCAGAGCAACGAACTCCTTTTGTGCTTGTCGAAAGACTGACAGGAGATAAATAGCCACTAAAGGTGAGTGAGCAATTTTTTTGCAATACATCTGCAAGCAAAACAGATCATAGAATGCTAGATTCGTGAGTATATATTCATTTCTATAGCAAAAATGTTTTTCACTTCAGAGATACATTTAATTTCATCTGGATCTAAAAGTAATTGTAAGTGATGTTCTGCATTTTAAAACAAACTCGCGAACTAGCTGTTAGCATTCTTACAGTAGAATAGTGCATTCAAGTCTTGATACCACTAAAAACCCGTGGCGTACCAAAAGTGTTAAGCACATGAAATCCGTAGGGGTTCCCAGTCCTTCCAAAAGCTTGTAGTAGAAGTTTGGAGAAGGAGGTGGCACCTTAGATATCACACTTATCACCTGACCGAGGTTCAAAATTACAAGATCCGTCAACAATAGACCTCGTGTTGCTTTTAAGGATAACGTCACCAAAACAATCAATCAGTCAATCTACAATTAAATTGTTAAAATGTTTTCCTGTATAACAATTTCTTAGTACTCTAGAATTTTAAATTTTATAAATTTTTCAAGTTTTCTATCACTCCTATAGTTTGATTATATGTTTTTTGCATGTGATATTTAAGTTTGTTATTCTTTTTTATACTCAAAAATAAAATTAATAAAGCAGTTGTAATGTCATTCAGTTACTTACCTATTTATTTGCCTTCAATATACTGCAAATGAAAGCAATTTTCTAGCGAATCATCAAAAAAAAAAAAAAAAAAAAACATATCAGAAATTAGTTATTGTAACATACGCTTGATGGCTTGACGTACTCCGTTTACATTGGAGGATATTTTTCTACCTCTTAGAAGGTTGACCTAGATTGCTAGTGGTGATTCGAACCCTTGATCTGCCGGTCCTGGGAAATCTCGTACGGTCACTTTTTTAGTTCTTACACCGACAAGACCAAAAAGGTAATCTTACCTGGGCTAATTATTGAGATCTTTTTACTTAAGTCTTCGTTATTGAAGAGAGCCAGCACATAATTTAATTAACATCATTTACAGCTCAAATTTTAAGAGCATTTTAGGAGAACACTAGTTAAAATTATATATGTACTAAATAAATCAATTTGTACATTATTAGAAATCCAAGTAACTAATAGATTTTTTATAGTACATTACAATAAAACAACTTTTTTTTTAGATACTTTATTATTCTTAAGAAAGCTTCACATACATTTAAGTATAAGGCATTACTTTTCAAATGACGCCATTAGACATTATCTCATTAATGCTAAGAAGACCTGCTTTACATTTTCGCTATCTGCCGTAACAACCGTTGGCCAACGTCCAGATTTTACCTAGGATGCTTAATGTCAAAGTCACGACAAATCTTCTTAGGTATTATTTCTTCCTTGCTTCTAGGAGAAACTCATGAAATTGATTCGCGTAGTTTCAGGATAAAGTCTTAATTTTAAATAATAATTAATGATGTGTAAGTTAGTTATATGATTATCAATTAGATGAATATTTTAAAAGGAAAAAAAGCTTTCCTCTTTAAAAAAAATAGAGGAATAGGTTTATTGCAATATGTTCTTAAGTTAGATAAAATTTGATAAAGACGTAACGAAACATAAATCATATGCTTATCTATATGCATATGAAATGGTACTAAACAGAGTATCTTGTTAAAGAAAGAAAAATAAATAACCAATAAGATGTACAACATGTTTCTTTTTTTCAAACATTTGTCTTCTTTTCTACTGAAAATGATAATTTATCTAGAGAATAAAAGTTCCAAAAATTATGATATTAATTGAAAGCGAAACGTTCCAACTATTTTCCCATATTTTTAATTTAAAAAATATATCTTCATTCACAATAAAGCTTCATATCAACTTAACTGCATCTATAAAAGCATACATAAGCAAACAAACTTATTCTTAGTTTTTAAGTTATTTCTTCCAATTAATTTTTAAATGCATAACACGGATATTTACATGTAATATTAAGTAACGTATGAACATAATACAATGAAATTATTTAATCATCATACTTGACTTTAAAATAATTTCATATTAACACTATTTTATAAAGTGCCTATTGATTTATTATTAATTATGCTTAATTAATATAATTCTAAAAATAAGTGCAAACTTTGATTTTATTATAATGAACCATTGTTTCTGGTGACTGGAGAACGAAGTATGAGGGATAACCTCTCTTATAAAACTATCCCCCTCCCAAAAATAAAAAGAGAGAGAATATTAGTTTTATTTATCTAGAAGAACTCCAATTCCTTTTCTCAAGCCGTTGTTTTAATGGAATCCCAACTCTAATCATGATTCGACTTAAACATCACCAACCACAAAGCTAGTAGCACAAACCAATGATATACTATGAATAACTAATTATACCAATTATTAATTTATTATTGTACAACTTCAGAAAAATTGGCTGTGGTTTCTTGGTGGTTATATTTGTGGCCTCGGGTCCAGTGTTATTCCCCTCGATTACTAATGCGCCTAAACTATCGTTGTGTAGAGAGTCACATGTGAAATCTGTCTAAGTATTTCATAATCTAGAACACTGAAGAGGGTGTGTCAGCTCTGGAGTCATCCTTATCACTTTTCCAACGTACGACCTTACGAGTATGTCACCAATATCGTTCGTATTCCTTCTAATAGGGATGTTAATGCATAATCAAGATTAAAAAGATGTATACACTCATTTGTATAAATTTTTTTGGTTTGGAAAATTCTATTTACAAAATCTATGTAAAATAAAACTGTTAAAAATTTTAACTAGCCGTAAATCAAAATTTTATTTAACAAACAAGAATTTCTTTTTCTACGTTCACATTATATTTGAATGGGAAGCGTAAGTTTGAATACTAAAGCTATGCATTGAACTTAATTGTCTATTAAACATAAATTAATTATATCTAATTATATATTTTTATCAAGAATTTGTCTCACTCAAATACAATATTCAAATCATTTAAGTATTACACAAATATAAATAACTAATATAAAATTTTATCATTAAAATATATCTCGTGCTTAAAGAAAGTATTAATAAAAGAAAAGTTATCTGCAAAATTTTACAAAGAACACAAAAAGTTATTATTTTTTATAGTTATTATTAAGTTAATCAATTAAATATAAGAATTAAAGTAAACAATTTAATATCGAGAATTAGATAATAGTAAACCTTGCCGATATCAAAATTAAAGCAATCTATTGATAATTAAATTGAATGTATTTAAGCTAAATGTAATTAAAATTAAAGTAAATAATAAATTATTAAATTGAATATTATGTCAACAACATACAATTAAAATTAAACAAACAATAAATTATAAAATTCAATGTATACTTAAGCTAAATGTAATTAAGTTTGCAGCAAACGATAAAAAATTGGAAAGCTATCTAGTATGCCAAATTGCCCCACCTGAAACAATAGACCCTTGGCTAATAAATACTGTTTCAACACGAGTGCGAATTTAGCTATTAAGTTTAAAAATGATATTTGTATCGATTTACAATTATATATATATTTAAGAATTACTTAATTAAAAGCTTGTTAATGTTTTTTTTATTAAGGGTACCAGAACAAGCAGGGAATTGTAAAATACCATATATGACTCCTTGTTTTGTGGTAATAGATATATATTTCCATATTATTAACAAAGCTTAGATTTTTTTTTGTGGGTTTAATAATGATATTTTAATGTATCTGCAGAACTGTAAGAGTATATTTTGTCAAAAGATTTTTTTTTCCTCTTATGAACATGATTTATGGGATATGTTTGCCTTTAAGTATCATTTTAAAGGAAACCAATGCACAATTTGGTTCCAAACTTTTCATGCTTCTATAAAAGATACTTAAGCTTAGAATGAAACAAAAATATTTTTTTCTCTAAGTAATACTTAGTTCTTAAGAAATAATATTTATCATGAAAAAACAAATTGAAATAACAGATTAAAATTTAAAAAATTACAAAGTTTTGAAATTTTTTTAAAGAAAATTTAAAGTAATATTATATATCATTATATCATATATATCATTAAAAATCAGATTTCCTATATCGGTGTTGTTTTATATGGGGAATAAAATATTTTGTATTTTTATGGAATATTACTTTTAAAAATGGGACCTAAGTGCAAATATAGTTCTACAATCTTGTCCATATTTTGAATTCAAAAGAAAAGAAAAACTTTTTGAAAAAATATTTTTATAGTTCACCTAGGAATACAAACATCTCAAGGACTACAAATAATTTTAAAATATAAATGCCATAAAAAAAGGAGTCTGAAATTCGGTATTTCATTTTCCACTGGATGTCCCTGTATCCTTAATTTTTCATGAAAAATAAGAAAACAATGCTTTAAATGCAAAGAAAGGGACAAAAAAGTATTTCCGTCTATAAAGTTGGAAATAAATTATTTCCAAACCATTTTATTTGATTAAATTAAACAATTCTTTTGAAATCAATGTGTATTGTGTATTCAAGTGGAATGAAAGAAAGAAATTTTTAATTAATCTTCTGTTATTATATTGATATAGTTACTACAAAATGAAATAGAATTGCGCCTACTTAGTACTTATATTTCAAGAAATAAAATTAACTTTTAATAGTTTGGATTTATTGGCTATGAGATGTAATTTATAAGGAGTTATACAGTGATAGGGAATTGTCATATACAAAATTTCTAATCTCAAATATACATGGCACTCATTTTTGTTAACAAAACAATGTTTAATAAATGCAACTGACATTTTTTTACTAAACATCAGCAAAATTGTTTTAAGAACGCAGAATGTATTAAACGAATTTTATCGATTTATAATGTTCGAAGTCTTTTACTTCATATGTAGATTTATTTGATTAAATAAAACAATTATTTTTTAAATAAGTAAGCCTTTTAAGAAGTCTACTGGTTTGAAAAAAAACTAATTTGATAAAAAAAAATTACTTTGTTACAATAGTTACGTCAAAGCAAAATATAACTGTATATTTACTAATTACTTATACTGAAAGAAATAAAAAAAATTGAAAAATGTCAGGAATGTGATTTATTTTCTTCAAAAGAAATGAGCTTCAAATGAAATCAAAGCGAAAATAAAAATCCGTGATTCCCATGGTCTAGTATTTTCTTATTGTACTTTTAAAAGGTCCAGTCAGAAACACAGAAAAGTATTAAAAAGAACTATTTCTTTGAACTCGAAAGTACATCTCGAATGAAAAATAAACTTCGAAGAAAATCGAAGGAGGACTCCTCTAAACAACTCAACTCATCAGCCACAGTCACTGAATGAAAGTAAGAATCATCTTCTTTTATGTAAGATTCCAGATAAAAATAAAAATTTATAGAAAGAGGAAAAGTATAATACATTTTTTTATTTCTTTTTTTGTTAAAGTGTACCATCTGGGATTGTAAACGATATTGGTCCCCGGAAAACTCTAGAAACGATCCTAAAAACAGTCACAGAACGGCTTTCTAGGGTATAATACTGGACACCACCGATAATGAAAGTTTGCTTTCCAACTGCCAAACGATTATTCGACCTTCAGGATTGAAAGAAGAGCAATTCGACACTTGGTTTGGTTCTGCAGTTATTCCGGGTTTTGTGTTGTGAAAGAAGTTTTCTCAGGGTATCAATGGCTTTGCATGAAATGAGTTTTACAAAAAGAAACAGAGAAAGATTAGATTATCGAGCTCTTGGGGTCGAATCAGAATTACTTTTGGTTTTCCAATCTAAGATTACGCTGGGCAATGACGCGTATTTGTACAATATCTGAAAAAACGGACTAAAGTCTACAAAGCTGTTAAACAAGTAATCCATGTAATTGAATAGTTTTTAGTTTGTTTTCGCTGCTGTGATTTACGAATGTTTTCTTTTTTCAAAAAAAGAAAAAAAAATTCTATATTTAGAAATTTCTTATTTCAAAATTACAATTAAAAAATTGAAGCAATTTTCTCACTGATTTGAAATTTATTTTTCCACTACCATTTCCCCCCATTGCTTGATATTTTTTTTTTCTAAAAAGGAAGCAGAATAGAAGTAAGTGAAGTGAAACATTGCAATAATTTATTTTAATGTACTGAAATATTGCAAAAACAGATGAAATAAAGACATTTCTTTTGAAAAAAAGTATGAGTATTGATACTTATTTTGAAGAAACAGCGAACGTTGTCAAAATCTTACTTTCTTTATGCTTATAGGCAGCAATATCTAAAATAAATAAAAAATACTATCACCTAGAAAGTAAGTACTCTTAAAACTAATTAAAGTTTACTGGATTGAATCTCAACAGGAGATTTTATTAATAAAAATATTTAAGAATAAAATTAATTGTAAATTTTGCATAAATGGAGAGATAGAAATTAATATAAAAATTAATCTCAAATTCAGGATGCAAAACGCAACAATAGGAAGATGAAAATCTATATCTACTTTACTGTTCAGTGAAAGGTATATATATATATAGAATGAAGAGAATGTACTTTGCTTCAGTTCATGCTACGAGCTGAATACCGATTGTTGCGTTATAGCCAGAAAATGCCTCATTGCAATCTGGCTTGAAGTAACAGGTATCCATGAAAATTTAGGTACCATCTTCTCATCAATTTGACTATTTGAATCAAGATACGATTTTAACATCAGGAATTTAAAATTGTAAAGCACTTTCTTTGTACAGTAGATATCCTTTGCACTTCATCTATGGCTTTTTTTCCATACTCTACTTCGTATGTCATGTCAGATAAGCGTCGAATTATTCAATACTATCCAAAGTAACTTCTCGGATAGTCCACTTTTCATACTGTTGTCAACACCCAAATTAAGTCCCCTAAGTAGCAGATGACTGACGATGCCTCTGATCATATCAACGTTTATTATCGTATCGAGTTTGGAAAATGTGGAGTGTTGCCAGTTGCTTAGCTTTTTTCATCCTTGCTGATAAGATGTTTTCATGCTTTTCTGTATCGTTAGAGTCAATTACGTAGATAGGAGTCTAGATACCTCCTCCTCGAATAAAGGAATGAATCTCGTCGTATCTTGTTTTCCTGAATTATAAGCGAAGGACAAAAAGAGTGGAATATGGTTCATTTTTCTTTGGTTGATATCTACGTACATGGACAGACTGTCCGCTAATGTCCTTTTAAATATTTCTGTCAAACCATGGACGATGGATGCTAGGCAGTCGTCAGAAGATTTGAAGTCTGGCACTATTAACGTATTTTACATTATTTGAAAGGAAAGATCATCCTGTGGGAACACCGTCTTTTAGTATGATCTCTTCCATAATGAAGCTAGTGACTTCGATGGTCTCAGCAGTTGGCAATGCTTTTGTAACTGTCAATCTCGTCAAGTAATCTGTACAAACAATGGTCCACCTATTTACGTTTCGTGTAACGGGAAAGCGTCCTTGTAGTTCAATTCCGATTTTTGCAAATGTTATGCCAGGTTGCATTATTAAGGGAAGTTGACAAGCTGGAAGTTGAGGAGAAGATTTCAGTCTTTGATATTATCTGAAGTGTGTCATATATAGGTGATTGCTGCCATAAAGTCCTGGTCAATAGTACTTTCCTCATATTCGGTCATACGTTCTGTCGAATCAGAAATGACAGGCAGTTGGTGCCTCATGGAGATCTTTTAAAAGTGCAGACTGAAGTTTTTTTGATACGAACAATAGCCATTGCTGACCCATAGGATCATAATTTCTTTTATACAATATGCTGTCTATTATTTTACAGTTCACTATTCACTATCTTCCTTAAGCATTTTAATTATAAATTCCACCTGGTTATCTTTAAATATCTCTTTTTTGTTATGTGTAATTTTTTTTCCGAAAAGAAATTTCATTACTGTTTCTTGATAGGGTATAGGCATCCTAATGCTTGTTTCCGCTTCTGTAGACGTTGATTATGACGTACTCTTGCAATCTCGGAACCCATCTGGCAAGTCTTACAGGTGATCCTGTACATTTGCAAGCCATCGCAAAGAATGGTGGTCTATTACTACTTTAAGGAGTTTTCCAAATACATAAAGTCTAAATTTATTGATTGTCTAGATGACAGGAAGACACTCCTTTTCGGTTGTTAAGTAATTTCTTTCGGCTGCTATTAAAGATATGGATCCATAGGTTGTTGGTCTTTCTCTGCTTTCTTAGACTAGAAATAGCATTGCACCTATGCCATATCTACCAGCTTTCAAATATATCTTTTTTTCCGCGTTTGAAAGTTTCAGAAACAGGGCATCCAGTGAGTAATTTCTTCAAGGTTGAAAAAATTCTTTAAATGAAATGTTCCATTAAAATTTTCCTTTTTTCTTCAACAAATCGTGCAGGCGTTTTGCGATATCAGTGATAAATTGCCGGTAATACAAACACAAACCTAGAAAACTACGGGCATCTGAAATATTTTCCGGAACTTGAAACCTTGTTACTGCAGCTACCTATTCGGCAACTGGATAGGATCCATGATCATCAGTTAAATGACTCAATATCATCAGTTTCATTTTTGCTAAAGAGCATTTGCTTCAATTTAAAAATAGTCCTACCTCTTGGATACATTTCAAGGTTTTCCTCAAGCGTATTTGGTGTTCTTGTAAATTCAGTGCGTTGACAATGATGTCATCTCGGTAGCTATGACAAATATTCCACTTGAGTCCACCAAAAACTACGTCCATCATCCATTGAAATGTAGCTGGAGCATTACATAACCCAAATAGCATGACTTTAAATTCATGAACACCATCTGGAGTCTTTTATCAATCTTTTTCATTGCTAGACCATAAATCCATCACAGAGACAATTCTTGCACCAGCTAGGCAGTCTAGAGTATCATCAATGTGTGGTATCGGATAAACATTTTTGTTTAGTAATCTTGCTCAGATTTCTATAATCGACGCAAAAGTGGCATTCGTTATTTTTCTTCTTCACGATCACTACTAGAGATGATTACAGACTATCTGATGTTTGTAATACCTTTATCATTTGCTGTACTGTTTTTCTGTAACACATCTCTTAAGATATTTGCTTGATCGGAGCACCATCGACTGTGTCGATTCTAAATTTTACTCTTCTGTGCTGAGATTTCTTGTTGCAGTCGAATACATTGCCCAATTCTTCAAACAAATTCAGTAGCTCATTTTATTTCTTGTAAGTTTAGTATCTAACATTTCTCTCAAACTTTCTGGGGTTACTTGCTTTGTTATAGGTGTACCAGGTGATCTCAGCTCTTATGACTCAACGAACAAATGGAGTCATACATTAAAGTTGATAAGCTGACTACAGTCAATGCTCCCTTGCACAAGCTCTCGAAAATAAATATCTCTCACAAATAGACTTCATCTGTCGACCATGGTCGAATGTAATACGATGTTTGAAGTTTAATAGGATAAAGTAAGTGAGTAAGTATGAGCTTAAAGCACTTGAACTGAATCCAGAACTTGCACCATTATCAGAAAACTAGTATTTACAATATAAAGATAGCACTTTTCAAATAACAATTAATTTCTATTGCATAATATTAAAAGGTTTAATTTAAAATTAAATGCCTTTCTAAAAACGCTTATTAAACTTCTTATTTCGTGCGTATATATGTATATAAGAAATATCTTTCAACCCTTAAATTTATGCTTATGCCTTAAATTTAAATTTATGCCTTAAATTTATGCTTGAAATTTAATCCACTACCTAACATCTGATCAAGTTGAAATTTTTCACATACGTATAACTCCGATAGCACTGTTATAATAGATGGTGTGATAAGGCAGAGTCGGACTTAGATATACAGGGAAGGAAAGCTAGGGTCTTGCACTTAACAACGATCAATTTAGTAGAAATATTTTCTCCCTTCCATCTCACGTAATTTCATTTTCATCGTTAAATTTAAAGACTGAAAATAATTAAAAAAAATTATAATTAAAAAACAATTTAAATCAAGATTTTATTTAAAGATGGACTAAAAAATATGAAATATTTTTAATGTAAACTTATATGCTTTTATAAATATTTGGGAGACTTTAATACTTGATATCTTATATAAGTAGTAGATATTATACCTAATTTATCAATAATTACATAGGTATCTTAGTAAAGCGTCTCACACTCTTAGAAATTATGCATTCTTTTCCTTTTAAATATTATTTTTGTACTTTTCAGACCATCGCTAAATAAAATCTTGATTTTAAATTTGTTTTCACATATTTTACTTGTATATATTTATAAAATATTTCCCCAAAATTTAAAATTATATTTGGATAAAACTGAACGAAGAAATTACTTTTAGGAATATAGTTTGAAACATAATTTTAAAATGATGATACTGTTCAACAAAATAGTAATATGTATATTAAAATTTATAAAAAGAATAAATAATTCAATAAATTAAATTTTTAAAAATCAAAATTTGCTGAAAAATTCAATATCCTCATCTATTTTTACAGCTTTTGATTTTATGAATATTTGAATAGAGTTTAATTAACTATAGCTTTATTAATATAATTGTTGAGCTGAGCTGTGGTTGAAATTATATTTTATGGTAGAAAAATAATGCTTAGTAAAGAAATAATGATTACATTGCAGAGCTGTGGTTGAAATTATATTTTATGGTAGAAAAATAATGCTTAGTAAAGAAATAATGATTACATTGCATTTAATTTTAAATTAGTCGAAACAACATAAATGTAAAACGAGATTTTCTTCTCCAACCAGTTTTTTCTGTAAGAAAAGAACCGTCTACTTATAAGCTATGCAAACAAGAAAATGATGGAAGAATAAATTATAATAAATTTCTTTCACAATTGGATTGCAAAATTTCTATGTATACGTTATCTACAGATTCAAAACTAGAATAAGCAATTGTTTTTAAATATGTGGTATAAGTTACGCTATATTTTACTGAACAGCCTATGTACAGTGAAGTTTATTTCTTTAATTCATTAGTCATTATTTCATAATTAAACAAAATATTTTTAAATGTTATTAAATCATATTAAAATTTATTTTTCCTCCAAAGCTCAAAGCTGTATGCATTAATAACCATAAAAATTAAATTTAGAATTCAATTAATTTTCCTACACTTAATCTTAATATAATGAGAAAATTTATATGTAGTCATAAAAAATGATACCCATGATAATTTTTTTGCAGTTCTCATCCCAAAAAATATTGAAAAAATTGTTAGTGATAAAAAGTGATAAAATTGTTATAACTACAGATACACTGAAGTAAAGTACATTATGGTGCTACTGGATTAAAAATTCGAATTAATTAACATAGATGATAATCTTAAAAAAAATTGATAAATCTTACGAGTTAATTAAATTTTAAAACAGAATTTTTTTTCAAGGAAACTGTAGTTTTTCCTATCTGATTTCGTATCTTTGGCGTATCGGAATTTTGATTTCAGAATAAGATAAAATTTTAAATTTTTATAATTAAGTTTTTGAGCTTATGAGTTAAAAGCATTTTTTAAAAATAGGCTATTTGAAGTTAATTGACTGTCTTAAACAATTAACAATAACTTTTTCTTCATGGCACTTTCGAAAGATGTTTACTCTGATCTTTAGAAAATTTCATTTAACATCTCTCTAAAGAAATGTAAAAAACTGAAAAGTAAAGTAACTTAAAATAATATTAAGCTTTAAATGCAAAGTTACGAAGAAAAGGGAATTTAAAACACTCTCAAAATTGGATTTTTGATTTCTCGTGTCATCAAACTACTAAATTCTAATTTCATGTAATTCTTTCTAATAGTTAAGGACATATTTAAGGTCAAACTGACAACTTGAAAAATATCCGTTGCTAAGGGACAGTATACTAGTTAATAATACATAATTATTGATCCACTGATCACGTTATGTTAAGAAACAGGAAAAATAATATAAATCGTAAGCGCAGTATAGCTTGGTAAGAAGTCCCCAAAAGGATTTTTCGAGTGCCTCAAAGCTGACTATCAAATTGTATTAAAATTCACTATGTAGACTATTGTATTACTTAATTCCGCTAATATTTTGTGTTCGATAGTAATTAAAATCTTTTTTTAACTTATTATCCCACACTTCAGAATTTAGTATCTTTTAAAACATTAATAATGTTATCAATTTTATCGCGAAGAAATGAGCATGGCGAATGTTGGGTTGATATGTTTTTTTTTTGTTTTGAATGTTGCACGTGATAATTACAAAAATATACCAATTAGTTGGAAGGAAATAATTATATCATGTTTTCTTTGTATCAAACGTGATATATTTCTTCATATTTAATACCTATTGACTCTAAATTTCTCTCAGAATTTCCATCAAATAGACAAATAACATAAATCTAATTAATTTGGTTTGAAAAAATACTGAATATGAACATACAGAAATGATAGGTATTGGAAAACATTTACTAAAAGAATAAATTTATTTTGTTTTAATAATATATATCTCAATGGTACTTATATTACGTTAAATGAACAAAAACTTTGTCAAATATATTAGGAAAAATTCAAAGCATTATGTATAATTTCTGGATACTGCATCTTTAAAGCAAAATCTAATTTAAAAAGTTTAAATGTTCTGATAAAAGTTTACCCAAGTTGAATAAATTAATGTTTAAAAAAAACCATTTAAGCATCTTATGTTAATAATTATAATCTCAAGAAAATAACTCTCTGTATTCAAAATATGAGCTTTGAGATTAATTTGTATTTTAACAATCTCTCTTGATACACAGTTTTAAAAATGAAGCTTAATTATGCAGAAAATATTTGAATTCCAATCAAAGTCAAAACTGCAAAATAAGAGATACATAAAGCATTTTACTGTTGAAAGGGAGAAAAAAACTTCACTGGATAAGATGACAGTATAAAATACCCTGGTATTATCTTTACCTTCAAACATATGATTCAATGCAAGTCTGTTCGTGTGATAAATCTTTAATGACTCCTGAGACAACAAAATAATTAATGCTTATTTTTTTACCCGAAGAGATAAATTCTAATTATTTTTAAAAAGATGCCGGCTCTTGAATAATGTATTACAAACATAATTTATTTTGTTAATCGCATTCATTTTCTTGTTTTTTCTTAAATTTATCATACAAAACCGAAAGCTATTAATATTATCCACCAGTGTCATCAAGATAAAGTAGGTCCAAATATGTTTTTTTCTACATAGGTTAGCTCAATGCTACCCATAAATTATTTTTACCCGGTTTGCAAAGATAATGCATATTATTACGGAAAGACATACGAATTTTCAGAAACGAAGTTTGCCTAAAAGCTTTAATTAAATTATTTGTATCAAACGTATTTATCTCCTCCGATTCCGTTTTCGAAATTTGGAGTTTCGCATCTATTATTCTAAAAATATAGATTCCGGTCCATTATTCATCTATTGTAATTTTTGTTTCTACTCGTTTGCACGTTTACTGCTACTGCGGATTTATTAAAGAATTATATCAACTCACAGAAATTAATCACTTCTTGAATGGAAAGGTTTTTATCCTCTACAAAAATAGTTTTATTTAAGAAAATGATTCCGTATGAATATCCATATTAATTTATTAAGGAACTGTATTAATTAAAATAAATTAACAATTTGCTGTGTGTAAGTAACCAGATTTCATGAATATATATATATATATATATATATATATATAATTAAAAATGGTATACAAAATCTTCCCTCTATCATTCTCACACCTTTTTAGTAAGAAATACACAATTGGCCTGCCTTCTTTATTTTTACATGCAGTTATAAGGCAGTGATCTCCAATTTAATAAGTAGAACACTGAATATTTATTTAACTTGTTGCTTATACTTTTATATTGTACTTATAATGAAATATTCAACTTGTTAGTTTCAGGTTAAAGTTTAATATGTTTTATAAAAGCTAATAAAATTGATCTTTTCGAGATTTCTTAAAAGTATAAATCATCAACTGTTAATAAGGAAGGCAATATGAAGCAATTAAAAACATTTAAAGAAAAATAAAGGAATTTATTTTCCTATGTAATATACTTCTAAAATCTCAACTGCCCATAACTTAATTGTTAAAAATGAATTTAAAATAAATTATTTTGAATAGCTTTTAAATTATTTTGAAATTTAATTTTGAATAGCTTTAAATGCGGGTTATTCGATCAGATTAAAAAATTAATGCAATTACTCATGACGTTTATACATATATCCTGGAAATGATTTAGTGAAAACTAAATTTGTAGCGTGTGGCACGAGTGTGTGGAATCTTGAAAGAAGATTGAAAGAACATGCTTTTTATTAGGTTCAGTTCACAGCATGCAGATATACATCACGGTAATACTTATAAGGAATACATATAAGACAACACGACACGCAACAAACATACACTCGCACAACAACAAAACTAGAGGTTCGAAAGAAGTCTCTTTCTCAACGTCACCACAAGTGGCGTTAGCAGTCCAGTTAAAGTTACAGTCATGGTAGCTGTTGCAAATTTAGTAATTTTTCAACAATTAAAAAACGTTAGTATTAGACAAATTTGCGCATTTGTATCAATAATATTTGATATATTTTCTTGATTATATTTTAGTGATTTGGTACTTATTGTTCATAGAGATCTATAATAGTAGTTAAATAAACGCCAATTATCATTGTTGATGAAGAGTTTTGAAATAAATTTTAATAGTATCGATATCATTTGATGTTTAAAGCAGTGAGGTTTACGTACAAAACCTAACATCATATAAAAGCACTGTTTTTTCCCTAATGAGTGTCATAGTACTATCAATGGGAGTTTTCTAAACATAAGAAAATCAATGCATTTTAAATTTTCGTAGGATCGAAAATGTTCGTACTAAGTATATTATTCACTGAAGTATTCTGGGTTTGAAAAGCTGACTAAATTTTAACAAAGTAAAATTGATTTTATTCTTCAAGTATAACCTCCCCAGCATAAAAGTAATTTACAACAGCTTTTTTTTTTCGTTTTAAAGTGTGAGAATTAATCGATAACTTTAGGTCAGACACAAGGAACAAAAATATGAACTCCAATTTCCATTCTAAGGCAATGAATAATACCTGACATAAAACCTAGTTAAAAAGAACAATAACAAAAAAGATAAATAAGAATTTTCCATTCTCGTTTAAATATCGAAATATATTAATGAAAAACGAAATTAGGTTAAGTTTTTCTCTTTCGATGTATAAATATATTTTCCGATATGCTTCACAGAGCTCAACCGATCAATTTGCAAGCGATGAAGTCTTTTAAAATTTGATTAGACTTTTTTTGCATCTGTCCAATTTTTTATTCGGTTTACTCATTCTAAAAATTGTTCCTATGTACCTAGAGGCAGTTTCATTTCACTTAGCTATTTATTCGAAAATATCGATGGATTTGCATTTTACTAAGAAAAAAAATTATTTTTTTGGAAAACGAATCAAATCTCATATTGATCAGAAGCAGACTGAAGATGAAGATTCTTCAGAATTAATTTTGAATAAAAAAGATCTTATGATTCACATATGCGGTAAAATGCATTTGAAATAGAATAAGGTATCTTGAAGAAAGATATTGGAAATATTTCATTCAATATCAAGGATTTTTTTCACTTCAAACTATCTTGAGAATATTCATATTTTAAATTCCATATTTTGCATTTTTCATTGAGTTTTATTATTCTTAATATCAAATTCCAATCAAAATGAAAACAATATATCTTATTTAATGATTTTTTTAAACATTTTAGTTACTTAAAGGAATTCATTGTAATGATTTTTAAAAAAAATCTATAAGAACAACAGAAAATATTTCAGCTTTAAATAAATATTAATAATCTCAGTACCATGGCTCTCCAGTTATATTTTTATCAAGTGTAGTATATTAAAACATACAGTGAATAAAAAATATCAAAAAAGCTACAATATGTTATATTAAAAAAACACTTGGGCAATGAACTTATAATAAACGCTAAAATTGCTCTATCACTATACTTGCTTTCAGTAATTAAAAAAAAAAAATAAGTGTATAAACTAGATAAACATTCATATAATAAAAGATAACCAGAAACACTAGAAAAAAATAATATGAATGATCTTATTCTCAAGTAATATTTTTTCTAAGATTTTATTTTATGTTTAAATTTCTCCAAATCTTTTTTGACTGACAAAATGTAAGCATCCAATTGAACAAAAAAAATATTTAATATAATTTATTTCTAAATTTTTTTGAGTATTGAATTGGGTTAATTTATTATTCAAACGTTCTCTACGCTATACTTAAAACTAAATGAAAAATAGTTTTCTTTCGAAAGCATGAATATGTTTACCTTTTTACATGTTATCGGACCCAGTCCACTAATTAATCAGTACATTTAGTTAAAATATTTTTGATAAATTTAAACCTACTTTACAATAGAATGTAGTTAAATAACTATTAATATTTATGCATTTTAATGAACAATTAGGATATATATAATCAGGGAAAGTGCATGATTCTTTAAGTTTAAGGAGTGTCAAGATTTTTAACACTAATCTGTGTATGCGAAAATATTTCATTTTTCAAATCAATTTAGCACACTAATTAAATAACGCAGATATATGATACGTTTACCGTATAGTATAAATATAAATTTAAATTTCTTTGATTATCATATAATTTTAAAGAACTCTGAAAAAGTTAAAAAGCAAAATAAAGTAGGCACTTTTTAAAAATTACGAAAATCAATATTTTACTACGGGTGGTATTCTGAAATACAACATTGAACAAAATTTACAAAATTTAATGTTGTCAATTATAAAAAATTTCTATTTTGAAGTTATACCAACAAAATTTTTAAAATTTAAACACATTTTTATTTTTAAAATACGACTATATAAAGAAAAATATGACATTTAAAGAAAAATATCAAAATAAAATTCATATAATTCATTTATTTTAGTAATATTTTTAAACATTTATGTATAAGTTAAGAAGAAACATTTTTAATATGTACATGAAACTTAAAAAATAATGTAATAGGCAGTTTCTGAATATTTCTGTGCTCCAGTTAATTTTTTTGTTTTGAGAAAAATAAATTTCGAAAATGGAAAAAAAAAAAAAAAAAACACTCAAATGAAATCATGTACATTAAAAAACAGCAGGTTCATATTGCTCTCAGTAAAATTATATCACTCGATCCCTACAACAATTTTAAGGATTTTGGCCCTACGAAAGAAATGGAGCGTTGGTTGCTCTGTTTTTAACTGTGGAAATATGCACTTTGCAGACACTTACATACTTCAGAACATGTTTCCAGTTCATTTTCCGTACTGCAAATTCCCTATCAACTTGGAATTGATATTATGCTATTCATCACAAGATTGTATTCATGTTAAGAGTGTCTCTTCTACTAAAATTTTTTAATAAGATATAAAAATGTTTAAAAATGTTCAGCCAATTGTCAAAAGTGAGCTTGAAAGTAGCAAGATTTTGATTCTGCAACGCTTACTTTTGACAGATAACAAAGCACTTTTAAGCGTATTTTATATCTTGATAATTATTTTTAATTAAAAAATTTTAATACCAAAGTGGTTTAATTGTTACCCAATAAGTTTAGAAAATTTCGTATTATAAATACAATTTTGGTACCAAAATGTTCCGTAAGAAAAGGTAAGGATGAAACATATTTTTTTTTAAGCAATTAAGAATTTTTTTCCAGAGATATCTTAAATAAACGGTTTTCAATTTATTATTTCAATCAAGACTCCAATAACGTTTATCAGTTATAAAAGTTCTATATTATGAAATTTTAACTAGGGAAATATAACACGCTACTAATAATTTTATCTCATATCATCAAAATACAATTAGTGTGGGAATTGAAACGTTTTAATTCTTTGACATTAATTTTTCTCCATAAAAGGAGTTCATGATGAGATTTTAGATTTTGAAAAGGGGGAACTATTTTTTTCATATACGTCGTGAATAAGTAAAAGTCATTTGATATATTTACAAATACAAATATTAGAGAATATTTTTCTTATTAGAATAATACAATTGAACAGATGGCAGTAAGCTTATAGACAAGCAGTTTCATTGTATATTCAAGCAGTATAGACAAGCAGTTTCATTGTATTTTCAAGCAGTATAGACAAGCAGTTTCATTGGAATATTTTATGTATTTGTTATTTGATTCCAAATAATTTTTACAATTCTTGAGGTCTTAAAATCATTTAATATTTACAATATTTTAATTAGAAGCATTTGTGATTTAATACCAATTAAAAAAATAAAAAGCACATGTCCAAAAAATTAACACAAGATATTTTTCCCATAATCTAGTTCTTATGATAAACTAGAGTTCTTCCCAGGTAACTCAATTAAAATGGTTTTTTGATTGCTTATGTGATCCATATAACATCCGAAAACATCAAAGACCTTAAGCGTTTATAAATTGACATGATAATTATATTTGCTGCCCAAGTATTTTATACGGAGCTGTTGACTGTTTGCTTCTTTGAAGCTTCCCATAAAAAAAAGTAACCAATCGAAGTAACTAAAACATTTTCAACATTATCTTATGTTATAATATTCAACTTCAGTTCTCAGTTTCTTCTGTCCACAACAATTATTCGTCTGAAAATATTACTTTGGTATTACTTCGATTCTATGCCTATGTAATAATATTTTAACTTTATCCTCGCCTGAAGGAACTTAAAAATTTATTTTTAAGATCCGTCATCGACATCATCGAGTTAAGCATCGATATAATTTTGTGAATGATAACGTTCGCATTTGAATACATCATACTTGTGCAGTGTATGCAATTTCTTTTCTTATCAATTTACTTCAAGGACATAGGTGATTTGTTAAATTTTCATATGAATTCCTTTTTATATGTTTCTTTTCTTATTAAACATATAAGAACAAAGAACTAACTATGCATCACTACAAATATTATTATGAAACAAACTACTTCTAGGTTCTTACGTAAATACCTAACTAAAACTGCAATGTCTTAATTACTTGAAGATTTTACAATCAGAAATCTTTTCAAACAAATCTAGTTTACTTAACATTATGGTTCTTTCTATCCTATTCAAATTACTTCCGAAATCTAACTTTTCCAGAAATCAAGTTAAAACTGTTTCACAATTTGTTTCAGATAAAATACATTACAATCAATCCAAACAAGCCTCTGATTTATGAAAAAAGCTGCATTAGCACATTGTTAGTCTCCTTGTATATTAAATTAATTGTTGAAATTACATGTTAGAGAAATTACGTGAAATAAAAAAAATATTCAAACCATAATTACAATTTAAACCCAGAGCGCATTATCGAAATCTCCCATATGTAACGTGTTTATATATGTATTAAATCCCCTCTCCAATGTCTTATTAGGTAGATTTTACGAATCATTCCGATACTTCTTGTTACATTTTATGATATAGCATTTAACATTTTGAGCTAAAAGTATGCTCTTTTAGATATTATGTGTCCTTACATATTTACCTATTATTATCTTCAATATTCACTCATCCTTTATCCCTTCAAAGCTCCATGCAAATCTTTCATTGTTCGAAACAGTGCTGGTAGCCTTCCTTTGTCAACTCTTTCAAAACGTGTGCCGCTTTCTCTTTCAGAGCTTCAACGGACTCAAATCTTGTTCCTTTTAATGCGGATTTAACCTTAGGATACAAAGAAAAGTCACGTGTCTCAAGATCATAGAATAAGGAGAATAGTATAAGACTGGTATGTTGTCCTTGGATAGTAACTTCTTGACACATTTGCGATTCCTACAGTGACTCACCAATTGCACGAATGCTTAACCGACCGTCAAAGTGAACTAGATTACCGATTTTATAGATATTGTCCTCCGTTTTTGATGTGGAAGGTGACCTGGGCGTGAATCATTTTTAACGTCTTCTCGGCTGCCTTGGAAACTCTTAAGCCCCTCAAGAAAACGTGTGCGTGATAAACATTCATTGCCATACAATTATTTCATTAATTTATAAGTTTCAGTAGCGGTGTTTCCAAGTTTCATGTGGAATTTCACTGCAATTATTTTCTCACTCATCAGTTTTCAGGCGAAATAAAACTCACAGCGAACGAAGGTTACGTCTATACGGATTTGTTTATAGAAGCAAGATGCACTGAATTCAAAAGAGAGCGATTCAAGCTTAACAGCTGTCGGTCGTTGATATTTGGTGCATGCGTACTCCTGTAGTAGCGTCAGTCTTGTTATTTAATAGCCAAACCTCGTATTTCCGGGAAAAGACACGTTTCCTGCACATATTGAAATCTTATTGAGAAACATTTAACCAACAGAGGAATAGTACAATATCATTCACCGCTACAGGAAAACAGTAAAACTTCGTTTAACGCTAAATGTACGTTTCTAGATGAGAATTCAGTTTTAAATTAAGGAAATCAGTGTTAAACCAGATAAATTTTACATCTAGTCAGTAGGGAAAGGCGAACATGCATCCAAAAAACATTTTACTTTAATTTTAGTTATTTTTATATTTTTTGGCATAATTATTATTCATTACATAACATATAAACATGAATACAAAAATATAGAGTTAATTTCTTAATGCGGGCCCTAGTTCTGCTCAAATTTTAAATAATTTTCGAAGAAATCATCTAATGTCATTTGAGATATTCTGTCTAATATCATTTGTGTTAAGTAAATATCCATTGCCAAAAATAGCATTATCTTACTTTTGCGCAGCTTTTAAAATCTGGGTCATTTGCCACAATTTCATCAATAGATTTGGTTTTCTGAATCTATAAACTGAATGAAATCTATAAAAAATACAAACCCTGTTCTGGAAGAGCGTCAACTTACCGAACAGATGAAAGTTTCGAGAATATTTGTGACTTCTTGGTTGAAAACTGACAGCAGATCTTTGAACAAATGACGGAGTTATATGAATTGTTTTGTAGCTCAGTTCAGAGGATTTCACCAGAAGATATAAGAACAAGAAGGGTTTCTGCCAAACTTGGGCATCGTGTTGTGATTAGCCAACAAGAAGAGCTGTCTAAGTGCTCCAGTGTTTGGCTAAAAATAATATTACTCCCTTGCACCACATAATTTATTCACCCAAGCTAGCACCATGAATTTTTTCTTTTTCTTGTTTCCACATATTAAGATTTGATGACGAAGAAAAGTTCATATAAGAATACTTACCTAAGGAATTAACTGAATTTAATTAATGTTTATTGGTAATTATTACAAAAGTATTTACAATGAGGGATAATCATCTCTTGAGCAGAATTCTCCCAGAAACCTGACAAGAGATATATAACTCTCCGTCTGCGTTCGTTCTTTCACGTCTTTAAGCCAAGTGTTTTTATCTTTGACCATCTTTCTTGGTCTGCTTGTTATAATGTCTTCCCTCTACTCAGGGAAAAGGAAAGAAACCATTTCTACCATTGAGGGTTTCCCACTAAAATCTTTGTGAATATTGACTACTAGTTGAATATTGAAAAGACGCCCTCACTGTGGATATGCACTGTCCACACCATGGGGGATGAAAGGTGGCATCTTCAACCACACAAGCTCTATTATCCTACAGCTGTACACCCTGCTGAATGAATGGATCTCTGAAATGAATAATGAGAAAAATAGAAATGAGGGAAATATAAAGAAAGCAAAAGTAAAAATATCAGATGAAGAAAGGATCGGTCTTGCAAATGACCAATCACGACCGATCCTAAAGGTGTCTAGTTATCCACTCATGTCCTTGATCCAGGTGTCTAGGCTCGGTTTGTTCACTGTTTTTCTCTATTGAATTAGCGCAATCCTAAACATCTATTTAGGCCTCAGTTGCCGTTCTTTTTTCAAATTGATTCATTTGATCGGCAGAAAGTGATCTTTCTGCTTGCAGATACTTTTTTTCCCGCTTATTGTAAAGAGTCTTTTTTCTCTCTTCTTGTAATTTCTGGATTTCCCGCGGGGCTTGACTTTTCACAAGCATACATATTTTCTCATTCTCTCTCTTCACTTCTCTTACATCGAGTAAAGCTTTTCTAATTTTCTTGATTTTAGCATGTATAGGTCCACTTTCATGAGGAATTTCTATGACGATAACCACATGAGTCATATTTTCGTCTTTATAGAATTTGATGAATTCGTGTATAGTGAACACTATACACTCGCTATTGGTTAATTTCGTAGATATAGGTGCATTTTACTGAAGTTTTATTTCTCCACGTCTCTTCGAGTCACCTTTGGCTTCATAACGTCATTATTTTCTTTGACATTAGAATATCATATCTATGTAGGAAACTTCGTCGTCTGCTCTACTTTTATTACTGACATAATCATTAATACTATTAGGCAGACACTTCTTTATATGGTTTGTCATTAGAATTGTTTGGGTTCAAATAACAGGTTCCACAGGTATGATATACACATATGAATTATAATTCACAAATTATGAAAAACAACAATTAATTTCATTTCTCTTCCCAATACTGTGCATTTAATCTCATAACAAAGATATTTTTGATTTCGATGATCATCCTAATCATTGATTTACAACACATACATTGTATTAATAACATAATAATCAAGCAATATTCTTGAATAAAAGCAAACCTCTGGGTTTCTATCTTAATCAATAAAAATCCTCAATTTTGCATACTTGTAACCGATGGTTTTAAAGAACTGAACTACAAAACCAGCAGAGGGCGCTACCCGCCATAACAGATGGCACTAACCACGATAAGACTCTTTCTTCCCAACCTCTAGTAGTGAGTAGTTAGACTTTTGTGGTATGCGTGTGTATGTATGTTGTGTGTTGTAAGCATGTTTTTATATATCCCTTATAAATATTATTTTGTTATATATCCGCCTGCTGTAAACCGAATCCAATAAAAGAAGTCCTTTCTTCAAACCTTCTAATCTTCATTAAAAAGATTACAGGCACTCATGCCACGCGCTACATACTTCAATTTTGATTGAGGAGAATTAGTTTTTTCAAATTAGAGTCCATTAAAATTACGTTATTTTATACCATCAATCTCTGTATTTATTTTTTCATCTCAAAACTCGACTATTTTATTTACTTTATTCAAAAAGTCTTCCGAATCACTAATACAATTTATATTTACGCCTCTTTAAGGGCATTTTTTTAAATATACCTGAAGAACTCACACTTCTAATATCTTAAGTCATTAATTTTATTATGTTAATTAGAACCCCGTATTCCTTACAATTCTAACATAAATTAGTATTTTTTTCTTATATTTAGTTCATTTTGTATCTTGTATAAATTATATTTTAAAAAGATTGGCAGTGTGTATTGAAAATTCTAACATTACTTTTTTTTCTGCTTATCAGTGATCTTAACTCAAATCTCCTCTTATTATTTTTTTTCTTCTTTTATATTTTTTTCAAATTTTTCTTTAAGTTATTACATACTTTTAAATTCATTCAAAACACTTTTGTTGCTTAAGGAGTTGGAAATACCCTTAATAATTTAGTCCTTTAATGTCGTATCCTCAGTGTAGCTACAACTTGAGCTTTTATTATAGCATACACATACTCTAGTACAGATTCTTTTTTTATCAAGTATTTTTTTGGTTAGCATTACATTGAATTGGGCAGAATATCCCTCTAACTAATTTTTTCCTTAGTAAATATTCTTAATTCCCAATACTCGCTTAACAAAAAATGTTTGGCTAAGCCATTGATTGTTTCTTCTCGAATATGAACAATTCCATATTACTGAGATATAAAATCAACAACTTTCTGAAAATCCATGTTCTATTTCTCTACAAACAAATCAGATCACGTCCGAATTCCTAACAGAATTTTTTACATGTATGAAATTTATATATCATTTGTTTATATTCGAAGATAGCCTCATTTGTGAAATGTTCGAATTGGCTTCTAAAAAATTAGTACCGTGTTTGTCCTATTTTTCTTCATTTGGAAATTTTTATAAGTGATTTAAATCGAATTAAACTATTAAATTAAGATAAAATACTTTTAAGATTAGATTGGGATAATACTTTTAAGATTTTATATTTAAAATTTTACTTTTAAATTTTTCCTTTTAAGAATGTTCAAATTAATATTAAAGAATGGCATGACATGTTATTAATTTGTTGTCGAAAAATTCTTCTACTGAGCAATTTAGTTTCAGATATATTAACTATCGAAGGATTTAAAAGGAAGACTTCCGACTCTCGCCGCCTTTGCTTATAACGGCGATACCTTTTGAATAAATTTTACTTCTATAGATGCAGCGGAAGCGGTCTGAATTTTATCAATTAAATTGATGATTTCTGACTATTCCATTGTTAATTAAAAAAGTTACAATTTAAAAACTACTCACAATTTTGAAGATCAATTCTAGCAGCTGAATACTCTGGTCTGTTTATTTAATTGAAGTGATTTTAGACCCACACAATACGAGTATTTCTGTTCACGTCTTGGAAATTCAATGCACAGGAAACTCACATTCAAATAAAGTCGAGTTACACATTTACATAGTATCCTTATAGTCGAAGAAAAAAGATAATAATTCACAAAGTGTAGTTGAAAGCATTTCGAAGAATAATCATCTTCACACATCTTGAAGAACAGTCACAGAGCTTTTTTTTTCGTTTCTTCCTGGTAAACATTGTTTAAAATACTAGTGTGATTAAACTTATCACGAATTTAGCCCTCAAATTTTGTGGAGTCTATCTGACGCTTAGAAAATAAGAGCATGTATTTAAATAATTAACTGTATTCAATTAATGTTAAGTAGTGAATTTTACAAAAGCGTTTAAAGTACGGTCTGTCCCTGCTAGAGAAGAATTACTCAGAAAACAGCCGATTGATACACAACTTTTTCTTCTGCTTCCACTATCTCATCTCTTCCAAGCAAATGTCTCTATCTCCAGCTTTCCATCTTGGTCTTCCTGTTACCTTGTTTTCCCTACACTCTAGAAGAAAACACCTCACTAGATCTTCCACTGAGGCTTCATGCCTACAGTCTCTGTAGACACCTTGATAGGATGGGAAGTCGATACTCACTGTGATCGCGCTCTGTCCCACCATGCGAGATGGTGGAAGACATCCTCACCCCCCCAATATAATAAAGATGATATGTTAGTTTTGTAAGATATGAAACACAAAAATAAAATAATAATACCTCCTTATATATATACACTACCCCTTTTTTCTCCTTGAATTGTCTGTTCATATGATGAATAGATTCACATTATTAATCAGCTTATAGTAAAACTAAAGGAAAACCTAAATGGAAATTTAGCAAAGTAAAATGACGTCGCCATATCTAATCAGTATTAATCAAGGGTGTGCTAAACGAAATCTTATTCTATTTGTTCATAGTGGAGTTTGAGGTGAAGCAAAAACAACCATTTTATTAGATGACATTTGATATAGTATTGAAATTATCCTTAACTTGATCACGAAAGAGAAATTCAAGAGATCTACCGATTTCTTATTCACTTACTATCAATACATCTGCAGAAATTTTCCAAGGAAACTGTTATAGTTAACTTACGCTTATCTCTAACCATGATATTGTGGCAAATATTTTATGGCTTACTATGTTTTATCTTTCCTTTTAAGTTGTAAAAATTTCAGCACATCATAAAATTCATGCAAAAATATTTTCTAATACAAAAACTTCAGAACACATACAATATCTGAAATCCTTCTATGTTTCTTCCTTATATATTAAATGCAATACACTAAGGATAAGGAAAGTGTAGTATTACTTTTGTGTTTTGTCTTAATATCTTACTAAAATAATCAAACAGCTAATGCATATATATATATATATTTGTGTGTGTGTATACATATAAACATACATTCATATATTTGCAATGCTTTTTTCCATTGTATTTGTCCAGAGAAAGTTTTTCTTTAATTTATTTTAGCCCTGGTCCATTTGAGGCAATGCTCTGCATTCTACGCTCTTATTAAATACCAGCCAAATTGGAGTAATCGAAGAAATGAAAATATGATTTTAACTAAAGTTAATGCTTTAGAAAACTGATGATGCAACCTTGTGATGCCATCTGAATTTACCTGTCACCTGGTAGCATTCAGAACGCGGGATCCTTTGGAATATGGGGAAGGTCAAAGTTTTCGGATAAAAATGTAGATTTGTCCTTTTCGTAGCTGAATGCTGTGCTAGGGTTACACAAGTGTATGTACACTGCTTCCGTATTTGTGGTGTCTCGTTTCAAAGTGTATAGTCTCGTAACTATTCATAGTTCTCCTAAATACGGAAATGTTCCAATTATGCCTGATACCATGACACTAGACCTCAATGTAAATTTAATGTATTTGGAAATGGTACGTTACATACATACGTGTGTGTGTCCGTGTAGTTAAAATATGTGTGGAGAAAAATTTAAACATGTTATAAATCTGGCTTACAACTGTTGAAAAATTCTAAGTATGATTCTGTTACTCTAGAAATTTTCATATTTCCATGAACTAAGTACATTTAATTTACTTTGTAGGGAAAAACAAGCAACCGAATATTATTAAATTCTCATGAATTTGGTTTTGCGACATACATATAATTTTATTAAAATCTACTCATTTTATTGTACTTTATTTGTTGCTATAATCTTAATATATGTTATTTGCTTTAATAAACATTTTATCATGTGTTTGGTATAATATCTCCTAAGAGGATTCAGTTCCAGAAATTATATTCAACCAACCAATTCATGCAATAAGACTCAAGCAGCTCTGATTTGTTACTGTCTTCTTTTAAAAACGTTCTGAAGGAAAAAGTTTCTTTTATTATTTCAAAACCACATTCCTTTATTAATATTTTAAGCCAATGTTGAATTAAATACAAAACACAGATGGAAATATAATGTACTTTGGAATAAAGTACCCTTTAAATTTCCATTCTCCCTACGCAAATTACTTTACTGCCTCTTACTGTTTGCCAAATCATTTTATCGAACAGATTTTGAAAGAACGAATACCTTTCCAAATGTAACTGTAACTGCAGCTATTTATGTAACCACTTTCGAAGCGAAAATGACTCAAAAAGGACCGTCTTTGTCTTTTTTAACTTATCATTATGAACAAAATAAAAAGCAAATTTTTATCGGTGAATCGATCTTTTTTTTTCCTACTTCATAATGCTATTGAAAGAGAAATTCTCTTTATGTTATGTAAGTCATAATGCTCGTAACTGCAACTGTTTTATATTCGACTTGGAATACGTATTAAATTTTATTACGATATATTTTCTTTCTTACATTTCGGTCTTCAGAAACTTGTTTTCCGTCATTGCTTCCGCTTATTTGCCCGCTTACGAAATACATATCTTTTCAAACATTATTTCCTTTTTTTTTTTTTACTCGTTTTGATTAAATGCCGTTTGCGAAAAAGACGTAATGGAAGGTTGAGAGAAAAACATGTTCCTGTTTCCCATCTCGGTATTTAATCTACAATTTAAATCTGAGGTGTTTTTGTTTGAATACGGGGTTTGAATTAGTTTCTTCTTTTAAATAAGTAATATCATATTTATTCGAAACGAATAAATGGAACTCGGAACTCTTACGTCTAAGTTCTTTTTTGATGAAAACTTTTCACAAGTATGTTCTAATTTCGAGTTCATTTATTCATACAGAAAAGTGCTTCCTCTTTACACTGTTTGGGTAACAGACTGAGAAAAAGATTCGTTCCTATTACAATGCTAATTAGTACTCGCTAACTCATTTAAAAGGTATGTGTTAAGTGCTCTGTTTCGAAACTGCAAATGTATTTAATTCATTTTCAGAAATTTAAGAAAGCTTGTTCTAAAGTTAGAATTTACTTATTGCGTAAATGAATACATTGATTCACATGCTTATTTCCCATTCAAATATTTGTTTTTTAAAAGGATCGAACTTTTTGAAAAGGAGGATTACCGTAATGGCATACCATAGCTTCCCCTTATTTCCCCCCCCGCTTCAGTTACAGAAAGTAGCACACTATTTATAAAAGAAATGTATATTTATAATCTTCAAAACCTTTTTCAGAAATTAATAGCAGTAATGCTAAAATAGAAGATACAGATAACCGAAAAAAGGATGACTTAAGTGTGACTTAAGTTTTTGCGTTTTTGGTTGATATTATGCATTTTACGTTGATTTCCGTTTTATTTCATTATTTGTTTTCATCTTGTTTTGAATATTCAAACAAATTTCACTTTCTTTAAAACTATATTTAGCCTGTTTAAAAAAATATGATAATATATCTGTAAGCATGGAACCTGTTTCAATTGTTTTATTGAATTTATTACTAAAATTTATCGAAGTGAAATATACGATGTAATATAAAACATGATCTAATTTATGTAATTAATATGTTCTAATAAAACTGCAATTTGTTAGTGCCACTACATTATATCTAAATAAATATCCCTTTAGCTGTACATTTCTGTATGCTTGTGAAAAATAAAATTTCATCAAGTTGAATTTCGAGTTAAGCGTTAACAATTTTTTACTGTATTAAATCATTAGATGGTCCAATACCAATGCTAAATTCATCCTTCGGTTTGCTCACATGCAATTTCTCGAAAGACTGATGCATTACAATTTCTTTATTAATATTTATTTAATACTTGAGGGGGGCTGCGGTATCCTAGCAATCGTGGTTGTGAATTAGTAACCGGGGTTGTTTCCGTCGAATCGTAAGCTCGAATCCTATAGAGTATCAACTTAGGAGTCGTGTTTGTCACCTATCCGTTTAGTTTTCCGATTGGTTTTATTAGCTTCGCGCTAGAATCAACATGAAGGCTATTGGTGATTGACCTCATAGTTTTAAACCTCAGTCGAGTGACGAGGACGATAACTAAACTAGCACCAACTTTTTCAAACTTCCACACCACTACAATTGGAAAATTTGAGCCTTAAAATTTGAGCTTTAAAGGGCATCAGCCCTGACTACAAAGTGGGTCTTTCGTGGCGTCAAGTCTTGAACCTATGAGTACACTAAAACCACAGTCCGTGAGTTCACGACGATGACCATTAGGCTACTGTTGCCAACATCAATTATCTGAGAATTAGAATTATGATATTTGTCATCAATAGCCTTAGAGTTGATTTATAAAATAAATTAATAAATAATCAATCGATTATCAATTGAAACAATTATATATATATATATATATATTGTTGAGTTGATTGAGTGAAAAGAATCGAACAACATTTTTACGTACTTATTATATTTGACATTGCAAGTTCAAACGGAAAATTATTCTGAATCTTAAACATGTTCTGTGAAGCTAACATCTACAGTATTTAATACTAGTATAAGTGTTCATAAAAACTAGAATTATGAATTAACATTTATGATTATGTGCCTCTTGTAATATATTTTAACTAATATTCTCATTATATAAATGGTATTATTTAAGTGCTAATTAATTTATATAATAAAAAAGTAATTTTTAATATTTGTGAGTGTGACTTGCGCAGATTATTTAAAAAAGACCTATTTAAAAAAATTTCGAATAAAAACCATATTAAATGTAAGACAATAAAATATCAAATAATTATGGGAAGCAGAAAAACAAAAGGAATCTTAAACTAAGTATTTAATGTTGAAATATTGAATATTTGGGCCATTAATAATTATGCTTCAGAAATTCAATATTCACAGATTAAAAGAACATTAATACATGCCTCCATAAGAAATCCTCTTAATATGGATATTCTTGCATCGCAGTTAATAATAAAAAAATAAGCATTTCAAAAAATACAGCCTTTTAAATGTCATAAAAAGGCACATTATGCTTTAAGATGTAAGTCTTTTAAATATTCCTCTTAATAGAATTGTAACTTTTGTTTGAAATAAATGGAATTACTCTCTCTTTCATAAAACTGCATGATGTACAAAGTAATATATATGTCTTAGTTACTTTTACATAATGATCACATTTATTACTGTCCATTTGAATAACTTCTGGTACTAAAGTTATTAAAGACATAAAAGCCTCTGATTCCTATTCGTATTATGTCGTAACGGTTGTACAGCTTTCATAGTGAATAACACTTAATTTTCTTTACAGTTGTAGATAAAAATAAAATTTGGTTGTTGTTTTTTTCATAAATGGAAGAAATTATTCACATAATAGAAAACGGCTGTATAATGGCTGCTCTTAAATCTGAAATCCGGAAGTTGGCGTTTTGGAAACCCATTAACCACCGTTAATTAAAAACACAGTAATTGCATTATGACACTGAAATTTTACGAAACAAAGTCTCTGAAAAATAACCGACATAGATAAAACCCTCGTAAAATCCTACCATAAAAGCTAATTAAAATATTTTCCTCGCTGTCACATTTTTTCGGCATATTTTTTTTTTCATCCCACAGAATTGTGCAGCTGTTTTTCATTCTATGGCACGTAAGCTTATGGATTTAGAGCGCAAAAACTAAAAAGTATAAAGTTGCGCATAAAGTTTCATTAACGGAGACGTTTTTAACTAATGATTTAGAGAGACTGGAACCTTTTCTCTGAGCTGAAGCAATTTATTTAGGGTTAGTTACCAAGAGTCTCAAAGAGAATAAAAAACTAATTTTTTTTCTTTTAGAGTTTTTCCTCTGTTTTTTATTTATTTATTTTTTTGTGCTATACTATTTAATTTACTTTGCGTCATAAACTTTATTCCAAAAACAAGAATTTTATTCAATTACACATACAAGGGCGATTGTTTTATTAAGAGCAAAAACGGGGGAAAGGTTCAAAATGAAGAAAAATTGTTTTTTTAATTCTAAGTGATGGATTTCTTAAATATTATTCAAATAAAATATATATATATATATATCCTTACCTCAGAAGTAGTATATAGCATTCAATGCCTATTGTGCTAAAACATTTTACCAAGCAATCTTCTTATTATACATTAAAAATCTTATATAGAAATAAATAGATTTAATTTCAAATCTATCATTAAATTAAGATAGAAACAAATGCATATAAAATCGAAAAAGCTCTACGCAAAGTTCTCAAAAAAAAACAGATTTAGCCAAACAAGGTGCGATTTTCTTAATAATTATGATTAAATTGCTCAATTAAATATAATAATTAAAATAAATGATGAAATATCAAGAAATGGATAATAGTAAATGTTTTCCGATATTAAAATTAAGGGAAATGATAAATTATGAAATTGGATTTATTTAGGCTAAATGTAATTAAAACTAAAGTAAATGATTAAGTATTGAATTGAATATTATATCAGCTACATGTAATTAAAATTAAAGCAAAAGGTAAATTATTAAATTGAATATACTTCAGCTAAATGTAATTAAAATTTAAACAAGCGATAAAGAAT
The DNA here is from genome assembly GCA_019974015.1 of Nephila pilipes. NCBI lineage: Eukaryota > Metazoa > Arthropoda > Arachnida > Araneae > Nephilidae > Nephila > Nephila pilipes. The sequence continues at coordinate 356,013 of BMAW01095922.1, forward strand.
TGAAAAATGATCTGATACGCTAAAAGTGATCCACCTAAAACAATATTCCTTTGGGTAGCTAAAAAAATGACTCCTTCATAGCTGACTTAAAATTCTGAATAATGTTATTTACTTTCAGTCATATTTTGATTCACGTTTATAAATGTTTTAAGGTAATACATATATCGATAAGTAAAAAAAAATACTTAATTTTTATATTTGTTTCACTTCAATCGAATAAAAATAATTGGGGGAAATTTATTACGACATATTTTTGAAAATTGATTTCATTAGTTGTGAAAGAAAGTTTCAGCCATATACTACATATATTTCATTTCAATCCAATAAAAAATTTAGGAGAAATTTATTATGATACATTTTTGAAAATTAAGCTCGTTAATGGTGAAAGCAGGCATCAAAAATGTACGCAAAAATAAGTTAAACTTTTGAAAAGTGGTCAGTTACGTCATTTATGGGTTAACTTTAATATATGGGACCTCTTGGGTTGCTAATTAATAAGCTATAAAGTTTTACAATTCTATAACTATTTAAATAGGTAGTAATATTATGCTTTTTACACTTTCAGTGATATGTCTTTGAAAATATATATCCTATTCAATGAAATCAATTATTATTTTTTAGAAATGGTCATGTAACAGATTTAAGTTTATTTTAAAATGCAGAAAAATGTTACATCCAACCAATAATCTCAATAACCATCTGCTCAAACTATTTTTCGTCAAATTTGTTTTAAAAAAATAATATTTAAAAATGGAAGTACGTATTTGAAACATTTACTTCAAAAATTTGAAACAGAAGGATAAAACATAGTAACTTTTTATTTAAATAAAAAAAAAATTACAAGCTTTCTTTTGCTCAATAACGCTTAGTACAGAAGTCTTCATGTTTTATAGATCATCATTTGATTTCACAAAAACAAAAGTTTTTAAGAATTGTTCTACTCTTCTGTGGATGATCGTGAAAACGTATGTTGCAATCCTTTAGCTGATACGGACTTATAAACATAGATTATAAGTCAATTAATAGATAGACTTATAATCTATATTTTTAGAGAAAATTAACGAGATCTTTCATTTTCATATCTTATAAAGGTATAAATAAAAATGAAGTTCCACCATAATAAACTCTTATCAAAACAAAAACAATGGTGTAAATATGATCACATCTTTAAAAATTAAAATTTTCTAAAACAATTATCGCAAATGAATTTAATTTTTTATTATTATTACTAGGAAAATAAACTTTCATTTAAATATATTAATTTAAAAGTCATAAAAAGAATATGCAGAGTGGTTCAAAAATTTGTGGCAAAAATTTAAGGGGTGATAGGAAACGCATATAAACATGAAATTTTCGCCGTTCAATGCATAGGTGGAGAGCAAGTTGTGAACCTCTAGATGGCTCTGTAATGGAAAGTATAATGTGGGAGTGTTCGTACACATCATTATTTCTATCATAAATTTCAGGAGACATAGACTGTATATCGTAAGACCATGTCAGGAGGTATGGCCTGTAATAATTATTGTACATCACCATTTCTAATTTAATCCATGGTGGAAATGATGATATAAAGCCATGCCTCCTGAAGTCCATAGTAGAAAACTCGCTCTTTATGCTTTTTACATTACAGTACCAACTAGCGATTCACCGTTAGCTCTACGCCTTTGCATTGTGTGGTGAAAATGATATGTTTAAACATTTTCTGTCGCACATCAAATCTTCGCCCATGAGTTTTTGAAATATCCTGTATAAGTGGCATAGTTGCTGAATGTTGAGAAAGAGACACTGGAGTAAGAATCTAAGAAATATCAGTCCATTTGAGATAAAATTCCGTTATTGGGCTAAAGTTCTACAGGATTTGCAATGCATGGAAGCATTTTGAAGCTATGGCAGAGAGGCATGTTTTCTATAACTATGATCAAAATGTAATAGAGAAAAAGAAAGCGACTATAGGTTAACATTGGCTTTTCTACTCAGCAAAATAAAGATGTTACCGGAATTCTGCTGAAGTTGCAATTTGTAGATGCATAGGATGCCAGCACCCGATGTCTGACTTTGCAAAGCAAAGATGATGGTTGTAGGTAAAAAGCGCATGAAAATTGATTGGCAAATTTAATTGAGCATTAAAAAGAGAGTATGTTGAGAGAGCAATTATATATATTTGTATAATTCATAGAAAAATTTTGAATGTTTAAATTCAGAGAGCAATTATATATTTATTAGTAATCTTTAAGGGATAAATTTACCTAATTCCTTTCAAAGTGTAAATTTGTAAGCATATTTCTTATTTTTTTTCAGTTTAGGAAAATTTTGATCACACATATAAAAGTTATGATTAAAAATATAACATGTTTAGTCTTAAGAGCAGTTTATGCGCAGTGTTTTATTTTCTCTTTATAGAAATATATGTGTTGTTTGTGCATGCTTACATAATTTTGTGTGTATGCATGTGCGTAATGTAAAGATTGTAAGATTTTACACCATGTATATAATTGTAGTTGCAAAATATTCTTTCTTCTTATGAAGAAAAATTTTAAAAGAAATATTTGAAAATTGCAAACATTCTATGGAATTGGAAAGTCAAGAAAATTATATTATGTTTTATGTTTGAAAATCAATATACATCCATCAGTGATTATTCGTCGATTATTTGATTTCAAAAAGTATAAAGAAATATTTATAAGAATTGTCTTCAGCTAATTTCCCTTATGAATAAGGCACATTGCATATTTGCTACTTTTCTTTAATCTATCTGTAGTTTTCAATTTTTCTTTATGCGAATATGTATATACTAGAAATTCTGTTGAATATAAATTGTCTCGGAATTCTTTAAATCATTTTGAAATGCATCCATTTCAGAATTTCAGAAAGTACTTCTAAATGAAAATATCTTATTAACTATTAATATTAATGTATTCATTATTTTGAATAGATTATACTACGTTTCAAATTGAATTTTTTTCTATATAAAATTACTTAATTAAAATTAAAAATTATTAATATAGTTTCTATGTTTTAAGAGATAGGGCTTACCTTTCTTCTTATATTTTGATAATTTATAAATTACTAACTGATAATTTTAAAAACTATGTATATAAATATGATACCATGTATTTCAAAAATAAAATAATTGTCTAAATGCACATACTAATTTTTCTACAGCAATTATTTGAAAAATAAAATCATTATTTTCCCTATGTATTCAGATTGATGATATATTAGTACATTTTTCTAGTCAATTACACAATAATCATGCTAAAATTCTTTTAACTCTAATATTGTATATTTGTAGCCAATTGAATCATATCACAATTTCTAAAACAAATGGTAATTTAGTCTTCCAACACATGTTAATAACACTGTCTTTACAAAAATTAATAATAAAAGTTATAATAACACCTATACATAAATAACGCATGCATAAAACGCAAAACTTTAATAACTCAAGCAAATGTTCAACTTACCAGCATCCAATTACGAAGATTAGTTTTAACACTGGCATCATTCACCTGAGCCTCCATATTACAGCAAAAAGAATGCTTCTACATTTGTTGGGTGGCGGAATCACTATTCTCCTGCTAGTCTAAGGTTTTGCTAATTGCACGAGCTTAGAAACTAATTGTTATTTGAATCGGAAACTCCGTATTTCTTCCTCTGGAGCACTGTTTTATGACATTTTGCACGCGATGCTATTTTCTGTCCTAGCAGTTTAAAGGAAATAATTTGGTTTGGTGTTACGAACTAGTGTTAAATACGTGTTAAAGATAATTGTTTGATTCTGAATACTGATTAGGTGGTGTACAGGTAGATTTTATTAGTAAAACAAGTTATGTTTATTTTGAGGTAATATAAAGTAAAATTATTATTTTTGGTGTTAATAATTACTATGGTTGACATATTTTATAGCCTATAATAAATAACCTTCCTGCTATTATTATTATTTAAGGTAAATGAGAAAAGACCCTGTGTATTTTTACCAGATTAATCAACTTTAGAATTTCATTCCTAAATTTTGGCTGACATGTAAAGTATGACCTTATTAATATTACAAATTAAAATGCTAAAGTGCTATCTTAATGATCCTATTTTTTAAGTCCATAAATCTGATAAATGTAATGACCCGTATAATTTATAACTGAGATATCAATTCCTAGAAAGCATATAAATTGCAATATTTTTATTTATTTTGAGATAATTATTATAGAAAATTTATTCTAAAATATATGTGATAAAAAGGGCTTTATTACATTAAATATTGATTTATAGGGTTTATTTTTTTCCCTTCACTACATAAATAAGCTCACATAAGACTTTATTTAAATAAAAAAAGCGTAGTTATTAAATAAAATGTTAATGATTGCTTAAGTTTATTGGAAGCTACTAATTGCATAAGTTGACTTTTTTGTAGTATGAAATAAGTTGAAAGTGATTTGTTTTTAATGAAATCGAAAAATAAAAATAATAAATGTACACTTATCGTTATTTACATTACTTTCATGTTTGGTACAATGCCGGTTCAAACATATCACAATTTCTAAAACAAATGGTAATTTATGATTGAGAATTAGCCATTTTTCATTTTTCTAAAAAGTCTATGAGCCCTTCGAAACCAAAAAACTGTCCCCATAACTTTACCGCCAATGAGATAGTTTCTGACTTCTTCACAAAAAAATTACTTTAAGCGAACTATTTTTTTATCATCAAAAAAGTTTCCTATAATTATTGATGAAACCAGTTCTCATCAACGATGGCAGATCGACGCAAAATGGTGACGACAGTCAGATGCTGTGGCAATCGAATTTTGATTTGCAGAAAATTGCAGGCAAAACAAAATTAAAATCTGTATCTGTGACAAATTTGTTTTAAAATAGTAAGCAGCACAAATTATTTGAGATAAATTGCCATACAATAGTTGGCAGGAAACAATGATACTTCCAACATGAATTAGTATAGCCATTTGTCATCAAAATAAATATTTTTTGAATTTTCCTATCAATTATATTGAGACAATATTAGTTAGTTATAATTGGTCATTTATTTAAACTATTAATTGATAGAGATGGTACATAATTGGTAATTTTAATCCACAATTAATAGGAGGTGATTTGTTATTGTTCGGTATATAAAATGAAAAAAAAAAAATGCAAACTATTAAAATAAGTTATTAAAGTGTTCAGCGATATTTTGGCTGCTACACCTTAAATTTTATATATTTCTTTCTCATTTTAAAAAAAAATGTACCCAAATATTTAGTTTATTATTATGGTAAAATTTTCCGAAACATTTTACAGTGAAATGCATAATTTCAAGAGAAACATTTCATTTCAGAAATTTAAATAAATGTTTAAACTATGACTTAAAATGTAAAATAGTTTCGTAGTTCTGTAGAACCAGAAGTTTTAAAATATAACAGAAAAGTAGATGTACCTTAAACAGAAAACCAGACTTTGTAGAAAGACTATGGCTTTTTTTTTAGCAGTCTCAGCCTCAGTTGAAGTTCAAAGAAAATGCATCTGTCTTGTGTGAAATGAGCAAAAGAAAAATCTTTTTATTACATTAGGTATATGAGTTCAAAAGAAAAAGAAACGGGAAACTGAAAAACTTGTGTTTAAAGTTAGAAAGTAGGTTCAAAATGTTCTTTGATTTGAAATGCTTTCCCATTTTAAAACAATCTTTTAAATTTCTACTTTAGCAATACTTTCTTTTTGTATGAAATTTCTTCCCTAAACATTTTTAACAATTCTATTGAAAGAAAATTAAGAACTCATGCATTTTACTTTCTCATTATTAATTCTTGTTCTATAATTTTGAGTTTATATAAAAAACTTACGTCACTCAAACCACATTTTCTGAAACATAACGAATTTAAATTTTGTATCCAACAATATCTTCCTCACAAAACTAAACATTATTTTTAACAGAAATGCATTCATTATTAATTAATTTAGTTTTAATGGTTGTGAAAATTAACTTATTTAATAAATCAATAATTTTAATTTTTCTTACAAAAAAAAGTAACTAAGATAGTAAAATTTGTTGATCTTAATTATTTTGAGTCTTCAGGTCAAAGAGGCTATATTTGAATGCTACAATACATAAATAAGAATTACATTAATTATTTTAGAATATATTAAAAAGCTATAACATTATTTTTTCCATCGTGTAACATTCTAATTTAATTTATATTTACTTTTAAATTAATTTTCTTAGTTGCATATAATAATTATAAGAAGACATAATTTTGCAAGCAAAATCATGGTTTCCATAATAAATATTATTGCACTATCACTCCTACACATAAAATTTTTTAACGATTATTGTGTAAGAAGTACGTGACATTTATAAATTTTCAGGTTTCATTCTGCTCAATTTTTACAATGTAATTTATATAATAACTGTTTACATAAAATTCATTTTTTCATGAAAATTCCTCTTCGTAAAAAATAATGTTATTTGTAATACCTTCTTTCTTCGAATTTATTTAAAATTAATATATCCGATTAATTTCAGTAAAAAGTAAATAGCATGTTTCAGTTTATAAAACTTCATAATTACTAATTGGAAAAAAATTATGTATACACGTTTATATGAAATATCTAGGAAAATTCAGTTAATCTTAAGCAAATTATTTAATTGCAAAATGATTTTTGTGCGATAAAATTTATTTTAATTTTGGATTCAAAAGCTGAACCATTTCTGACATAAAGTATAAAATGCCCAAGAAAAAAATAATTGCAATTGATGATGTTCCAAGAATTTCTATGGTTCATAAAGTACTCTATATTAAAATTTATACTGAATTGTGTTTTTCATACTTTACCTAAAATTAATTTTAAGGTACTTAAAAATACTTTGAACATATAGTTTTCAACATAATAATTTACTGTTGCGAATAACAAAATGTTTGTAGAAATGTATAGAGAGATTAAAAGTTTTATATTTTTGTAATTAGGGATTTTTGTACAAATGAAGTAACTTACAATGTATCCATCCCTCATACAATATTTTAGAATTTAATTTAAATTATTAAAAATTAAAACTTTAATTAAAAGAATTTCAGGAAAAAAATTATTTTATCAGCTGTAACTTAGTTTAACTCTTTGTAATAATATAATAAACAGTTATATATAAAACGAGAAGAGATGTTAAAAGTATTCAATTATCTTTTTCATAATGCTGGAATTATTGAGTATAAGTAACAAAAATTTAGGTTTTATTGATATCATTTGTGGAAAGACAAATGTTTTTTAATATAAGTTGAAAATATTCAACATAAAAGACTTTATATGCAGTATAAAGGAGTTTCTACATAGTTGTTAAGTTCACCAACGAATCGTCTATTTATAACGATTACAATAAAAAAAAAGTCTTATATATAACAGTTAGAAGTCACGTCTTATATACATAATTTTTTATTCAGGTTGAAACTCTAATCATATTTTGTCTGCAATAAAAATATTGTTTTAAAATACAGTTTTCCACACCAACAGGAGATTAATTACTGGACTATTCAAAATGTATCCTAATCTCTATGTATCTTTCTACAAATATCGACCAATTATGAAAATAAGTGCATTGGATAAACAGTTTTCATCAACACCGGTTGGAATAATTTTAGTTATAAATTTACTCAATTCTAAATTTTAAAATGTTACGAAAAACTTTTTTTCTTGGATTTTCTTAAGTCTTTGAATACAAACTCAAAACTTGAAGTATACTCATGTTTCTAAAAAATTGCAACACCATGAAATAATCACCCAATTAATGTAAGATGTTCAACAAAAGCAAATTAGGGAGTGATTCAAATTATTAGAAATTCAGAGTCGTAGCGTATGCGTATGTTGAGCAGCATCCCCTATACAGTTGATCTAGCCATTTTAGTTGAGAGCTGTAGAGGGACGATGAAGGTTGTTAGTGGTTGTTAAACTTATCATGAGAAATCTCTATCTCTAAGACGACAGAGTACGCCATCTGAGCAAGTAACAGAGTTCAAAGGACGAATAGACCTCCGTAAAAGAATGGAGGTCTCACTATATAATTTATCTCGGATGAAGTATAATGGAAATATAGTGATGCAAGTGTGGAATGTGTGGAATAAAAACACAAGACAAGTCGGAAATCCGGCATTTGACAACGAGAGGTTACGTTTGTAAAGGATGTCAGAAACCTCATTTGCATGACAGTGACCGACCACGGAACATCATCTTGACAACTGACAGAACGTGGGCACACTGCTTCAGGACTAATATTATCTACTCCAATAAATCATCGCCGCCATTTTAACTGTGGTTTGTATTCAAAAATTTCTTTACAGAGGATTCCTGTAACGCAAATTTATAGGCACCTGAGGCTATAATTGGCATATTAACCTAGAGTTTAGCGTACTAATTGGCAGTTAGTCGGTTTTTGATTGGACCCCGTTTAAGTTCAGGTTAAGTGACTGCCACATCTGCCTTAGACACTGTACCGGTAGATGTCACCTTCTGGAATGTGTTATCCAATGACATACCGAAGGAAATCTAAGCTTTATGGTCTGGGTTGTCACAGAGTATAATAGGAGATCACCGCTGATAAGAATTGTGGGCAGTCTCAACAATCACCGACATACCAAAGAAATTCAGAAACTTGAAGCCCAACTTTTCTTATAAGCATTTCTTAAGCTTTATTTCTGCACAATAATGCATATTCACATGTTTCTTGGAATAGTCAAGACTTATTTTCAGCCTAATACTTTACTGGTCTATTTAATCACCCGATGTGTCAGCTATAGTGTAAGCCAGGAATTTCATAGGTCGGACTCTCGCTCGTGATATTCGTCCCAAGGCTAATATGGATGAGCTTAAGGTTTGAATAGAAACAATAAGGAATGCTCCTCCTGTGGTACAAATTCAAAATCTGTTGGATTCGTGGAAACGTCGAGAAAGGCACATATAGCGGCAAATGATGACTTCACAATGCAATGATATTTGACATGTAATCTTGCTATTTTGCGTAATATATCTAACCGTTTATTTGTATACAAACAGGTCACTTCCGGAATAAATTTCAATAAAATCTATCAGTTCTTCTTGGTGTTGCAAAAATTATGAATAAAACTTTAACATACAGTATATATAACAATATATATAAACTCTATAACAAAATAAAACGACGCATCAAGAAGGAGTTGTCCGATTGTAATGAAACTTCGTATGCAAAAACATTTGGACCAAAAATGCAAATGACTAAAAGTTGGTGTCCAATGAAGGAAGAACTGGAGCGACAGCATATCAGAACTGTGCACACAGCAGGTGTATATAAAAAGAAATTATCAATCTGATGGTCAATTTTTCTGTTGCATTGCGATTCAGGATATCTTTCAACGAATGAAAAAATACCTCGCCGCAGGATTCCAGCTCATTACCAGCAATTGTTCAGAGTTTGAAATGGATCGTATCATTGGATTAAAAGAGGAAGGTTGGACAAATCGGAGAATCGCTCGTCATATGGATCAAAGTGATGCGGAGATTAGAAAATACTGGCAGGAATGGGTAGACAATGGTAGATATCAGAGTCATGATGGTAGCTGTTGACCTAGGGCCACGGCAGATCGGGAGGACAGAGTGATTATCAGATCAGCTGTCACAGTGCCTGATTCATCGTTATCAACCAACAGACTTGCGACCTGCACTCGAGTATCTACCATGACCATTCATAGATGGCTGACAGAGGGAAATCTAAGCTCGTACCGACCGCTACGTCACCTGCCACTCACGCATGCACACTGTCGAGCCAGATTACATTGGTGCTTGGATCGATCAGGTTGGAATGATGCTGACTGGGGACGTTTAGTGTTTATCCACGAATCCCGCTACTAACTGTGTCTTGGCGGTCATCGAAGACGCGACTGGAGACGCTTTAGTGAAAACAGGGCACCGTGCCTTTCCTATTTTCACTAAGACACGCCGCACAGGCTCTCAACCAGAAGTTATTGTCTCAGGTGCCATTTCCCTTGATTGCCGATCCCATTGGTCGTCATTAGAGGCACACTTATAGCACAACAGTATATCGACGACATTCTGAGACCTGTTATGCTACCGTTCCTTCTGCAGTACTCTCGTCTTATTTTTCAGCAAGATAATGCCAGACCACACACGGCATGTGTTTCTATGAACTGTCTTACATCTTGTCAAACATTTCCTTGGCCAGCCAGATCTCCCTCCACTCGAGCATGTTTGGTATATTATGGGAAGGCGACTGCATCTACCAGAGAATTTTGATGACATAGCCCGACAATCGTAGCCAATTTAGCAATAAATACCGCAGGAAACTAGTAGAGAGCTTTATCACTCTATGACACATCGTGTGGCAACTTGCATCCAGAATAGAGGTGGGTCAACACCTTATTGAGCTAGTTACTTTATATATGTAACTCTGAAATAAATCATTCATTTTTTCTGAAATTTTAATCACTTTCCATGCTGTGCATAATTTTTCTATCTGCCATTTTTGACTCCTTCAGATAACTCCTACTTGATGTGTCGTTTTTTTTGTTATAGATTGCATATATATAAACAAATAATTTTCAAAAATTGCATATTTATATTTTTGAGGATATTTATTTAAAAGACTTAGAAACTTCTTCTCTTTTTAATCTCTAAGTTAGATTTAATGTTACTTTTGTAAATATATTATCTTATATAATTGTATTGAATTTTCTAAAAATTTTATTTCAACATAATTTATCAGCATCTTGAGTGTAATAAGTTTTCAGAATTGCTAGCAATATTCAGAAAGAAGTTTCAAATAAATTTATAGCTCTTTATAATTAAAACTGGTGTCAATACTAATAATTTTGAAGCAGCTAAATTTCTTATCATCAAAATTTCATAAAAAACTTTAAAATTTAAAACAGCATCTGAAGCCTAGAATACATATATTACTATTGCTGGTAAGACATTTCAAAAAAAATAATGCAAAACATTGTAGATAAAGGGAAGAGTACTGCCATTATTATTAAAAATAGGGCTGATATAGTCAGGTATATTAATAATAAAGAGATGTATGTCATTTTATAACTACTATTTTGATGATTTTTTTCATCCTATTTTCAAATAATATCTTGTTAATTTAAAGTAAGTTTAAAAGCACTAAAGAAATTTATAAAAAAATTTAGTATTTGTAAGGTTACAGCTTTTGAAGAATTTAATGATTTATGTTTATGTTAGACCTAAAAGAAAATTATATACATACAAACACTCTCTCTCTCTCTCTCTCTCTCTCTCTCACACACACACACACACACACTCACACACACACACATATATATATTTGTAATCTTGTAATATTTGCAATTTAATAATTTAAATATTTAAAACATTTCAATTTGTTTTTTTTTTATTAGATATGATTTTTAATTTATATATATTTAAAAAAATATGTCTAATTAACTTTAATATATACATCTGTTTTAGTGTTAAATTATATTTTTTATGAAGATGAATTCGGACACTATATCACTGTAATTTCATTTGTCTGAAATAGTGATACAAATATTTCGTGACAAAGAAGAGTTAAAAATTGAATTAGTTCTTTTACATGCTATGGTATTGAAACTGTATTTTTAACTTCATATGTTAAAAACAATTACCATTTCTTTTTAATTTTGCGTAATTTGTATTTTAAATTTTATCTCGTATTTCTTTAATTTTAATCGCCTGGTCCTGAAAATCTGAAACGTCAAATATAATTTTTTTTTCCTGCTAAAAAAAATAACACGAAATATTATCTACTTTAATCTTATTTTTATATAGTAGGTTTAAATACTCTTCATTGACTTTGCTATATAAATCATAGAAACAGAATTTTAAGTGCAAGAGATGATTAGGAAAAAGTTATCAGATGCCTACCATTTCCACGCATTGGTCGCTTAATGTAATACGCTTGTAACTCTCCTGTCAATTCGATTTAAAAAAAATGTAAAACATGTTACATTAAGAGAGAAAAGATAAATGATACTTTAAGATTCTAAATAAAAAAAATGAGTTGGCTACAACGGTAAACAGTCTCCATAGATTAATCTTAAGATATGATACAAAACGAATGATTCTTTTTCTTGAAGGCGTTGTATATATAAACTACTTTGTACAAAAAAATTTAAAAATAGGGAATAAATATAAATAACTACAAACTGTTGAATTTTTTTCATTCAGCTGTATGTGTTTTAATGTAGTTATTTATTTCATTTCTTAAAATTAAATGAAGAATCATTATTTTTATAAGATTTAAAACTTAATTTTGTTGATAATAATAAATAATTTTATGTGTAGAGTTATCAGATAATACTTACAGGTATGTTGAAAAAGTATAATTTTACAATTTATGTATGTGATATTATTTGCATTATAAAATATTTACGCTGAAGTCAATTTCGTATTATAGGTGATATCTTAAATTTGTGGCGGTCGCGAAGCGGCAGCGTAGTTTCGAACCCCAGAAAAGTAGGTCCGAAGAAGAGTTGATAGCTTGTTTTCATGCCCTAACCAACCAGGCTAAAAAGACGTCTAATCAGTTTAGTTAGACCTAGTTAGGAATTTTAACCTGTGGCGCTGCTGTAGCAGGGAGTCGCTACACATTCCCCCTCCAGTATCATCGCAGCGTGATGACATGGAATTTAGATAAACATTGGTATTTTGTTCAGAAGGGTTTTTTCTTTTTTTTTGAAACATCGGCTGCTTTTGTTGAGTGGCGGGTCTGGCCGACACGTGCGCCAGAACCGGAATATCACTAGTTGTGAGTTGCACGCGCTTGTCTTAAGACACACAGAGACAAGTGTTTTTGCATCGGAACATATGCAAACAGTAGGTATAGGTTGTGCTGCCATCTAGTGATCACGTCCGGAGTCACCACTGTGGCGGTCGGGAAGCGGCAGCATAGATTCGAACCCCTGACCAGTAGGTCCGAAGAAGAGTTGATAGCTTGTTTTCATGCCCTAACCAACTATGCTAAAAAGACGTCTAATCAGGCTAGTTAGTTAGACATTTTAACCTGTGGCGCTGCTGTAGCAGGGAGTCGCTACAAATTTAGAATCATAATATTTAACTTAGAATGGTAATAATATAATTTTCTTAATAATTAAATTTATTTTAAAAATTAATGATATTTAAAGAGATTTATCGTTTAAAAAATGTTTCTATATTATATAGAGGAATTTAGAACTGCGGGAAAAAAAGGCTTTTTAAATAAAAAATAAATTCAACTATTAAAGTATATTATGTTCAAACATGATTACATTTCATCAGCAAAAAGAGCTCATTTTTTTCTAAATTTAAATTTGAACCTTCAATTGATTGTAATTTTGCAAACTATGTGATTGAAAACTGGATAAATTCATATAATAATGTACCTATTTTTGGATGCTTATGCAGATAAAAATAATCGTCCTGCAGTCATTAAGATTGTGTAACTAGAAGCAAAATGAAGGTGTGGATAGTGAGGTGCCAAGAAAAGTCATTTCCGCTTCTTTATTTTTTTTTTCCCTTTAGGCTAATATTTCTTGGCAATGAGTTCTTATATTTTCTGCTTCTGATTAAATGGTGTTTTTCTTTGATATTGTTTTCTCCATGTATATTTCTATTAATAAAAATTACAGAATATTTTTATTCTTCCAAATTACTCATGATTTTAAATTCTGTAAGGTAAATTTGTTACATTTCTTAGTAAAAGGCTGAATGTTTTCCTCAATCGTTAATCGAATAAATATAATTGATTATTTTTCATAAATGTTTTCTTCTTCCTTAAAATCAGTTAAGTTTTAGCATCAAGTTTATCAAGTTCTATTTAAATGTAATATTATATTGATTTTAATATGTAAATATTTTTCAACTTTTAATTGATAAATTTAGTTTATTCCTTTTGAATATATGTTCACTAATCGTACCCTAAAAGCATTTCTTACGCCTACTCATGATGTAATTTTATTTATCTTATTAGTTTGAAAATATCCTTTATTTTTACATTATTATTATTCCTAAGTGTCATTACGCATCATTATACATTGCATCATTAGACATATTAATTAGAAAATGTACTTTATTTTTACATTATTATTATTCGAAAGTGTCCTTACGCATCATTACATTCTTCTTAATATATTCTTACTTAATAAAGAAGAAAATAAATTAATACTCTCGAACCACTCTTTGAATTTATTAATTTATGTAATTAATTCTCCCAACCACCCTCAATACTAAATAAATCAACAATATTCGCATAAGAACTGATATTTTTTATTTTATAGTTTCTGTGTAACAAATAAATATCGATATTATGTATGTTTTACATACTTGTGTTACAGTAAAATCAATACGCATGATAGTATTTTATGTTTAGATCTGTTTAATCAAATCTTTTTAATTAGCATGAAAACAAATAAAAATTTCAGTTAAAAAGTATTATTTCAGGTATTCCCCTAATACACAGCGATTTCAATATTTGTTACGCTCAAAATGTTTTAAATATTATTTTAATTGACACTTAATATGCAATGCAGAAAATTTATTTATATACTGAAATATAAATTAAAATTTATTTAAGTGATATTTAAATAGTTTAATTCAAGATAATGCTTCGCACAATTTTAGTAGCAAGTCTTACAAACGTTCTTTAGGAGTTTGTTTTAAATGAAAACCTGTTGATTTTAAAGAAATATACGTACTTTTAGTTGTCGGCTTAAGGAATAAATGCAATATATAGTTAAAGAAAAAACAAGCTACTTTTCCTACTGAAGCTTATGTAGCTATTTTTAAAAGCGTGGTATCTTCAGTAGCAATATTCATTCAACCGTTTATAACGAGGCAATAATTTTACTTTTTAGATGTACTCGTACGGTTAAAGACAACTGCAGAGTTAACAAGGCTTACCAACCGCCAAACCCTCCAAAATGGTTCCTTTCGATGAGACAAATTCCGCTTGACATGGAAATTGTAACAAGACTACAATGGACCAGCAGATTACTTTTTCTTTCCGACCAGGAGAAAGATTGTGTTGGAGAGAAATCCGATTGGTCTGTAGAGTGAAACGGAACAGGAAATCGGACAGAACCACTGATTTTTCTTATGTTATCCACTGAGGAAATAAAAGAGCATTGGACTTGTCTTTCGATTCATTTTGCTGAACTAAGTGCTTAGATACCACCAAAAGAAAAGCCTTTTGTTTGCAATTTTTAATACTATTATAGTTTTCTGAGACTAAAAATGATTTTCTCTCTGTATTTTCTAGATGCTATTTTTCTCTTACTTTGAACAATAAAATCATAGAACTTTTGTCATACAATAAAAATTTATGTGGTTTTCTATCTAAGTGTGCTTAAATTGTGTGTTATATTATTAAAACACAATAAATTTACAAGCCAGAATCCAGTTTTCACTCCCTTTTTATTTGAAATTTTAAGGTCCTAAAACTGAAACCCCGTTATTGTTTATTCATTTTTATTATTATTATTCAATTATTCATTCATTTTCTGGTTATTTAGTCAAGTTATTTTAATTTGCTTAAAGGTTTACTTATAACCCATCTAATAATAATTAACATTTTTCCAGTACTTAGAGAAGACAGCCCATTTTTATAGATTACTATCGGTATGTACGATGCTATTTTGTTTGAATAATATATTAATTTCAACGAGTCTATTGTCTTTTATTGGAGTTTCTTTACATAGAACAAGAACTAAGATGAAATGCATTTTCTAGTTAAATATATAATAAAGTTCTAGAACCGAGTTTTCTTGGAAAGTTTCAGATTATAATATGTTTAGAGTTTGCGTGTCATATATCAATCAAAAGCATATTTACATGCACGATTCTAATCTTAGAGAAACACAAACGTAGATTTATCTTTTTATTCGGATGTGATATTTTTGCATAAAATTTATGTACTCATGATAAAAAAAATAATAAAATTACGAATAAAAAATTTTGAATTATTATTAAATATATTACAGAAATTGTTGAATTTTATGTTAAAGTGAGGAATATCTTTTCTGATATATCAAACCGTATTGAATTTAGAAATTATTTGAATGTTATCAGTAACGTTTATTGAAATAATCATCTGTTAATAATGATTGTTATTTAAATTTCATATACTTTATTTTCAAAAATGCATTCGTAAAATTAGTAAGTACTCCCAAATACATATATAAATCTTCGAGTAGTAGATTTCCATTAACCATATTTATCTTTCGAAAGGTATTTATAGAAATGGGTTAAATCCGTTTCTTTAAACTTCATTTTGGCACATAATTTTGCATAACAGTAATTTCAATTGAAGGAGTGAAAGATGTTTCTCAGTTTTACCCATTATGAACTTCGGTATAGAAAAAGATTTTTCTATTCCGCAAAAAATCTTTATATATATATATATATATATATATATATATATATATATATTAGAATAATATTTGTTTAAAATAAAATAGTTGTTAAAATATTAAAGAATTTTAAACTAAGTTAACAAATTAGAATTCATTACAATTATAAAAAAAATAGATAATAGAAGGAAAATGATCGTATATATTTCATAATGCAAAAAATAGAAAAACAGAAAGTTGCACTGCCTAACTAATAAAAGAAGAATCTAATTGAATGAAAACAAAATAAAAAATAATGAAAACAATAAGTCATAAATTTGTAAAAGTACAAAATAAGGTTTCAAAAAAAAATTAATCAAATGAGCGATATAAACCAAACAGAAGAAGGAAAAAG
>BMAW01095922.1:377754-408699 GCA_019974015.1 Nephila pilipes
CTCAGTTGTCGTCCTCGTCACTTGACCGAGGTTCAAAATTACGAGGTTCGTCTCCAATAGACCTCGTGTTGCTTCTAGTGCGACGTTAATGAAAACTAAACTAAAATAAACTGTAGATTAGATTCTTACATTTCAGTTTCAAAAACAACTTACAAGAGCTATTTTCTGTGTGATATTAGGAATTAACATTAAATTTTATAGAGGTATTTACATATATGTCATTAAACTTGCAAACACTGATGGTGAAGAGATAAAACGCTTGTCTACAAAACGACAGTTCTCGGGTTCGAACCCCAGTGCTGACAGCATTAGAATCTGCGTTACTATTTAGTTTAATTCTTTCCTGTTATATTTTTTAAATCGCTTCAGAATATATTTTATCTTTCCACTGGAAAATACTGCTCTGGAATATTTTAATGTAATATATAAACCCCTGGATTTTCCCATGGAGCCAAATGTAGCTGCTCTTAGTCTTTTAATGAATCACGCGTTATTCATATATCTATTCAATTCAAACTTAGACACGTTTCGGTTTTGTATTAAATACCTACTAAGAGCAAAGTATTAATTTTAACTTAAAATCATGCATAATTTACGTTATCTTAAAATATTTCTTATATGGTTGTGATCAGAAACAAGTGTAAGAAACGAGCACAGTTGCTAAATTCTAAGAACAGAAATTTAATGTGAAAATTGTACCTGTTTTACTTGATAATAAAATATTTTAGAAAAATATCTTGAAATTTAATAATAATATAAGATTAAAAGTAATTACTTAAATAAATCCAAAAATAATTCAAATATTAAAGTATTCATGTACGTTACATTTGTATATAAATATAACATATGAACATATCCAAATTATTATTTTGTAATTTTGTCACTTTAATAATTCTTAATGTATTTTTATGTTAATTTATTTATAAAAATAAGAGATTGAATAAATTACATATATATTGAGTTAACTTTTTATAAAATTATTTTTATATGCATGAGTAAGAACAAAATATTCAGTTGATTTTTTTATGAAACATTAAGGTCTTTCTCAAAACAACTAAACAATTTTACCACTTTAACAGATAAATGTAGATATGTGGCATTACAATTATCTAACACTAACATATATTTTTAAAATGAATGGTTTATGATGAATATCTATACATTTTATGCATTATATTATGATTTATGTGATTACCAAAACTATATATTCAAATAAAACATTCCTCACAATGCAGGTATATGTTGCTATACAAGTTAAAATATATCCTCATTATAATAATTAAAAATTAAAATCACCTCACTCCATAAATACAATTAAAATGCTTTCGCGTATGTTTCAAAAGAAATAATTCTGAATTAGTTCGAAATGTATATACATACCAATAACAATTATACCCTATTTGCATAACTATTCCCTATTTACCCCTTAGAAAAATTTACCTTTATTATAATACCTGAAAGCGTGATTAAGAATCCAAACTATAAGTACCGTTCGAAATACTGATGACATAAACAACACAACCTATCTCATTAACATTTTAAGAATATTAAGGTTATTTCATATGCGTCTTCGGGGACAGAAATTTAATACTACTAATGTCTTTTATAATTATCCTTTCACTAGGCTTTGATGAATAACAAAAACTTTACGAGTATGTGAAACTAAACCCACATTTGAATTTACACCAAAAGGAACCTTAATTAAATAAAAGTTGTAAATTTTTGAGAAATTTAAACTCTTTTTTTTAGTAATATAACTGATTATTTAGTGCTAATATTTCACACAATATAGTATAAGGATATTTAAAATTTTAATAAGTTTCGTAATTGAAATAAATTCCTTATTCAGAGGATATTGTGTCTCATTAAAATTATTCTTATCTTGTGTAGTAGTTTAATATATTTATGGTCAGGAAATTATCAATTTATGGTATTTAGAATTTAATCAGCAAACGTTATTAGAATTAATGCCTTACTCTGCAGTCCCTGTATCTCATTAAAACGATTCTTATCTCTTGAATTTTAATGTGCAGTAATTTAATGTCAGAAAATTGTTCATTTATGGGCTGTCATTTCACTTATTGAATATTGTCTTCTAGCAATATCCATTCATAGTTAACAGATTTTAATAGGAAATCGCGTTGACGTTAGCTACATTATTAAATTTAAGGGAATACTGTTGAGCAGAATATTTTTAATATGGTTATTCAACTTTAAAAGGCTTTTTGAACAATTATGATTGAATGAAATATGCCTTCAATAAGTTTAAATTATCAATTACAGGCTCGTTATCTATTTATTCAAGCGTTGAATTATTAAATTTATTTTCAATTGCTATTCATCCTATATTAAACTTCGAAGAAAGAATAAAATTGTTTGCAATAGTTCTTGAAAAATGAACGGAAAATAAAGATCATTTAAACACTATCACTGAAACTTTTTAAAGGAAAACGGAAACTTTATAAGAATATTTTATGCTGAATTTAATAAAAAAAATCTAACAGATACAATCAGTATTTCATTCTTTTAATATGTGTGTTAAAGGCAAAATCAGAACTTGGTCGCTTTGCTTAGAAAAGCAAGAATTATGTGAAGTAAACTTTTCAGAAGCAAAGCAGAAATGTTAGTAAATACTAAAACTCAATTTCCATATTAAAGTACTACTTAATTAAATAAGATTTAATGATGCTGATAAAAAACATTGTGCTTTAGAAGCTATGCAACGTAAATAAGCACATATTAAGTTTAACATTCTTATAATAAATTTTAAGATAAATTTTTTTGAATGCCAACATTATTAATTTGCAATAAGATTGTTTATGTGAATTTGCTAATAATAGATCAACATAATTCATTTAATTTCTTCCAGAGTGCAATATTTACCATAGTAACTTACTTAATGACATTAAAAGAAATTTTAAATTTACCCTTTTCTATTAGAAAGTGCAATAAAATTTCAAACCCTATACAATTATGCTTTTTTTACCTTTACGTTGTTTCTAGAAAATTTATAAAAATATTATTTTAAAATTACTACAAATTCTTCTAAGCTGTTTGGCGAGTAAATGCTTTTTTTCAAATTCATTATTTTACTACAGGTAATAAATCTTGAAAATATTTAGTTTTCTTAATATTAATAGTTTATGGTAATATTAGATTAGTTCAGTCGTATTTTTTATCATACCATAAACACATTGTAACTTTATGCCAAAAATATAGTTAAAAGGTCAGTAGATGCTGTATTTTTCCATATTTCAATATTGTTAAAGATAATTAAGATACATTCTTAGAAAATTAAATGTCCTCCCTGTCACCAATTTTTGTGAATATTATTGCATTTTTATTATTTTAAAGGGAGAATTTTTTTTATATATTGTATTCGGAGCACCATGCATAAACTTCTAATTTACAAAAATTATAGTATATTATAACCCATAATTTTTGTATAACTTTCTTGACAATATCTCTCATTAAAATGATAATAATGAAGTAAATGCAAAGTAAGAAAAAGCTGGTGACTCTACTAACATTGAAATTTTTTTATAAATGTTTCTTAAAATTAGTTATTTTTAGCATTATGTAAAAGAAAATACTACTTGAAAGGACCCTTTAAGCACATTAACACATACATACAACTACATCAGTAAAGCTTTTATTATTGCCTTTAAGAGTTAATTATTGTACATTGTATTCTAAGGATTACTATTTAGGGATAAATTCCTCATAAATGGATTAATTTATTGAAGAAACGGGAGTAATATGCATTTTACTGCGATGCATTTCATGAAATAGATTACGTCTTAGTTTAAAATTTAAAGTTACTTAAATCAGAGCTGTTTCTCTCATGCCGTGTTGCATTCAAACCTTCACTACAAAAGTCTAGCCATAACCCACGCACACATTGTTTCACCCATTATTCCACTCCAGTAAAAATCACACATAACTAATAGCATCTTTAAAATTAACGCTAATATTCCTTGAACCAAATTGATTGAGCAAATTCCTTACAAATCCACTGACCATAAATTGCTGGATTCCACCATGCCCAGTCTCCTACCGACGAAATGAATTGAACGGGCTACTTAATCTTAACAAGGGATGAGGCTGCTTAAACTGTTTTCCTCCCACCCGGCCGAATGTTTCGAATTTTAACTCTGAGGCCGGCTTTGGGGGGCATAAATCAGGTTAAGATCACTCATTGAATACAAATTGGTAGAGTAAGGGGAAGGGGTTAGCGCCACTCCAACGGCGTTGAGTGATGTGTAGAAGGAATTCCACTGCATTGTGGTATGTGTTTCGAAACCACCGATGGTTTTAATCATCGTTTTCTGCTGAATTTTGCGTTGCTCGGAATCGGAGGGGGGCTGAGAATTTATAGGGTGTTATATCTATAAGAGTGGACGGCAATAATTTGCATTGAGATTAGAGAATTGAATTTCAAATTTCTGCTCCCTTATACTCAAAGCCCTTTGGCTGCTTTCCATTCGTCATATGGAATAACGCGTTTGTTTTGATTGCAAATATTCCGAAAGAAATATATTGATTTCATTGACTAAATATGAAAAATTGTATATTTTCAAATATTCTATATATAGAAATATTCGCCCCAAATATTTACTATAAGAACATCAAAGGCATCCAAATGCAATTGAATATCAATCATATTTTAAGATGCTGAATGTACTAAAAATAAACGGCAGTTTTGTTTCTTATAATTTAAATAATTGAATTATAGTTGTTTTACATTTTTACATGAAATAACAGTTATATGAATGCTATTTTATTCTTGTTTGTACATTTTTAAAATACCGGATTGTAACTTATGGGTACATCAGATTTTTTTTTTTTTTTTAAAAAATAAAATATTGTTTATATATATATATATATATATATCATTATTCTATATTTGTTCAGTCCAGTAAAATCTCCATTATAGTAAGTTCTTTGAATGAATTAATTTATGAATGTTCTTATAAAAGTATTAGTTAGTTAGATAACTATACAATTAAGGTAACTCTCTCTTCTTATATTATGAATTTTATTTAATTTTCGTTGGTTTGCTTAAAGTTACTTTTGTACATATGTTATCTGAGCTCTTAAATGCACGATAGTCTCTTTACTGAATGAAAATAAGAGCCAATTTCTAAATTTGGGTATTTCATGAAAAATGGGAAAATTATACCTTTGAAATATAATGGTTATTTGAAAGTTTTAAAATGGGGACATTTAATAACAAAGATTTTAAAATATATATAAATTTCGGCAATAATGATAAAAGTTTCAAATACTATAATTTCAACATCGCTTTCTAAAATAGACATTCATTCTCTCAAAAATGCTTTAGGAATATTATTTACATCTAATAATATATGATTTAAAATCTTTCTAATTTTAAAGAAACAATAGAATTTTTTTTAATTAAAATAAATATTTCAAATGTTTTAATTTTTAATCTAAATACATTTGAAATAAATCATAAGAAACACTGTGAGAAAAATAATTTTTTTTATTCCGAATGATATGAAATTATTGTAGAATCATAATTCCAGTATTGGAAAAAAAAGTAATGATTTGTGTATTTTTAGCCAACAACTAAGTTTAATTTTATATTTTCACATATATTTATTGAGAATATATCTTATTTTTTCAAGATTACTAATTTATTTTGAATTAATTTTTTTTAATTCCATTCAAAACACGTTTGAGATATAAAAGTTACAACAAACTAATGTTTAATTAATTTTGAAATATTTTCATAAATTATTTTGAGTATTTTTAAAGTAACTTATGTGTAAGAATATGTAAATAACATACATTATTTAATAAAATATGTTCAGTTTAGTATCACATTCAAATAATCTACCCAAATCAGTTTCATTTTCCGTATTTATTCACAGGAGAAGTTTTGAAACCGTACTTAAATTAAAGTTTTACAAATTGTTTTTTTAACTCATTCTGAACATTAATATTTTCGATTGATTTTTTAAAAAAACTAATAGAAATTCTTGCGTTGTGCAAAAGTAAATGTTTTTTAAAGTTTCAAAATTTTCAAGATCATTCAAATACAAATTTCAGAATTATGTCACATAAATTTAAACGTTAAAATCAAATATTTAAGTACAATAAATTAATAAGTCAGAGTCACAAAATCTAATAAATTATTTTCCAGATTTGCTTAAAAGATCTACCATAAAACATCTACCCTTCTTCTACAAATTGGATTTTATCGAAAATTTTTAAAACAATGGTACAGAATATTTAAAGAACTGAAAATTAATAGCAATATACTGCAACAGTATTTTCGTGTGAGTGAAAGTCAATCAATTTAAACTCTAGTTCTCTTTATTCTTTAACCGAAGAAAACCATAGTTGCTGGTTGCTTCAAACTGTGCAGCTGTGAGTGTGTGATTCAAAATTTACTTCTTATTTTCGTTTCATAACATTTAAAATTGAATTTTCTTTTGATGAAACTTCAATATTTATTTTTAATATAAGATACTTTAAACACCATTTTTGATGAGGAATTACATGTTAAAGTGACAGAGAATCTCTGTATATGACACGCCTTTACCTACAACAGGATTTTAGAATAATTTTGTTTTAAAATATACAAGAGAAAAGCCAAATTAAGAAAAGGAATTTTGAAATTATTTAGACAAATATAAAAATTTTACAATTACTTTGATAATGAGAATAATTTAATAATATTTGCATTTTCTAATTCTATTTGCATTGCAACTTAATTTTAAATACTATATCAGTTCCCGGATTCCTGAATACACGTATAGCAAATAAAATCACTTGATTTTCATCTGTGTTTTACTACAGTCAACTAAAGTTATGTATGATAAATTTCATTATTATTCAATACTTTTGAATACTAAGTTCATTATTTTTTAAATCAAGTATGTTGTGTAACAAATAAAAATACACAAACTCTGTATATTATGTTGGGAGAAGTAAATGTTATTTACTTTTTAATTAATATAATTTTCCCTGAAAAACTAAACTAAAAAAATTGTAAATCAACCTCGTAGTTCGGAGTACAATACTATAAATCATTTACATTTTTATCTGTTTTTTTTATTAAAAGAGAGAGCACATAACTCCCGACATTGAAAAAAGAAAGTGGCTGTATTTTTTCTTAACTTTGAATGCTAACTGTACTTTTATTCAAATTGTAACGACTCATCTTTGTTCCTTCAAATATAATTCGCTCAAGAAGAGGATAAGCAACGAGTTCTCCAAATCCGATTTTCTTCTGGCATATTTTACGAATCATTAGTTGAGTGTGTGTGTGTGTAACAATGAAGTTTGTGAAGCATCAAAAAGAATGAGCTTAGTGCGTGTTCAAGGACAATCACTGGATATCATTAGAATTTCGCAGAATCATCAACGAAAGAACTGCAGTAGGTTTACTGCCATGAAAGCTTTATATTGACAACATAGAAAAAAATGTTATCATCAGAAAGTATTTACTAAATCTTTAAAAGTAATATCTGAAATAAATAGGTGAGGTACTTGTGAAGTAGGGTGTTTTCAGTGGGACTGCAATATATACATATATATACAATAAACACTTAACTACAAATTGAAGAAAAAAACTGAACAACGTGCATTAGTAGATTTAATCTGACACAAAATGTACCAAATAAAATGCATTTAGGATGATAAATAAGCCATTTGCTTAAAAAGCCGATTCGAATTATTTGTTGATCGCAACTCGATCGAAGCTTGTAATTTGAGTTATTTTATTAATAACACAATAAATAAGTTTCGAAAAGGGACAAAAATGCTACTGATTATAAATATTAATTGCTGAATGGTAGTTTAAGCTTTGATTGAGTCTCAACAATATTTACCCGTGAAAACGATATTCAGATAAGCAAAAAAAAAAGAACATATTATTTTATTTTCAGATCAGTTGAAGTGTTTATTGATAATTATTGATTAAAAGCTTGTATTTTGAGTTAATCTATGAGTAACAATAGAAATAAACTGAAACCGAACTCAAACGACATAGATTATAACTATTGGTTGTTGAGCAAACACTAAACTCTTAACCGGACTTCAGCAATTTTCCCAAACAAACAAGCTTAAAATAAATACAAAAAGTACCTATTTTTACCTGAAGATTTAGTTGTACAACCAATATTTCTTCATCAAAATTTGAATATGAGTTATATGAGTAAGTTTTTCACAAAAGTTGCTCAAAATATAGTTTGATGAATGATTTGCAAAAATTTTATTTGCTGTATGAAAATATTTTAATACTTTTTGCAGTTTTAAACATAATGTTTCGTCTTATTGGCCAAAATTAATGAGTAAATATAGTAATACAAAACCAATTATTATTGCTTATTTATATAGTTTAAAAGTTAATTAACAATTGATGAGAATAACTGGATTTTTATTAATAGATTATTTCTAATTATCTTTCATCATTAATATTTAGCTAAAAATTAGAGTGAGTTAAGAATTATTAAGTATATTGCATACATACGGCTCTTTTTGTGATAGATAATTACTTTAATAATAATAATTCTTACTTCATTATCATGTAAAAGGAAAGAAGTCTATGCTTATATTCTCCCACCTTCTCTTTGATTTAATCAATTTTTTCTTGTATAATGTGTTCCATATTCCATCTCCTATATTGTAATCGTAAATAAAATTTTAATTTTCCCCATTAAATAAACACTGGCGGGTTTTAAAGTATTTCAAATCTGTTAAGATAGAATATGATAAATAGATAGTAAAAACAAACTTATTTAAATATTGAAAAATAGCTCTGTACCGGAAAAGGCTTTCCAAGTTTGAGTCCAGGTCCTTGAGACAATGATAAAACAGCATTTACATAAAGCTCCATTTGAATGAAATTGTGTTTATAATATATTTTAATATTTCTAAACTGTTTCACGCAAAACTTAAGAGGGATATTCGTCATCTTGATGAAACAAACAACCACTATCAGATGGTTCATCGATGGAAGTAGCATCAGTCGAGGAGGAATAAGGCATGTGCAGAGTGAGGAAGAAAAGACAGTAGCAGCAAACCAGCGGGCCCGGGACGTGAATAACAACGTGGTTAGCAATGGAAATGCTATCCAATATAAATGGGATCGTGGTAATAGTATATCCGCTATCCATGACCACCTGCAGAGCGTGTATGGTGAACTGGCCATATATCTTCAAATGGTAGGAAGCTGGTATTGCGCGTTCAATGAAGGAAGGTAGAATATGTAGGATGAAGATCGAAGTGACCTTCCTTTTACATCTGCAAATGAAAACAACCTTGCTAGAGTGCAGGGCTTGGTGTTAGTGGATAGAACATAACGGTATTATACGTGGTGTCCACATTGTGTATTAGTCACGCTTAGGTCCATTCAAAGCAATGCTGAGGTGGAGCAGGCTGGGCGGCAATTCCTTGCATCACTGGGCCAGAGTAGTTTACCAGAGAGGTTTCTTAAACAGATTGCACGTGGCAAATACCTCAATGTGAACTACATCTATGTCAAAAAATAGTGCAAGGTGTATAGTTAATGATGGCATGGCTTATTTTTTTTTATTTTTAAGGGGGCAATAAGGTTTCCTTGTGAAAAAAATGACGAATATTACTTTCGGAGCATCACTAGTAAAAAAGAATATTTTTTTTTTAAAAAAAATTAAATTGAAAGTAATCTAATAAACTATTCTGTAATAATTTAAATCATGTGGAGAGAGAAACAGTTTAACTAAATTTGTGAAAGAAACCTCTCAGAAGTGAACTCCTTGGTTTCAGTTCTTATATTTTAATATTCACCTCTAAACGACTCTGGATGCCGATAAAGGGTAGCATTTGTTGATATGTGCTGATTCAACATCGGAATCCATTATGCTCATTACTTATGTAATCCATACAATCACAATGAGTAAATATTGCCTTTCCTGAATTGATCTTATTACCGCATAGGCAACGTTTGGAGATGAGAGGAAAGAGGCCATATAAATAATTTATTCTTAAATACATGAGGTAAACATATTAGTGTATGAAGTGTTAAAACAGTTTAATATCGTATAATCTGAAATTTTGGATGATACAATGATATAGAGTTTGGAAATATTATCATTCCTATTAAATTTTTAATGTAATATTTTTATTATACTACCTATAGTTTTCTGTTATAGAAATAAGTATTGAAACAGTAGTATTATATCATTTTAAGTCAAATTATCTTGCTATGATTGTGAGATTTACTCTTGCTTTCATTACCACAATCGTATCATTTTATTATATTTGTTTTATTATTATGCTTTCTGAGGACACTTGTTAATTTTCTAAAGTTAATTAAAATAGGTAAGAATTGAAGGTAACCACATTTTCTCAATTTAATTTTTAAACTTAATCGATTTCATGTAGACATCGATTTGAAGTTGACGGCTTAGATTAAAACAAAAGTAGATTTTTAGAGTGATTAATAAAATTAAGATCATTAATATGAAAACTAGAATAGAATTAGATTAAGTAATAATTAAAACATGCATTTCTTATGAAAGTATTTATCACTAAAAATAACAAAGGTATCTGAATAATATTTCGATGCCCTATATGATAGTTTTTAAATTTCTCAATCATTAGTAGTTTTATTATGCAAACTTTTTATAGTGTACAAAATAGAATCATAAAGATTTCAGAATTACTGAGAAATACTCAGGATGTCTTGATAAATTTATTCTGCATGTTGGTTAGCCCTTAGGAAGTCATAGGTTGAAGCAATCCGCAGTATTATAAGTTTTTTAACTTTTGCTAAAATGTAATAGAGATAGAAGCTTAATTTTTGCTTACAAGTTTTAAAACTTTTTACATAGTCATCATTTAGAGTTATCATTTCTCTCAGCATTTCACGACCTATAGAAGGCCGTCATTGTATATCTCTGCAAAGTGAAAATTCCTACTTCTCCAAATTGCGGGTTTCTTCAATCTATGGTTTCCTGAAACCAAACAAATAAGCATTAATAATTTTCATTTCCAACGTTATGTATATAAGAATAATTAAGTATGTAAAATAAATATTATATAGATACCTTGATTATTTCTTAGCACTAATTAAAACCTTACAACACTTCATCGTATATTCCCTACTCATATTTAGTAGATCAAATTAATCTCATTTTCGTTATTGCAATCGAATTGATTACTACAAATATGTTGGATAGTTAAAAAACCAATTAAATTCAAAATCTGATTTTTGGATTGCTCTCTCAGGAGTTCTGGATATTTTTTTTCTTGGAAAATTACAGGTTAGTGTCCCCAGATATCCTACGATGTTATTTCAGTTTTTTTCCATATGTATTGTGCAGGAAAATTAAACAAAAAAAAGGAATTCTGAAAATATTTATTTCAAAAAATAGCAAGGAAAAACAAAAAGAACTTCATTTGGATTGAAACTGCGACATAACGTTTTATTTTTAGAAGATTCGAAATGTAAATAAATAAATTTTATATAAGTAATTGTAGCAGTTTTCATTTTATGTCAGTTCTAACAATCAATTTATATTAGGAAGTATATATCCCACCAATATTTAAAAACTCACTCTTAAATATAGTAAAGTATATTCTGAAATGTATTATTAAAATTCATTAATACATAATTGAACTTAGTTACAGAACATTTAACAATCATCACGCATGCGTCCTACATGGACGGCCAAGTCATAATTTTACACGCTTTGGCGATAACGACCTGACAAAAAAAAGTTACCTTGGATGATAATGCATTGACCGCACCTTCTGGATAATTTAAGCACCTAACGTCAAACCTTAAGGAGCGAGGAAGGAGATTTCTTCGAGTTTGAGTGCAGACTTTTGAAGTTAATCACAATTTTCGGCTGCCAGTTGCTTCCTTTACGACCACATGTCACGAAGGTGTTGGTTGAAATCTTCTGAACCGTAATTTACTTTTCTGTTCCCTTTTTTAGTTATCTCTCTCTCTCTCTCTTGCTCTCGTTGGTTTTCTTCTTCGTACCAATCATTTTCACACAGGGGAGCTTTAGCATCAATCCTTTTTGATTCTTGATCAAGGTTTGGTCTTTTCTCGAGAACTGAAGAACATGTTCTTGTTAGAATAAGCCGATGTAACTCTTGGTTAATGGTTTGCTTCAGAAAAACGCAAAGAAAACACTGCTTCGTCTGTATTTTATGTTTTATCTAGACGCAAGATTTTTCTTCACATAAATTTAAACAAATTGTTTCCTTTTAAACAAAAGTTTCATATTTATATTCCAGGTATAGTCTTTTGAAAACATTTTCTTATTTTTTTTTCTCATTAATAATAAGAAAAGTATGCTTATTTCGAAACAAAAGAAAAGCATTATACTTTAAAACTGAAAATTTGACATATTTGTATAAGTTTCTTATTTGTTTAAGAAGTTAATCTACTTGTTAAATCACTTGTAATAATTATGGTGTTTACAGCGGTTTATTATTTTACCGTGTCTTGGTAGTATTTTATGTTTTAAATGAATTATTGTCAAATATGACCCCTTAGGTCTTGAGGAACAATTTTTTTTTCGCAATTGTTCAAAAATAAGTAAAATTAACATTCAATTGTACTGCATAAAGAATCTTAAATTTATATTGGTTTTATAAGAAATTTTACTTGTTGATTGAAAATGATGATACATAACTGATGAATGTGCAATTTTTTAACTCACTGTAATACCTAACTCATTTTACAACAAACTTTGAATGTAATTAAGTAACACGAGTAAATCAAATATCTTAGATAACATCAGTTATTATGTTATTTCTCAATGGATACGCATTTATTTATGTTATTTCTCAGAAGTTGATTAAAAGCAAGGGAGACTAAACTAGATTTAAATTCTCAATAATCATTAATATTGATGGCGAATTTCAAAATATGTCTCCGGGAACCATAATAGCATGGATTACCAAATGAATATGTTCCTAGATATGTTTTCATGTTTGTCTATTTCTTGTTACAAAACCTTGAAATCTCTTCTCTGAAAAGTGCTCGAGTTTGGTGCTATATGTCTCATGAGGAAAGTACCAGAAATGTTATACAACTAAGCAACTCTAAAAGGAGTGTTTATATCACTCAATACTCTCTTAAGAAATATATTTTTACTTCATATTTGGCATTCTGAATGCATGTACAAGTCCAATTAGTTTTGAGATAAGAGTGTGATAATTTACTTAAAAGAATATTTAAAAGTATTTTATTTATATTGAAAAGGCTGTGCATTTTCCATATAAAGTAGTCATTTATTAGAGTGCTTGAAATATTTTTTGGGGGAGTAATTTTATGAGTATTAAATTTTTTGGCTGTAATATACTACGGAATATTTAATGCGTATTCATTGTTTCTTAAGAAAAATATGTTTTAAAAACCTCATAATGCAATGCAATGTTTATTTACAAGTATAGAATATTATATTACCTTGGGAGTTTAATTCTGAAAACAGTATCATGAAACAAACAAAAAAACGCTTAAAAGGTTATTGGAGACTCTGTAATATTACAGATACCAATAATAAGATAATATTTACCAATCTAAATTAGATGTATTTGCGTACAAGCCATATCTCTTCCATATATGTGATCAAACATTTTAGACAAGTTGACAAATAGTACTTTTGTTTCAAAAAAGAATAGAATTTATTTCTTTACAAGCGCTGTAAATATTTATACATATTACAATGATTGCCATCAACTACATCCTAACGCAAGTCCGGGTTAAAAATGATTCTCTTAACTGTTCTAGTCTTTCCGGATGTTTCTGGCGGTACCATCTATTTTCCAAAACTATACTATAAGGCAGTGCTTCTAAAAATTCTATCAACCTACCCCTTGCAGGGAAATTGTGTATATATATATATATACATACATATTTTTGTACTTAATGATATTGCTGTTAAAGTAAATATTTACATGTTTGAAGAGAATTTTTTAATATTTGCACTAAAGTCACTAAAGTATATTTTTTATAATTGTAGCTTGAAATATTTCATGGCATTACAACTTCATTTATGAATATTTAAATAAAAATGCTAAAATTATTTATCAGTATTCTACTAAATAATGATTTTTTTTAATATTTATTTTAAATATTTATAAATATCTATGCTATATATATGAAGGGGTGTCATAAAGTTTTAATTATTACTTAGAAATAAACGAGTTATATGGATAAAATTTATTTTGTATATTAATTGATCCTTATGTACAAAACGTTGTAAATTACAACTATTAATATTTATTTGTTTGTCTTAAAGAAACCTTATGTTGAAATAACCCTCATTATCGTAAAGTTTTAATTATTACTAAAAATATTCGAAATAAAAACTTAATTTTTAATTACTATTTTTAATTATTCTCTATATAGCCATAATCGAGTGTTATATATTTATTTTTAACGTTTCTTGACCTTTTAAAAAGCGTCATTGTAGAACTTTGCAGATTTAAATTTATCTTCTCCAAACCTTAAGGGCCTTTCATGTGACTTCCTGGAATCAAACTGATCAACATTAATAGATGTATTTAACGACATTATCTATATAAGTATCAATTAATATATATTTTAAATTTTCTCCTGCTTTCTCGGATATTTCTTAGTAATATATATATATATAATCTTTAAAATCCCCATTCATAAACTAGTGTTTATTTTTGTGTTTAATTAGCATTAGTTATATTATTTTAACGTATATTTTACTTGATGATTATTACAATCTTTTAATATAAAAACATTATCACACCTGTAAACATAACATTATATAGCTTTCAAAATCCTTAGATCTCTCAAAAACATCATATTCTCCTCTTCAGGTCACTATTCCGCGCATTTTGAAATTTGGTAGGTTTCCAATTTCGTAGAGAGCCGAGTGTCAATCACGCCTTCTGTGTCATCAATCATTTCTGGCATGAACCGAGATGGTTTCCTTGTTGTCGTCAACACATTCTCGGAAATCAGAGAGAGAGAGAAATCCAATACATTTCGATGTAATTCACTGTTTCTCCCAGATGGCGATTGAAAATTGGATTATATTGTTAGAGTTGCCTAAATATCTATGAATTAATTACGTTAACTCTATTTCCATACGAAAAAGGATATATACTTCTTAGTCGTTACTTCATGAGAAAGAGTTTAAGTTTACTGTTAGCGAAACTTTTCTCGTTTTTCTTTTGAAAAGTGAAAATTAATTCAGAAAAAAAAAATTATACTAATGAATATTTCTTTTTAAAACACTTCATAGCTATTTTTGTGCTTTACTGATTCATAATCAATATGATATATATTTTATTTTTCAATAAATAATGTAGATTTCGAATACCAATTTCATGAACTATAACATACCCAAAGGTCGAGAGTTGTCAAACTATCATTAGACAAAATATAATAGCTAATTTCATTTTTTTTTGCTCACAATCTCTCAGCTTGAAAGTTATATCAAGAGTTAATATACTCCTAATGGAAATAATAAACCATTCGGTAGGTAAGAGGAGGAAAAATGCATA
Organism: Nephila pilipes; assembly: GCA_019974015.1. Lineage (NCBI taxonomy): Eukaryota > Metazoa > Arthropoda > Arachnida > Araneae > Nephilidae > Nephila > Nephila pilipes. Next base: position 393,274 of record BMAW01095922.1, read on the forward strand.
ATCCAGCTAACGCTTAAATATATAGATCAAAGATACCTCACATTATAATAAAATAAATTTTCTAGAAATGGAGGTCAAATCGAACAAAATGAAAGGCATTCGTAATAAATAAAGCAACAAAAATCAAAGATGAACCTTTTGAAGAATAATGGATTTACTACCGTAATTCAATTTAAAATGGACTCATTTTGTATGTTAAGAACTGAAAGAAAGTGTATTGTTATGCAACTTGAGTACAAAATTAAATCTAATCCTATTGCATAATGCTAATATAAAATCAAATATTAGTTTAAAAGAATATATTACTTTGTTTTATATTGACTGTAAAGGAATTCATAAACTTTTGTAAGTGATCGCATATATTTAAATTTAGGTATTCTTATTCACAAGAGTGTAATATATTTAAATAAACCAAGATCTCAATTGTTTTCATTTAAAACCATGGTTTGAAAAATCATTCGAAAGAATTCGAGACTAGAAATTGGAAACTACTCTAGAAAACGAGTATCATACTCGTTTTCCTATTTATTACTGAAGCTGAATCCAGACACCATTAAACTCATCGCTTAGTCCCAAACTTCTCACTGTACCCATCGGCAACCAATACTCAAGTGCTTCATACAGCGTGTAAAAGAAAATACTTCTAGCAAATAAGGAAATGAAAGCGCCCCTAAAGTAGTGCAGGAACAAAACGGTGTTCGGGATGCTTTTGATCAATATTGTGCTTCCGCATTTGCAGTTAATCCTAAAAGCAACTTCTTTTACTTCCAGGGGAGTATTAGCCCTTTCTGTACCGAGGAGAATGTTACTTTCTTCTTTTTTTTTCCTGCTTTCGTCAGAGATATATAGAACACAATTTCGATATTCCCAACACACATTTAATCGATGTTTTCTTAGAACTTGGAATTGCCATTTTTATGCCATTAAATTTATTGAGTCAATCCGGATTTTTATAATATTTTATCCACTTTCTGAGACATGTTAATTAACTGATTGTTTGATTTTCTATTGAAGTCGCATTTAAAAGCAACATAAGAGATATTTGCAAAAGGTCTCGAAATTATGAGCTACAGTCTAGAGATTGATTGGTTGTTTATTAACGTTGTACTGCAAAGTAACACGACGACTACTGGTGATGGACCTCGTAATTTTAAACCTAGATTAAGTGACGAGGACGACATCTGGGTTGGCACCATTATATTCAAAATTATTCGCTACTTCAATGGGAGGACTTGGGACATCAACCAGATTAAACGTATATTGGTCTTACACATGCTGGTCGTTCGTGGTAAGAGGGCTCGAACCCATGACTCAATGAAAACAACGTGGGTGGATAGTCCACGATTATGACAACTAAGATACTTCGAACATCCACAATCATTTGATGAGGAGGAAACTTGAACTGGCATTCCACTATCTGAACTTGCACGCCAGAGTGAGACATTGAACCTTCATATGTTTAACGTGTATAACAGCGATACTGTTAATGCTTAGTGAAATCAGGACTAACTCGAAGGAGCGAACGTCAATCGAACGCTGATGACCATGACCACCCGCCTACTGCGGCCTTGGAAATGTGACAGAAAAAGTTGTGATAAATATATTTATAACTAAGAAAAATACATCATACCCAGTAAATTATTTTAATCGAAAAATGTCTAAATAGAAGGTCATCTCTTTGGTATATTCAATTTTCTCTATAATTCCAAACATAGTTAGAGCTAACTTTAACAGTTTATTCAGAGAGGGAGTGCCATCTGGAGCAAAGTAATATATATTTTCACAACAGGTTGATATTATAGCATTATATTTAATTAAATAGTTTGTGTAAATTATATACAACTTAAAAGATATCTGTCTAATAAAATGTACCACATATTTTAAATAAATGATATGAGTGCATTTATCATTACTTTGTAACATATGTTAAATTTCAAACATTTTTATTTTAAATATAGTACTCAAGGTAGTAAAAAATTAAATATTTTTTTTTCGTTTCTTGTAATTTAATTTGTTAATTATTTCTTCCAATTTGAATACTGTATGTAAATGGAATCATAACAATTTTATTTTAATTCTAGTTATTCTGAAACTAAATTTTTAAAAATAATGCAAAATCATGCAGATCAAAAAATTAAAATCAAATTAGAATTATTATTTTAAATCAGCCCTTAGTGATAAGTTTTCGTGATTAAAACATTTGCGAAATTATTTTTTGAGAAAAGATAAAAAAAAATATTTGAGTGAGTACTAGGATAATCCTAACTCCTATATATATATATATCTGTGTGTGTGTGTGTGTTTGTGTGTGTGTATAAAAAATATAGACAATAATTCAAATATAAAATTACACCATAAATGTTCTTATAATAATTTTGTAAAGCAATTGCATATAAATATATATGTAATAAATGTAAAAGGAAAACAGGAGGTTAAAAAGTAATATAATTTTTGTATAAAATTTATAAATATATTATCTCTGATTATGAAAAAAAAAATTGAAAGTACAATAACAATATTATTTTGCATACAAATCCACAAGTTACGATACTTATAAAGCGGATATGAAATTTGCAAATGAGTTTTAATAACAAGACAAAAAAAATCCTTGTCTCCTAATATTAAATTATTTTGCATAACATTTAGTAGTAGTATCTTTTAAATATTGTAATGTTTAAGACATTTGTATAAAATAATTGAGCTTCGGACTAAATTTTTGACTTAAAGGCAGCTAGTTTTTACATTCTGAAAGCGTAATTTGAAAAAAAAAAAACATTCTTATACAGTACTAAAATATTAATTTGATATTAAGATAAATCCTTTTCAAAGTTTCAAAATGACAATTTTAGTGCAAAACATAAATATTATTCTTTTAATTATATGTGGTATAGTTTGTTAATATTACAATGCTTTTCAAATATTGAACTTATGGGGATTTTACGCCTAAGAATATTCTACGCCTTGATATACGTTATACTAAATTTCTACGATCTTAAGATTCACTATCATTTCTTGATTCATAAAATTAATAAGAAGTCAGGTAGATAATAATTTGTTTTTATTTGTTTATTTAATTTATTTAAGCTTGAAAATACTCATAAGTAAACTTTCATATAAAAGCGAGTAATATTTTTTTATCAAAATTCGAAGGAAGAAGGTAAAAACGATATTTTCCTGATTCGTAATTTTTTCAATAATATATTTTTGTGATAGTCTCGTAGATTAGGCCAGATATCAATCAAAATTCCGTTTGGGCGTAAGAGGAAGGTTGCGCGATAAATAGATCAGGCACTCGAAGTGTTCTAGCAGTGTTGTATAGAAACTAGGAAATAAAAACACTGCTCGGATATCTTCCTGATTTTTATTATTTCGGCTAAGGCCAATTTTCCGAAAATATTGCTTAGTGTGGTGTTAAAGAACTGGAGAAAATTCATTTGACACAAACATTTCATTTTGAGCGAATGGGATGCTTGACCACTCTCAGCATGCCTGAACCCCGTCACTTTTCCCGCCCACTACGCAGTTAATTTAGCTTGCGACGTAAAGAGGAAAAGTTGATCTCTTTCCGTTACTTAAGCTGCAGTAGGAGAGCTTCGGTGTTCACCGAGATCTGTACAATAAGTGACTAGAGTTCTCAGATCAAAATGCTCAGTCAATAGCTTAGCACTTTAATTTTTAATTTGAATATTATGATTTTTAAATTATTTATGAAATTTTAAGCAATTATGAAAATTTTAATTATTTATTATTTAAATCAATATTTTGATAAGGAGATATTACATCCATGTTTGGGATTGATTGATTGTTGATTAACGTCGCACTAAGAAACACGAGGGATTATGTAGGCGATCTTTGTAATTTTGAGCGATGGTTAAGAGGCAATGGCGAAACCTAACTTGACACCCCCTCGCCACACATCAATGCCATTATGAGGACTTGAAGCCTCGACAAACTGATCTTGTATTCTCCCCACTACACTGTGAGGCATAAGTCTTGACTTATTGGAAACAACATCAGTTGCGAGCTCGGGACCATGACCACTCAGTTAGCGAATCTATCCTCAACTAAGAGGTATCCAAAAACATTCACAAGATTCAATAAGCCAACGGAATTCATTAAGAATGTTATTGAATGAAAATAGAAACTCTTCCTTCATTCTACATTACATAGCAAATGTAAACTAAAATTTTTTCGCGTCTGATCTTCGGGGCGAAAAAAACAAAGAGATGTATGAAAAAGTTCACAAGAACGAATGTCTCTACGGAATTTATAGAGAATGATAATGAGTTTTAACTAAAACATCTCCATTAATTCTTATTTGCATTGTAAATGTTAAATGTAACGAGCAGAAATTTTATATTTGTAAATGTGATCTTTATTACTAAAATTAATTTAGAAATAATTTATTGTATTAATCGACATATTATCTATTTGTTCAACACTACCTAGGACGAATTGATTGGAAATATTTATTTAATTATCATTTGGCAATGAAGAAGAAATTACTCGTACGTATTCGTACCATTTTACATAAATATTAAATCAGTGCCGTTATCCCATTAAGACAATTGATTTTCTACCACTACAATAATATTTTTCAGAATTCTTTGTGTAGCGTAGAAGAATAAAAGTATAAAGCATATATGAGGACAAATATTCAATTTTTAAAATCTATACATACTTTATGAATTGTAAAATATATTCGTCATTCCTAAACAATTATACTCGTCGACATTGCTGGGATAAAAAATTCTTTTAAATAAATACTCATTAATGTTGTTTAAGAAAATATCAATAATTATTTCATTTTCATCTAAAAAGCAAAAAAATAATTTTTAAGAACGCACAAATAGTAAGGTAAAATATGGTTTCCTAGGAAATGGGATCTGTGGTGAATGGGATTGGCCTCAATTCTGTGGTGAATGATTTTCCCCATCTCAGCTAAAAAACCTGAGCTTGTTCGTTGATTTACATTCCGCTTGAATTTAATGCTGTTTAGGAATCAACGCCATCTGGTTTATATAGACAACGTTTTAGTGATGTAATCTACCACAATGTTACGGCTGCCATAATGGCTCCGTTATCGTAAGAAATCATATTTTGCCGAGTTATGTAATTTACGAATCTATTGTTGATCAAATTGTGAGCTAATATCGAACTTAGATCAGCGAACAAAGGTAGAATGAGAAAATATTGTGATTCAGTGAAATAGGTACAACACATATTGAAAGTGAAAATAACAAAACAAAACAAAAGAAGGAAAAGAAAGAAAGAAATGTTCAGAAGCCATAACTTTCTAAGCAGTTTCAAGAATTGAATAATCCGTGTTTGAAAATTAATGTTAAAATTTTAAAAATAAATATTATGTAGGTAATGAATTTCAAAATACAATGCGGAATATTTTAAATAAACTACAGATATTATTTTTTGTAACTTTTTATTAAAAATTCCATAAGTACAAGCAAATTAAGGGTTAACATCAAGTGATCAATGCAGATTTAAATTTTTTGCAGCACATATACAGTTAATTCATGTTTAAATTTTCCACATTTGTTTCGTACAAAATATTCTGTGCTTTTCAAACATCAAGATCTATATGCCAATTTACATTTATATTTATGATGCAGCTGAAGTCTTGCTTACAAAAGTTAAGTTCCTTACTATTAGTAGTAAATATGTGTACTCGCAATTAAATGTATCGTTCTATTATGTTACATAAAATGTTTCGAATGTCAGCATTTTGTTTCCACTCATGGCATTCAAATTAGCTTAATGTAAAATGATTTCAAAATTGAATCAACTTTCTTTTAAAATCCAATAAAAAATATTTTAACGAAATATAAATTTCTTTTTAAATTAATGATTTTGAGTCAATTAATAACAAAATTACAATATTGTTGAAACCTAAAGAACTGTTAAAAAAAATTATATAATTTCTCTTTTTCATAATATAATACCAAATTTTTACTCTCTTCTGTAAAAGTAATAAAACTGTGCTGATTAAGATTTTCAAAAATAAATTCATTATATATTGCATTTCATAAAATTAAATAAACCGTCGATAAAAATTCTGTAATATAAAAAAACTAAAAACATGAAAACATTTTATCTATTTTTAGACTTAAAATTTAAATTATTATACGACAAAAATAGTTAAATTTTAGATAATTCGAAGATAAGGTTTTTTTATTTAAAATACACCAGTTCTTAGAGGTAATTTTTTTCTCTTTTTAATTTCATATCAATTATTTTCACGTATAAATGATATCAATAGATAGCGAATTTCTATAAAATTATGCATGACATATCTTGATAAATCTCACATTATATGTGTACATATACATATATTTTTATACATTTTTATGATTTATTTATCAACATTTCGCTTTTCAATAAATTTTATGAGTCGTCTAATTCGTTTCAATTCTAAAACATATTATGATCTATGCATTCAGAATTCCTATGCACAGTCCTTTAACTTTTTTTTTCTGCTAAACTTCAAAATTCTCAACATCAAATGTACAGGAGCTCTCACTTTTTAATTTCGGATGAGTATCCTTCGTAGCTCCCCTTCCGTAATCATGAATAATCACGCTAGGGCATCCAGAAGTAATTACCAGATAATATATGTCCTTATCTAACATAATACATTTATAATCATAGCGAAATATGCATCCGCTACCGTTTGTAAGCACTGAGTTTTATACGCAATTTTTTTCAGGTCTAAGAATGATCAGCTCTTATACCTGTCACGACCAGTATTAAAATTAACCTCCATCAAGTTCCGGAATGTATTTCCAAGTAGGAGGTCACGATAAAGATCAGTTTTATCATATTATACAACACACAAAACACACAAGGACAGGACAATGACATCTGGAAAAGAAAAAAAAAAAGAATCACAATACAAATAAGTGGATGTCACATCCGGGACGTCGTTAGCACAAGCCGTACGTCACACATGATGTTTCAAAAGGTTTATTCCACCATCAACACAAAAGTCAAACCAGCTTAAGCAAATGAAAGTCACAACATCGCCAAATTCTTGGCTGCATTCGCCAAACGGTGAAACGTTCAAATGTATGCTTGTTCTACTGATGGACTTTGGTACGGTCGGTACTCGGAACGATGGCTTCCACGGATGCTGGTGCTCTCGTGTGTGCTGTGGGTGGCTTGAGGGTGCACTTTAATACGGCTATTGTTGATGGTCGCGGTGGCTGTGACAATCGACTGGTCTCTGTGATCGGGTTCAAGGACGCTGGACTCCATGCTGCCGAAACTTATGCCATCCCTGTTATCGTTTCTGTCTGCCTGAAAAATGAAATCAATCATTTTGTAACTGTAGAAAACGTATATAACTGGATCACAAGAATCTCTCATACCAACTGCATAGTACCAAAAAAAAATCCAGCTAATTTTAAGTACCAAATTTTGAAATCGGGTATACAAAACAGGTTTATGCTCCCAAGAGACTCCCTATAAGATCTTTAAAAATTAAGCAAAAAATTATATTTGAAGGATATCTTAAAATAACTGTACTAGGGAATGTCGTCAAATTTTAATTATTCTTAAAAATAACCGAGATATCTAGATAAAATTTATTTTGCATATTAATTGATACTCATATATGTTATGTTGGAAATTGCACCTATTATTGCTGATTTTTTTTACTTCAGATTGAAGTAACCAAATCGTAAAGATTTAACTTTTTCTGAAAATAATCGAAATAAATCGTAATTTAGATGAATTTTTATTTTTAGATGAATTGAACTTTTTTTTTCCTCTATACCGAGGGTAACCTCAATCTACGGCTTCCTGAAATCAAACAAGTCAAGATTAATAGTTATAATTTACACTATTATGTACTTAAGGATCAATTAACATACAAAATAAATTTTACTTAGATATTTAGGTATTTTTAGTAATTAACACAGTATCACACACCTCCGTATGCTTTTATAGTTAAAAACACAGAAGGAGTACGCAGTGAGTGATGTGAAAACACAACTCTTATTACTAGAATAACCGGATCATTAAATCCTGAGTTTCATTTTTATTCGCGTCTCAAAGATTCTTCAATATTAAAAGGGTATTTAAAATCTAAGATCGATATTTTTTTCTTGCTCGTGAACTTTTTTTAAATCCCACATAAAATTAGATTTACAGATATGAAGTCGTATTCCATCTTTATTTATGTATTTTAAGGTTATTACCAAACCTTAAGACTACCCTTAAGGTTAAATTGAATCAAAGAACAAATTCGAAAGAACAGCCGTAAAAAAGAATGATGTAACTTCTGCGAAAAGTGCTTGCTGTATTGTTTTTTACGCAAAAGATTACAAATTAACCTAAAAAAAACTAAGCGTATATGGGGAAAATGCCATAAATGAACACTAAATGCCAATGATTTGTCCTAGTGCTTGGAATATATGTTGATTTTTGAAACTTTTTACAGATCTTTTGTTCGAATTTGTAAAATCGGGAAGTAATTGTGATTAATACTTCTTTTTTGTACTTGATTGTAAAAATTCTAATTAAATTAATTTTTAACTTGATATTCATCGTTTTATAACATTATTAAACATAACACTAAATAAGAATATCATTAGGAAGCTTTCAGACGACAGGTGGCTTGATAATGCACAGTCCGTCATTTTATAATACTACTAATTGTTCCGGTTGTTAAATGCTAAACATGACAAAAATAACATATAGCAACATATAAAATTATTAAATTCAATAATAAATATCTACGTGTATCTCAGAAAAAAATTATCACATAGGAGTAAAATTTATTTGGGAAATTAATAACCAAATGCAAATAATCATTTTAAAAAATATACTGTTACTCGTATGATAAGAAGGAGCACTAAAAAAATGAGTTTTAGTAAACTTTATTCATGCTGCTGTTTTCAATATGTTAGTCATCAAGCACATACCTTAATAATACATTAAGAAAATAATTCCCTTTTGATCCAAATAGTAACCATTTTTTATTCGTGTTAATTTTTGCTCGAGATGGTGATATGTGACCACTAAATAAAAGCAGCAAATTTCGTGTGCACGCCTTTTACATGCTAACCAACAAGTCTTGGATGTGCAGCTGGCTACACCGAAATTTACTAAGTGAAGCATTCTCGACACAATAGAAATCAAAATTTGAAAAAATCTTCAACCTTTATTCATCAAATCTGTCACCCTTCACTGGTTTTGAGATTTGCTTGGAACCGAATTGCAAATTATGAATTAATTTAATTAACGACTTAATTTACACAACAAATTAATTTTAAATGAAATATAGAAGTTTTCCTGTACATATGAAAGTATATTTTACAATGCTCGAAATACTTATAATTAGTCCTTAAAATACTAGATGTGCAATGAAAGTCAGTATATACAGTCCAGAAGGTATGGAAATCAGTCTCAACAGTACCAGAAGCGATCATGGGGAGCATCTACAGCTTCAGAAGTAAAGACAATATCTACAATACCAGAAGTGTATGTAGTTAGTCTCTACCGTACCAGAAAAGATTATAGTCAGTCTCTACAGTACCAGAATTGAGTTAATCTTTACAGCACCAATTGCGATTGAAAAGTCACTAAACTCATCAAAGTTTCTGCATAAAATCATGCGTCATTAAGCAAAGCCCATGGCTAAACTATCTAAAAGCTACAAAAATATCTATTCCCCCACCTTACTTTCTTTCTCCCTCCTATCTCACAGTTCGACGTCGAGAATACTCGTCCGGACGTTGGCAGAAATGGCATGGTCCGGCTTTGACCTAATTCCATTCGCACCCTCCACGAATTTAACTGCTCCCTAAAAAGCACAAACACAATCAAAAACCCTTTTTTACGCTACTATATAGAACTTTTTTTTCACTTTAAAATTTGGATCCTTCCGCAAAGATCGGCCAATAATTCATTACGCGTATTACTTTTAAATCATAAGCTAAGGTACAATAATAAGAAAATAGCCTATAGGCGAAAGATTCAAATACCACACAAGATTTGGATAGAATAATTTGGAAATAAGTTAATAATCATAAGCTAGGATAATTTTTTTCTCAACTGAATCATAAGCAACTCTTGTATTTGTAAACGTCATAAAATAAAAACCCAGGTGTTTAGGCATTAATTAGTATAATAGAAATTTTTAATCAATATAAAATAATTTTTTTGTGAGGGAAAATGCTATTTTTTCATAATTATGATGGTATTTATAACATTCTAACGTTTTGCTGACAAAGATATGCAAAAATGCAATGCATTTTAAAATAGACTAATAATATTAGTTTTTAAAAACAGTATCGAAAATTCTTAGACTAAAAGAACATAATAATACAAATCTTATTTGAATTGTCATGTATTTAAGATTTCAGGTATGAATAACACTTTGAGACGGATCAAATTACAAAATAACTGAAGTGTTTTAGAGTAAAATAACTTTTTCTTACACTTAATGTTATAACGTTATATGTAACTGATATATTATCTAAAATATCATTCAAATTATGTAAATAAATAAATGTAAAACCAATAATTGAAGTTTATTACTATATATAAATCTAATGAATGTCCTGAATGTAACTTAAGTTCGAATGTTTTATAGCATATACTAAACTTAAGTAGATAATATAAATATAATATAAGAGATAGCTAACATATATTCTCTACAGTCACACTCATTCTAATTATGATATTGATTATCTAAATTTCAGAAATAAAATTTGATTGGCTTTTGGTGCGCATTTTATCCAATTCGTCTTGAAGAACTGTTAACTTCTCTACTTAAAGCCCACCTATAGAGGGCGTTCATTTGTAAAGGGAGAGAGTGTGATGTCACACGATCCCTTCAGACGAGACCTGACCGAATCTCCGAGAGGAGCTGTTGTAAACGAGCGGTAGTAAGTAATGAAATAAATATTGTTGTTGTTATACAACCCGATGTGTTTTTGTCTAAGGACAACCGTGAACTGAAATCTGAAATGATGAAGATTAGTAGTAGTTAGTTTTAGTAGTAGTTATTAGTGTAGTATTATAACAGAACGAGTAATTCTATTTTAAGTGATAACTAATATCCTTCAATTTTCCCACTACGGGTTACACATGACTTACAAATACACTAATATCTCATGAGTTCATTCATTACCTTCTTACCGTCTTTGTAAAAGGGGTCCTCTCCTATGGTAGCTATTTTTCCTTTCACTCCTGGATTCGTACAGAAAGGGACTGTCTTAGCCGTCGTGAGATCAGCTCTATCACTATCGGGACATCCATTTTCAACAATGCTAAAAAAAAAATTTGGAAACATATAGTGGTTAAAATCAATATCAATAAAAGTAGTCAAAAGTATTGAAAAATAAAAAAAAAACATATTTTAAGATATTGGTTTATATTTGTTATTAATTAACATTGTTGGGAGGTTAAATTACAAACGTCTTAACATATTTCATATATATAACTGTATTGGATATATTGTAAGCATTCAGTTATAAATTTATTTGATTCCTTCTTTAAAATTAAAAATTAATGTTTAAGCTGATTCAATTTATTTTCTAAATAGTGTATCATGCGATAAGCTTTAAAAAACCACAAGATTGCTTTTTCTCATGGAAAAAGTAGTTTGAATTCTGATTTGAGATTGGCGTAACATGTCTCTCATAAGGACTTTGTGCCATAAATTACATACAGCCAAACAACCAATCAAATTATGGCTATCATTTTTGAATTAATTTTAGAAGAAAAAAAAAGGATTCATTACAAAAAAAATGAGTTCCAGATTTCCTTTCAAGCGCTTTTAATATGTGAGATGCTAAGAAAAAAATTAGGTGAAAATATATATTACCATTATTCAGAGAATCAAAACAAGAATAAGCACAGAACCCCTACTAATCAAATTAACATTATACCCTCTCAGTCAGAGAATGTAGAGCACATTTAAAAATTATGCCACAACTTATAAACCTTTCAATCAGCAAAAAATCAAACAAATATACAATAATTAAACTTTGACCGATCGCTCACGCGCTTTTATCCATCACAGATAATGCGATCATGAACCGGCAAGTAAAAATATCGGTGTTTTGTTGATTTCGTAACAACGCGAAAGACACTGAATGATGCAACAACGTAGATGGAAGACAAATAATCATTTTTAGATGTCAGAGACATATATTTGAACAGACTTCTATAAAGCTCTTATCATTGGAATAAAAATCGGAGAGTGTGCCGTACAGCCAATCACTAGAATTGTTCTCTCAATACCACCCGGCTATGTTGGTATCAGTAGACTCCTGAAGGAAGTAACACACGACGCACCTGTTCAAGGACCAGAAAAATTACCGGTAGGAACAACAAAAAGAATCTTTTGCGAGGCACGTATACATCGAATTCGACCTGATCCTCTATTTGTGGAGTTAGAGACCCGTATTGGAGTGAAAATCATTACGAGACGACTACAAGTAGAACATTTGAGATACTAGCACCTTTCACGATACCTTTAATACCAAAACATTAACGGCTACCCTTGCAGTGGTGACACACCAGATCATCGCGAGGAGCAATTCAATGATGTTCTCTTATGTTCAACAATAAATCACACTTCGTTTTAGAATGAGATGACCATTGTATCCGGGTGTGTAAATGCTGCTACAGACCCAACACGTAGCAGGGGCTGATGAACGTTAAATCTGTTGAGACTCAATGTTCTCCCATTGGCATGGTGCGGAAATTAGAAGAGAGAGGTGCCTGCTGAGATATTGTCCTCATCACTTGATAGAGGTTCAAAATTACGAGGTCCATCGCCAGTAGTTCTCATGTTGCTTCTAGTACAACGCGATCATAATAAAACTAATAAATCAATCAGCTCCCCTTACTTTCCAAAAGTCATAGTATTTTGGTCAAGATAAAGCCCGACCGCATGCGTGACAGGTTGTCCAGGATTGCCATAATATGTGCAAAAACTTCCATGGCCTTCTTGCTCCACGAATCCGTTTTCCTTTAGCGAATCAAACATGACTTATATGTGTTTCACTGTATTAGAGAACATGAAAACATCATTGAAATGTAAGTCAATCTTCCCCAGGACAATATCAGGCATCTGTTTCACAAAAAGTTACATTGTATTGTGATCTATATTGCAGCAAGCGATGGTGCAACGCCCTATTAGTGAGAAGTGCTTAAGGTCCACATCTTCTTAACTAATTACTACTTTTTAACTGAGTTTGAGATAATTTGTATCTTTCATGTGCTTTTTTAGGTGAATTGTATTTCACTTGTATCGTTTTCCTCCTCCTTGGTGTGTTATTTTTATTGACTTAGAGTCTATAAGCATGCAATTTCCAGAGTTATGAGTGAAATTAGTGTAAATGGTAGATTAGTAATCACTATCAACAGCCTTATGGCTTGGAAATTGAAGAGATGTCCAAGAGTTCAAGTGTTGACAACTCTGAAACCTTGTACTAAATAACCGGATCTGTGCCTTTTGTTAAATAAAAATGAGCTTCAATTTCTTCTCGTAAAATGGTGTGTAGGGATAGTTGAGTTTCTGTGTTTATGTGTAATCTTCGTCACTTGATTGTGGGTTAAAATTAAGAGGCCCGTTGCCAATAACAACCAAGCTGTCTGAATTCAGCATTAATTCATATTAAATCAAATATATGAAGAGATTCAATAATGCTTTTCATCGTATTTTTGAAATCAAAAGAGCTCACATGAAAAATTTGAAGGAGAACTCAAAGCAAAGAATGGACGAATGAAACAATGATGTTCGCAATTTCAATGATGAAAATATAATATTATATTTATCATTAAAAATCCTTTAAATTACTAATATAAATAGACAAATTATCCATAAGCCTAAATTGAAAGATATATATCTATATAAAGTTTCAAAAATATTGGTATTAATCTAGCATAAATAGGTACAAACCTTGAAAAAATTCTTGAAATTTTACGCTAGAAATCTTGTATTTTTTTTTTTTTTTATTTTACTGACATGAAAATTATGTGTTTAAATTACTGAATAGACTGTGTAAAGTTAGGATCTGATATTTGCCATTATAACCATTACGCAGCAATTACGTGAGATCGAATTTTTAAAGATATTAAATATCATATATCTTACATGCAAGTATATAAAACCACTTATTTTGTATGAATATGATATCCATTGAAAATATGAATTTAGAGCATATGGTGGCTACATGCATAATATTATAATACTTCAAGAATTTAATACAAAAACAATTTTCCCAAAAGGACCTATAATTATTGGTAACGACGGGATCATTATATTTAAAAATTTAACAGTTACCGATGTTATACAACTTTCATATTTTGATGAATTAGAATACTACTCTTCTGTAAAAAAAATGTCACTCTGCATCTAGATTATGTAGATTTGATCATAGCAAAACCTTTGAATCAATAAGGTGCGTATTAATGTAAAGCTATGATAGTCTTCTAATTTGATTAATACGAGTCAAACTGTAGTATTAATATTTTAGTCGTTTTGAAGAATTAGACTATTATTCAAGAAATGCATTTATAATATTTTTAAATTAACGAATGGTCATAGTGTTTTGAAAATTTGTATTTTTTTTCTGTATATAAAAATGTCGTATGTAAAAATGTGTAATGTTTTATTTAAGATTAGAATAAATCAATTAGATTATGAAAATTTACTTAAAATTTTTCTTTAATTATACACATATCACATAAGAAATGAATAGATTTATACTAATAATTAAGAAATTTACTCAGATAGAAATAATATATGTAACATATTTATCAAACGAAGTAAATCATATAATTAAATTAAATATTAACGAGATACATCAGGAAATATTATGAAAATTTACTACAATACAAATTAAGTTTACATCTATGATGTTATGTTAAAGTTTTCGCAAGAGGTGAAAATAAATCACTTCTTGTAGTTCCTTTCGATCGTTAATTTCCATTTTACATGTTGTTAAATTTTCAGAAAATGTACTAGGACTTTTAGTAAATTATTCTAAATACCACTCTGCCTACTTCATCGCTAGTTGATAATGACATGGTAATTAAATCAAGAATCACAACTGCAAAATTACCCTAGTAATGGAATCTCTGTTTACTGCTCGAAGTAAGCCATTTATTTTACTTTTAACAACATTTGACTCTAACACAACCGTGATTAGTATACATGATTAATATAATGCGAATAGAAGTTTTAGTAACAGAAATCCAAGTAATACTGATAAAGACAAAGTATTCGCAGAGAATTTTGTGCAACCAAGTCAGGATTGTTATTCTAATATTATCGTAACATGAGACTAATATCAGGGAATAAATGTGACTACAAATAACTCCAGAATGATCAATACCTATAAAAGTATTCTGTAGAATTATAGTTTGTATTAATGGAATTTCATAAATTTC
>BMAW01095922.1:409037-421554 GCA_019974015.1 Nephila pilipes
TTATTACGTATTGCTAGAATTACCTAAAATGTAGCCACATGATGCCAAGCTAAACTATAATTTATTAAATAAAATATTTATGAATTTTGATTCATCAGCAGAAAAATTTTGATGTTCTCTTAGTATTTTAACTGTTGTACTCTAAATAATAAAGCTTAAGAGCTGATGATCAGAAAGAGAAGTGTTCAAGGTTCACGCAATAACTTGAGAATCAGATATCTTATAGTTAAATTCGATATTTCTTTGACTATTGAAATAATCATAATAAAAACCCTAAAAGAAAACATAATATAAATTCTCAATTAAAACGTTATATGAACATCATGTACTTAACTATCATGAAATTGCAGTATAGCAGAAGTTATTAAAAGCTATATGTTAACGAATTTTTTATTTAAAATGAAATTTCGAATGAAAAATATGAGAAATTTCATGTATTTATTATAGAATTAATATAGACGATCAATAACTCGAGTCTAACATTGAAAACAACATTTTTGCAAATTTTATCATCACATAAGACTCTTTGTTAATCACCAAAAGAGAGTTGATACAACTCGTTCCAATGCTTTTCCAAATTTTTTCCAATTTTTGCAAGAAATCTTTTTGTTGCGAGTAAATAGCGATAAGCTCTGAACATCGACTCGCTTGTTTGTTCCATCGAAGCAATCGCGGCACTTCACTTGAAAAGCTTTTCACCACCTCAAAACCTTTTCCTGGTCCGATCGATTAAAATTTTGACACGTTTCTAGCAAAGATAGTACCTAGAAAGACCTGTTACTGGTTCTACTGAGCGCCATCTCTGGGTTAGTCCTTGGGAGTATCGATGTGTTCATAAACCTAGTTTTGAAAATGTTTTTTTAGCTTTGACGAAATATTAGATAATTTTTACCGAATTTGACAGAACTTAAGATAACATAAATTTCTTGAATTATTTGAAGCAATATATATTTCAGTTACCATGTTTTCAGTTTGGCACTTTGATAAACTGTCACATTAAATAGTACACTAATTAAAATTGTACAATTTTTCGAGTAATCTAAAAATCAAGTTAAAAGTTTTACAACACTTTATCTGCTTTATTTATATATTCTTATTTTTACACACACACACACACACACACACACACACACACACACATATAATAAATTCTTTTGATGCTAATAGAATTGTTTGTTAAGAGACCAAACATTTCAATTTAAATATCTCATATATTTATAACCCACTATTTATGTATATTTCTGCATAATTTTGTAAAAATTATATTCACTAAATACATCTTTATAAATTTATATGTTACATTCAGTTTTAAATGAGTATACTTTGATCTTAATATACATTATGCAAATTTGCAGAAATCAAGGTTCAACGTGAGGTGAAATAATTTTAAACTGAAGAAGTATGAAATTATTAAATGTTTTAATTTTTAATAAATGGTATTTAAATTCGTACTTTGTATCTTTTATTATATTTATAACTTAACAAGAGATATATTTAAAATACTTTAATGTTTGGCAACTTTTATTACCCTTTAAATACAGTAATTTTCATTTATTCAATTACAGATATTCTAAGTACAAAGTTGATTAATATTGTCGCGTAGAAAGTACAGGCAAGTGTAGATAAAGAGTACGGGATTGAATCTTTGCGAAATATTATTAATAAAAAGAATTGAATACATTAATTATAAACTAAGCATGAATGAAATCAATACAAATTTCAACATCAGGAAGATGACCTATCTGGAAATACAGCTTTTCAAGAGGTTTATATACTCTAAGAAGAGGATGTACTTCTTCATTTCATGCTTCTGCATTAATTTCGAGAATAAATATGGCCCCAGATGGACTTCTGTCGACCATGGTCAAACGTAATCTGATTGAAATTTAATAGGCTGCAGCAAGTGAAGGAATATAGGTTTATGTCGCAAGAGCTGAATCAGCAGCAAGAAAATGAATACTGCTTCAAATGAATGAGTGAATATGAAGACATTGATGGGAAAGAAATATTATTTAGTATAGTAATAAATAATGTTAATATATTAAATATTGAGAAATAATACATGAGGGAGTAAATCCATTTATTTAAATGGTGTAATTAAAATAGAAATAATATGGATTTTGAGATTAATGACTTTAATCCAATAGCGTAAACAATGATGCTTAGGTCTGCTTAAATTAGAAGACATATTGCACATAATCAAGAAATAGTAAAAGATATTTTCCTGAATTATCAAAAGTGTGAACCACTTTAGTTTTGAAGTTTAATTTCTCTTATGACCCTTTTATGTAATGATTTTGAAAAATAAATAAAAATTCGAATGTCTTAGTTTCTCCTTGTAAATAGGCTAAATATTTCAAAACTTTCGAGTTACATTATTTCTGGGAAATGATTTAATCAGTGAAGTATTAATGAGAATTCCTGAAGCATAGATTTGAATCTCAGACAACTAATAATCATTATAATAAGCCTATTATATCTAATTATGATGTTAAGGTTTTGTAAGTAAAATGTGCATCTGCTAAAACTCGAAAAGCTGTACTTAAAGCGTTCATGACTAAAGATCATGACTTTTAAATCTTGCTGACTCTGGAAAATAAATTAATATAGAAGACCAATTTTAAAAAAAATGGAAGTCTTTATCAACACGTAAAGATTGTTTCGAGCTAAATTATGACAGACAGAAATCTATAGTTGCATATAATAAATACATGAAATTTCTCATAATTTTTCATTCAAAATTTCATTTTAAATAAAGAAAATTCGGTAACTTACATAAATAGCTTTTAATAACTTCTGCTATACTGCAGAAATTTCGTGAAATTATTAAGTACATGATGTTCATATTAACGTTTTAATTGAGAATTTATATATGTTCTTTTACGGAGTTTTTATTATGATTATTTCCAATAGTCAAAGAAATATTCCTGAATTTAACTATAAGATATCTGATTCTCAAGATATTTATTGCGTGACCTTGAAACACATGAACCGCTTTCTTTCTTATCATCAGCTCTTAAGCTTTATTATTTAGGTGTTTATTCAGTTAAAATACTAAAGAGCAAAATACAAAATTTTTCTGCTGATGAATCAGAATATTCATAAATATTTTTATTTAATATTAATTATAAGTTGCTTGTGCAATCGAGTAGCAATACATTTTAGATGCAATTCTCAACGTAATCATTTCAGTAAGAAATAAAACATCCAAGTCCTTTGTTTGTAACTAGTAACTTATTGAAGTCATTTCATGTTTTAAAATGTGTCAGGTTAAGAGCATTTATTTGGCTACCACTTTGAACTTGGTCGGAGTATCGCTCTAATGTAGTTATTTTGCATACTACTGGTGATCTAATGCTGATTTTCAACACTCCTACACGAGAAAGATTAGACTTAAATATTAAGATTTCCCTGCAGAACCATTACAAGAAAGATATTGTAAGTTTACATTACAATTTGGAAGTGATATTCATTTTTAGCTTTTCCGCTTTATACAAATGCTTATCCTTATTTCAATGTATAAATTGGTTTACTTAATATTTCCTGATATTTAGTGAAATATTTTTTATTTATAAGAAAATGAGAAATTTTCCTTACCAAAGCCCAAGTGAAAATTTTCAAATAATCAAACTAAATAATACGATAATTGCCTTTTAAAACTGTATTTAAAGAGATACCAGCAAGTTCTTTAACTATTTTTTTTTCAAATTATTCAAATTAATAAAGATATATATCTATTTTCATTCATACTTATAATTCATTTCCATTTATTTTTGAAATTATAAATGAGAGGTAAAACTTTTAAAATTAAACTAAAATAAAATTTGAAAGACTTTTCTAAGAGAGTTATTTTAGTTCCTTCTATTATTATTTACTCGAAAATATTAAAATATGGCAATCTCATTCGGGATGAATAACACCGTATCTTATACGATACGGTACTTCCTGCAGTATTCTGCAGTGCGTAGTATACTATTCTATGATTATTTCAAGAAATTTAACTCATGTTATATTATACAATGTAATAAAGTATACATAACATGCGTTAAATTTCTTGAAATAATCATAGAATAGTATACTACGCACTGCAGAATACTGCAGGAAGTATCGTATCGTATAAGTTTCTAATAAGGAATGATAAGTTTTAATTATTTTAGAAAAAATTATTTTACATTTTTTCTATGAATTAGCTTACTATGATGCTAATTTCAGAAACACTAGATTATTTTGATTGTTTTGTATTCATGAATTCTTATCATAACGATAATATTAAGCTATCATATACAAACAAATGTTGAACAAGGTCAGAAGCATTTGTAGGTAGTGCAATCTAAAATGCAGAATCTTTTTCGACTTAATCAATAACATCTTAAATTTTTAGAAAGAACAAAATACTTACTTCTTTTCTTTTTTTTTGAGTATTTATTTAAAAAAAAATTCTTGGTTGAAAATGAACTTTATAGAAGAAGAAAATTCCATAGAAGATAGTAAAATTATACATAAAAATGAAGCAAATGAAAATCTTAAGGAATGCCATATAATTAAGATCCTTCAAACTATTTATATATGTTGATAAAATGGATTTCAACGAGGGCTTAAATCCTCAAATTTAACAGTCACTTAAGAATTAACACATCGTAAAAGGAAATTTTCCGTGGATAAGACTGTATTTTTTGAAAACCTCAATTGATTTAGGTTAATAGGGTTTCAAGAATAAATAAGTTATGTGCAAAAGTAATAAAGCAATTTTAATAAATTCAGTTTGTAAATTATCAAAAATGGATGGCTTTATTTGTATATTGCTCATCTCATTTTACAAAACATGAAAGTCGGAAACTTTTTTAGAGCATCCCTCCCAATAGGTGTTCCATTAATAATACGAGGCAATAAAAACATAACTAAATAACATCAAAATAATGCAGTAAACGTTTCCAGAAGAAATAACCTTGAGGATTAAACCATCAATGAATGCATTATAATGCCTGAAACTGTCCACAGGATTCTAAAAGCGGAAAATATGAGGAAAAAATTCTGAGTTCCTAAGCCTTTGCAAGACTAACCTTGGACTAGCCTTTTATACCTAAAAGTGTTTTAAAATGTCTCTTTCATTTTAAAATTCCTCATAACAATTAAATAATTTATGGAATATTTATCTTCTAGTAATGAAATTTTGGTTTAATATTTCAGTATAAAACTATCGCTCTCTGGCTTTCTGTTAGAAGATGTCATTAGTCACATCTATTGAAAACGCTTTTACATATGGTAAATACCGCTTGTTTCATGATTTCAATCCTCATAACAAAATAATTACTATTCAGGTAGGCTCTCAGTAACTGGAATGTCTATACTAGTTTTTTGTTTTACTGTAAACATTTTATAGGCATAATTTTCATGTTAAATTGCTTTAATTTTTTTTTTTGAAAGAAACCGATGATAATTCTGCAATGATTGTATCTTAATCATCAAATTTCTATCTTCTTTACAAAACGCGAGTCGTCTATTAAAACTAACTACAACAATCAGTAAATGAGTAATAGTTTATTGCATATGTAAATATCAAAATAAATTATTATGCCGCCTTCTTTCTAATTGTTTGATTAAGGTCCTCATATTAATTAGAGCTTAATTTGAATTCCAAATATGATTCCTTTGTAGTAGTTATTAAATCACTTTTCCTTACTTCTTTTTACGTAATAAATAGGAATATTGTATGAGTATTCGAGACATAATAATATATAATCCCAAGCAAATCTTAACTTATGGTCACGCGTATTTTTCATTTATCTCTGTAAATGCATTAACTCGTATTCGTAGACGAATAAGAACACCACATGTAAGACAATTTATACAGATTAAATTATATCCCAGAAGTTTTATATGCATTAGATAAATTAATAATATTTCTTAGATAACAAGAAGAACAAAACATTTTTGATGCTAAATGCTCTAAAATTTTTCAAGACCTTTAAGACTAGAAACAAAATTTGAAAAATTTAAGAAAACGATATGTGAAGTATTTTAACTCAATATATCTGTATCAAAGTCACTCTAAGCTAGATTTCTTAATTAAAAAAAACTACAACAGATTGTTTTAAAGTAGTGAAGTTTAAAAGAGTTGTATAAAAACTGTTTTAAGAATGTAATGTTGCATATACGATGCATAGAAATTTGTCTTAAAATCTTATAGCAACTAAAAATTTCTTTTTAATGAAAAAAAGTACTGTAAATGTATCAGTGATTAAACATAAATATCTCAAACTGATTTTAAAATTTAATTAAAACACGGAAATATGCAAATGACTGCATATTATTGCATATAATCTTTTTTTAAGATTAATTCATAAACTATTAATTCATAAGGAGTTAAGAAATTTATTAATCAACATTTTGACAATATTTTTTTGCACTTCATCTATTCACACATACGCGATATATATAAACAAAGCAATGAGTCTGATATGTTATAATATTTTATTAAATTTAAATTAAAATATCACATAGCATCCTTCAAAGAAATTACTTTAGGTTGCCACACCAAATTAAAAATTATTCTTCACTCTTCATTGCAGTGCTGGAACTGGGATGCTGAAATTACCTTTAATCGGTCGGTCGCGGCTATTTTATTATTTTCTAATGAACCGAAATTATGTCATTTGAGATAGAGTGTTTCAATTTTAGTGAAAAGAAGGAAGTCACATGGACGGAAGTTAGGGAAATACTGAAGAGCTACAGGAGTAATTTACTTTCCAAAACCATACGCCTTACTATTGTTTCTTGTAAATACGGATGATGTTTCGTAACAACATTTGCATAAGTTTTTTTATACCTAATTCAATGGTCAAAATCTGATGAAGTTTGTTGTAATTCAAATTCGAATTCTATGGGATCATTCTGACTGTTAATTGACGATCAGGATGGACAAAATTGCTAATTCTGGTAATGATTTTGTCAACTATTCTTCACCTGAAAACACGAGGGCTTTTTAAAACATTGCTTAAACAAACCTGTAACAATGTGCTCAAGTCTGAAGAAAATCTGACAGCACAACGTTGTTCGAAATTGATGCCACTCATTTTCAGAATGCACAGAAGAAAAATAGTTAAAATTTTTTTTTTATGGACAACTACGAGACTGTACGTAGTTCAAATTTGTACTGGAGTTTCCTCAAATGTTCACCCACTCTTCCCTCTAAACGGAAAATCCGTAATGTTGCCAAATCAAATATTTCGCTTTCAGCCTCATAACTTTATTTACAGAATTCATATTTAATTCAAACATCCCAACAATAAAAGTTGCAGACGATAATGAAATGCATTCATTTCATATGAAACTATTTCAAAGGTATATAAACTACAACATCATGTTTGTATTATGACAGTTTTCAATAATTCTTCTGAAATATTAGTTATCAATTGCTAAGTACCATTCAAGAGTTTAGCTATTTTGAGCATTTAAATCATGCAGATAAGTCAGTTAACTTATTTCTTGAAGAGTATTTATGGCATTTGTTGATGAATTTTACACAACTGTATTCAATTATATTATTAAAAGAGATTTATAAACCTATAGAATCCAAAATACATAGAAATTTTCAAACTACGTAATCTTAAGCTCTGTACTATTGACAAAATCTTCAAATTCAAGTTCATATTTAAAATACTTATATTACGTTTACGTTCTACAAATACGTTAACTGCTCTAAGGCCTAGAAAATAATCTAAGTAATACAAATAAAGCGCCCGATAGATTCAGATTTATATGGGATGAATTGAATTTATTTCGGCAAGTTTTAATCAGCATTTTATGTATATATTAAAGTAATAATTACTAAAATAGTTAATTTCTTTGAAGAATTGTTATCAATTGTCACTAAGATTTAATTTAGGAACACAGAATGCATATAAGTTCAACTAACTTTATTTTTTCATTTTGTGTGGCTGAAATTTTATTTACAGTGTTTTAAATCAACGTAACAATCGTGTTTTGTACAATAATTGGCAATTTGACAAAAATATATTATTTTCATAAAAATATTACCTCTCAGGAGCTGGTTTAAAGCCACTGGAATCTGAAAAAGAGAAGGAAAATATTTGTTAATGACGGAACAAATTTTGAAGACTGGATAAAAATAAGCATATTAAATACAGTTGAACTTCTATAATTCAAACCTTTTCATTTCTAAATTTTACTGGTCCCTGAAATTCTGCATTAATACAACAGAAAAAATGGCAGACAACTCGAAATTTATTTTGGATTGTTCATATTTTTCGTACCACTCCTTTTAGATCTTTAAAGTAAAAATTCCTAGTTAGGGCATCAGAAGTTGAGGTGTTCGTACAAATGCATCAGTTTCAAAAATATTTTGAAGGTATTTTCTATGAAGAAAATATTCTATTTTACTCTTATTTATCTCTTGATAGATTGGGAAAATTTTCAATGACTCGAAGACTGCATTCAAAGAAACAGGAACAAATATATGATCTCTTTTAAAAAGTTAGAACTTGTTAAGATCCATAATAAAAATATTTTGATTTAATTCAAAAATTTAAATTTATATGTTTTTATATACAAGTAATTTGTAAATGAAAATTGTGTGTTAAGAATTTTGAATGTAGAATTAGAATTTTTTTTTTTTAATTTTTCTCTTTTTGTTAGGAAAACATATGAAATTCGAATTTTTTTTCTGTCCTTTCAGCTTTGAATTTTTCCCCATTCGTCAGTTTAAAAATTATTATATTAGCTTCACTGAGTAAGGATTCTGCAATAAGTTACCTTTTCGAATTCAAAATGTATCTAAAAATATTATACCTACTAAACAAAATTGATACTCATCAGATGCTAGAATCTATGCGTATATATTTTTGTAAATATATAGCATGAACAAATTATTTTCATTTGTTAAAAGGATAACTGAGAACATAAATCAAAAAAGAATAAATTGAAAAAATAGCAGGAATTACAGTTTTGATAAATAAGTCAAAACACATCTTAAAACTTTTCTTTTAAATCGAAGATATTTAAAGCAAATTCATGATCGATTTCTTGGTAATTACGCATTAAAGCAATCAAGGCGACAACTGGTAGCAACTGCATCAATGGTACAAAAAACTGGTAACTTTATATTACGAGCCCAGTCTTAGTGTGCTGTCATACCATTGAAATAAGGAAAAAAATTATTTTGTAAAAGAAACACCATAATTCATTTCATGAAAAATTTAATTTTCTTACTAATTGCAAGTTAAAATATTCTTATATTATGATTATTAATATGTAAAGCTTTCTTATTCTTCCAACCATTTTTTACATACATTTCATATGCACAGTTAATATTTCCATCAATTTTTCAACAAAGTATTTAAAATTAGTGATTCAGAACGTAACAAAATTGAAGAAAAGAAATAACATTGTAACTTGTATATATATATATATATATATATATTGTTAGGGCATACCAGTCTCTAATTTTTCTTCACGACATTATTTTGTACAATTATTCAGAAGAAAAAAAATTCAATTTCTAATCTAAAATTAAATAAATTCTATTACATCCTCTCAAGTAACTTACCAGCTGGGGTCAAGATAACGGAAATTATTAAATAAATAAATAAAAGGGAATAAAAATTCTCAATTAAACAGTTAGCCAGAATATTAAGGGGGAATAAAAAATATGTAGATTATATCACACTGAAAACGTGATAAAGTGGGTTATAAATATTTATGTGCTTTCCAGTCACAATTAAAATGAATGCTGTGTCATTCACGTCCCCGGACATGTTTGAATTTTTACTTTAATTTATAAAGAAAAATTCTTTTCCTAAAAAAGTTTTAGAAGCATAATTTTTTTGTAAATTCCGTTGCTTAGTTTAAATTTTTAACACACTTTCTTCATATGCATATATATTAATTAACATAAATATTATTACGGTGAAAAAAGAGATAAAACTGCTCATATTTATTTCATTAAGATTGAGATAATAACTAATTTTCTTTAGAAAGGGTTGATATCAATTAAAGTTGTTCGTATCACAAACAAATGTAATTTCAGCATTTCAAAAACGTTTGTGTAGCTCGATTTCTGTAAATTTCAGTTGCTTGTAGTTTTAAGTAAATATAAACTAAAACTCTATCATTTCATTCTAATTTTCAGTGCTTTGTCTGTAAATTGTCAAATAGTGACTGTAACAAAGGAAACTCAACAAAGGCTTTATTTCCATTTGAAATGTAATTTACAATGTGATGTTTAATCTGATGGTGAACTGTTTTAATTCTGTAAAATGAGAAAAGACAGAAGGTTTGTAAGGATCAATGAAAATAGAATCTATAGCTTATTTAAAGTACATATATTTTAATAAATAAAAGCTTTTTCTTCTTAAATATGGGGGAAAAGGTGATTTAACTTTATGGTTGTTGAATTAATAATATAGAAGAATAAGGTGTATTCATTCACATTTGTATTTACTTATTAATTTAATTGTTTAGATTATATGCAACGAAAGACGAAACCAATTTATCCGAAGAAAAATTATTTATGCTTAATCATATATTTTCAAAAATATTTTAATGATTTATTTGCTATTTGCAATAATCACATAAAAAGTGCCAGAAGATGCATGCATTATTTCTTTTAATAAGTTATAGTATTTTACGTACAAAGTGTAAAATTAAGGATTAAACAATTAATTTAATATTTTAGTTCTTATAAATATAGTACTCTGTATTCATGATTTACAACCAGGAAGTATATCTATAGATCTCACACAGAAAATATGTAATTTTAGTTAAAATTAACACATCAACGAAACAGGAAATTACGTTTTTGATTAAAGGTGTTTCATTCACCTTTAAGCAAACACTCTATGGGTGACTTTTATTTGATATACTAAAACAATGATCGAAAACTATTCGAAAACTTTTTTTTTACTTTTACTTTTTTGATTATGTATATGTGAGAGGATACACTTTTTACAAACACACACACACACACATATATATATATATATAAATCACCATCCCCACAATATATATATATATATATATATATATATATATATATATTGACCGGAAGGTGATTTAGAACTCACCAAAGTATTGAAAATAGCGAGAACGTTGACCCCTTTTCTTAAAATAATTGTCTTTTACTCTGAAGAAGTATATGAACCTGCTTCCGTCAGTTCTTTAATTATTAAAACTTTAAATAAAAATTTACTTATGGAATGTGTGAACTATTGGACACATTCTAACACCGACTTATATATGAGTGCGTGAGAAAGATTACTTATATATCCACAAATTGAAAATTAAGACATATTTTCCTTACAATACTAAAATTTTATTTGATCATCATCCATTTTCAACATTACATAGATTGAAAATAAATATTAACAATAATTATCAGTATTTATGTTTGAAAAGAAGATCATTGTCTATGTACTCAATGATTTTGCTTCATCAAATCTATATAAATTGCTATGTCCTCACGGCTTTAAACGTTATCGATTAAGTACTTTACGAATTCTTAATTAATACCTTACATTCTTATAGCAGCAATTACTACAAATGAAATTCAAGAAAAGTTTTATTTGACTTCTTTTAATTTTATTGTTTTTATATGCCTCAGGTCTCTCTGTCTCGATCAGTTATTTTTCAATACACTTATTTTGTTTCTGTTAATTGGCTGCATGCACACTTTTTTAATAGGTAATTAGTGAATAGGTTTATATAATTTCATTGGACACTTATATATTTAATTAATAATGGCTTTTATTTTTAAAAATAAAGTATTTCGGTACAATGTCCGGCTGTGTCTAATAAAGATCTGTTTATCCCTGGAGGACTTGATATGATAAATATTTCTCAGCTTTCTTTGCTATTTTTCTTCAAATATATTTGGATATTCTTTGAATTATTTATGTAAGGTTTCACTACATAAATTTCATCTTTCGAAAATAAAATTATTTGTATAAAATTTATTTTAATTTTCATTAAAATCTGGAGAGTTGGTACTCTGATACTGGCTTCATAACTTCAAACTGTCGTCGGAAAAATCTGCTCTCATTCAGTGAAATTAATCAATCATTTCTCAATGTTATAATAAACTCTCTCTCTCTCTCTCTCTATATATATATATATATATATATATATATATATATATATTACTCATCTCGATCAATTTCTTACGTCCTTTCCGTCCAATATAGCGGACACTAACTTATCACGGACAGATTAGCTTCTCGTAACTTTCAATTATTAATTTCAACAGATTTGAATTTGAATTTTTAATTTTAAATTTTGTATTAATAGCAAAATATAAAATTATCAAGTACAGTACCGAATATCGTAAATTAAATTTTCAAAGCCATAAGGTGAAGGAATTTGTTTCTTTGTATGGGAATTCTGAAACATAAACCTTATTTCATTCAACTCTTACTTTTTGAGAAAGGTATCAAATAATTAAAAAGATAAACAATATTTATTTCAAAATTTCCTGCATACAGTAAGTATTATACACACACACACA
>BMAW01095922.1:421579-466282 GCA_019974015.1 Nephila pilipes
TTGGTATACTTCGTTCAGTTACGTATTGCTGATTTTTTTTTTAACAATTGGAAAATTGCCCAAATTTTTGTTATAACTTTGGGGTTTCTGATCAAGATTGGAAAACCTTTTATTTAAGAATAATTGTTCAGTAATAACATTAGTTATTTTACGTCAACTGCTTATCTCTAATGAGTTATTCTAGACACAGTATTCTTGTGGTTATGTTTCGCAGGACAAGCGGTAGGAGATTTCGTTGGAGTCAATGGTTCCTTACTAAAACCCCACCGTAATAATCAAGATCCAGCCTTGTTTAGCACCGGTAAGGTCCAGTTAGTTGGCAAAATAAATAATATCTCTAATGAGTTATTCTAGCCACAATCTTGTAAGTTTATGTTCGCGGACAAGAAAAAAGGTAGGAGATTTTCGTTAGAGTCGTAGGTTTGAGTCTTGTTACTAAACCTACCGTAATAGTAGATCCAGCCTTGTTTAGCATTCTGATCCAGTTAGTTGAATTTGTAAAATATGTATCTCTAATGAGTTATTCTAGCCCACAGTAGTCTTGTGGATTTATGTTCACTTGAGACAAGCAGTGTTTCGTTGAGTCGTAGGTTCGGGAGTCGCATTTTCAAAGCCCCACCGTGATAATCAGTCCATGCTTGTTTGCTTTCCGATACAGGTCAGTTAGTTAGTTGCCAAAATAAGTATCTCCCTAATGGAACCTTCTACAGCCACAGTAGTCTTGTGGATTTACTTGAACCAAGCGGTAGGAAATTTTCGTTCAGGTCGTAGGTTCCGAGTCTTGTTACAAAAGCCCCACCGTGACTATTCAAGTCAGCCTTGTTAGCACCATTACAGGTCCAGTTAGTTGGTTGTAAAATAAATATCTCTCTAATGAAATTTATTCTAGCCACAGTATTAGTCTTGTGAACATGTTCGCCTTGAACCAAGCGGTAGGGAAATTTTGGTCGTAGGATTTCGAGATGTATTTACTAAAAGCCTGTGATAATGGAGTCCAGCCTTGTTTGCGCGATACGAGTCCAGTTAGTTGTAAAATAAATAATATCTCCCTAGCCGGTTATTCTAACACAGTAGTCTTGTGGTTATGTTCGCGGACAAGCGGTAGGAGATTTTCGTTGAGAATAAACAGGTTCGAGTCACTAAAGCCCCACACCGTAATAATCAGATCCAGCCTTGTTTTGCTTTTGATACAGGTCCAGTTAGTTGGTTGTAAAATAAATAATATCCTCTATTAGTTATTCTAGCCACAGTCTTGTGGATTTTCTGTTCGCAGACAAGCGGTAGGAGATTTTCGTTGAGTCATGGGTTCAAGTCTTGTTACCCCATACCATTTGATAATCAGTCCAGCCTTGTTTACCGATACAGGTCCAGTTAGTTGAGTTGTAAAATAAATAATATCTCTAATGAGTTTATTCTAACACAGTAGTCTTTGTGGTTATGGTGCAGACAAGCGGTAGGAGATTTTCTGAGTCTGTGAGTTCTGAGTCTTGTTACTAAAGCCCCACCCATGTGATAATCAGTCCAGCCTTGTTTAGCCACCGATAGTCCAGTTGGTGGTGTAAAATAAATAATATCTCCTTAGGTTATTTATTCTAGCCACAATGTGTCTTGTGGTTATGTTCATGTGAACAAGCGGTAGGAATTTTTCGTTGGTCATGTGGGTTTCGAGTCGCATTTACTAAAAAAAGCCCCACCGTGATCGATCCAGCCTTGTTTTGCTTCCATTGAGGTCAGTTAGTTAGTTGTAAAATAAATAATATCTCCTAATGAGTTATTCTAGCCACAGTAGTCTTGTGGTTATGTTCGCGGACAAGCGGTAGGAGATTTTCGTTGGAGTCGTAGAGTTCGAGTCTTGTTACTAAAGCCCCACCGTGATAATCAGATCAGCCTTGTTGCTTTTGATACGAGTCCAGTTAGTTGGTGTAAAATAATAATATCTCCTAATGAGTTATTCTAACACAGTAGTCTTGTGAATTTTATGTTCATGAGAGACAAGCAGGAATTTTCTACCGTTGGAATTGACAGGATTGAGTCTTGTTACTAAAGCCCGCAAGTAATCGGAATCCAGCCTTGTTTAGCACCGATACGAGTCCAGTTAGTTAGTTGTAAAATAAATAATATCTCCTAATGAGTTATTCTAGCTACAATGTGAATAATTGGTTATGTTCATATGAACAAGCGGTAGGAGATTTTCGTTGAGTCCGTAGGTTCGAGTCTTGTTACTGATACCCACCGTGATAATCAGATCAGCCTTGTTTAGCACCATTACGAGGAGTCCAATTGGTTGTAAAATAAATAACTTTCTGTAATATTATTCTTTCATAGAGGATACGGAAACGCTTCACAGACACAGATATCTTTTTTATAATATTCTAACAGAAAAACTAACAGTTAATTAAAAAGAATTTGATTCTGTCATTATTTAGGTTTAATGATGCCTGGACTTTATCAACTTTCAACGGTTGAAATGTGAGCTAGTTACAAAATCATAATGTCAAAGTTGTTATAAATGCTGCATAATAAATAATTTGTGTATGATGAAAGCATTTATTAAAACTGGTACAATTTTTTCTTATATCCTGGAGAATAACAAAGCCACATATCCTTTCAGAAAAAGATAAATAAACATATAATGATTACACAAAAAAAACCTTATAAAATATCATATTAACGTTATTATTATTATGTATATTTCTGATAAATAATTTGTGTATGATATAAATAGTTATTAAAAGTTTTAAACAATATTTTTTACAGATATACTACTAAAAATTAAAGGATTTTAGAATATTGAATTGTATTTTTTAATCAAAAAATAAAACAAACTTAAAATAATTACAGAAAAAAATCCTGGTATAAAAACTATCAAGAATCAAATTATTTGAAAGAATGTAATGTTTTTCCTTTGATGCTAATCTGAGATCATATTTTCTGAAGGCTCTTCGATAAGGTGTTATCATTCTTTTTTCCGATGTTTGAAAATGACATATTTCTGAGCTGCAAGTACTCAGAAATCTTCCCTGTTTCTGCTCCTCATCGTTTGAGCAATCCTCAATCATTGATTTTAACTTCCCTACTTGCACTGTACGCGTCCTTTCTTCCTTCTTTTGAGTGATACATGATAACTACAATGCTTTATCAAGCATCGGAGCATAAGAAAAAAAAATAATGTTGCACTTCTAGTATGTTCAATATTTAGTACTCATATATTTTACCTTATTATAAAATAATTATGATAATGTTGTTAAAGGCCATGGTTTAATATTACATGTTTTTTTTTTTGTTGTGCAGAATTTAAAGAATGCTTGATTTGCTTTTAGATAAATGAAATAATATTTCATTTATTTCTGTTTTTGCGCAATAGAAGAACCTCTGTAAAGTAGCTTCCTTATATCAGATGGATTGTTGGTTAGAGATTTACACCATCATATGAAATAACTTGGGCTACATAACATTTAAAAGTCTCTTAATATCCCTACATACCACAGCGTGGAAGAGAGGAAAATAATTATATTCTCTAGAATCATTTTTGTTTCTCTTATGCTGCTCAAAAATTCAAGTTGTTACCATTAAATGTATTTTTTCAGTGTTTAGTGTTTTATTTATAATTCAATTATTTACGATTATATCTTTTGAGTATTTAATAGCACATTAAATATTCAATATAAGAATTTAAACACAATATTATATATATATAATATATATATATATATATATATATATAATAATTATCTATATATATTATATATCAATGTGTAGTGTGTGTGTGTGTGTAGTTGTGTGTATAGTTTTGTATATGTGTGTGTGTGCGTATTGATGTATATATATATGTGTTATTATATAAGGTAAAATATATGAGTACTAAATATTGAACATACTAGAAGTGCAACATTATTTTTTTCTTTCTTATGCTCAGTGCTTTGGATAAAACTTCATTGTAAGTTATCATGTATCATCAAAGAAGGAAGAAAGGGACGCCGACAGTAAGTAGGAAGCTAAAATCAATGATTGAGGATGTGCTCAAAAACGATGAGGAGCAAGAAAAACAAAGGATTTCTTTGAGTACTCCTTATGAAGTGCTTTCAGAAAATGCTGTCAGTTTTCAAACAATGGAAAAAAGAATGATAACACCTTATCGAAGAGCTCGTGAAAATATGACTTCAGATTAGCATCAAAGGAAAACATTACATTCTTCAAATAATTTGATTCTGATACTTTTATAACGATTTTTTTTTCTGTAATTATTTTAAGTTTGTTTATTTTTTGATTAAAAAAATACGGAATTCAATATTCTAAAATCCTTCACTTTTGTAGTATATCTGTAAAATATTGTTTAAAAACTTTTAATAACTATTTATATCATACACAAATTATTTATTATGAAACATTTATAACAACTTTGACATTATGATTTTGTTACTAGCTCACATTTCAACTGCTGAAAGTTGATAAAGTCCAGGCACATTAAACCTAAATAATGACAGAATCAAATTCTTTTAATTAACTGTTATTTTTTCTGTTAGAATATTATAAAAAAAGATATCTGTGCCTGTGAAGCAGATCTTCCCGTATCCTCTGCGAAAGAATAATATTACAGAAAGTTGTTTATTTTACAACTAACTAACTGGACTCGTATCGGTGCTAAACAAGGCTGGATCTGATTATCACGGTGGGGCTTTAGTAACAAGACTCGAACCTACGACTCAACGAAAATCTCCTACCGCTTGTCCGCGAACATAACCACAAGACTACTGTGGCTAGAATAACTCATTAGGAGATAAGCAGTTGAATAATGTATAACACACACATTAGTACTGAACAATTATTCTTAAATAAAAAAGGTTTTCCAATCTTGATCTGAAAACCCCGAAGTCATTACAAAAATTTGAGCAAGTTCTTTCCAATATTGTTAAAAAAAAATCTTAAGTACGACATTTTCATAGAGTGAACTTGAATTATAGCAAACTTAACATTTTATAAATTAAAATAAACGTACAATAAATATATAAAAACTAGCCTGCATGGCATAGTTGCAATTTTGCAGCCGGAAGAATGCGAGTTCGAGAATCAAATTCACATAATAGCTCTGTGAGAGTAGTTTACAAGAACCATTGAATATTGTATCTAAGATAGTCTCAAATTATTCAAGTCTGAAATAAGGCCTTAAAGTAAGTGTCATTCTTAATATTCGAGATTCGGAATTATTCAGTCGCCAATAATAACACATCGATCAATAACTCCCGAGTCTAACATTGAAAACAACATTTTTTTTGCAATTTTTTTTTTTATTCATCAACATAACACCTTTTGTTAATCACCTTTTAGGGTGATACAATCGTTCCAAAGCTTTTCCAAATCTTTTTCCTGCAAGAAATCTTTTTTGTTGCGAGTAAATAGCGATAAACAGCTTTCTGAATCATCGACTCGTTGCTGTTTTTGTTCCATCGAAAGCAATCGCGGCACCCATTTGGAAAAAAACTTTTTCACTTCACTTCAAAAAATCTTTTTCCTGGTCCGATCGACTTAAAATTTTGACACGTTTCAAGCAAAGGTTAGTACTCTAGAAAGACCTGGTTACTGGTTTACTACGAGCGCCATCTCTGGGTTAGTCTCGGGAGTTATTGATCGATGTGTTATTCATAAAAAGCTGAAACGTTGCCTTTCCTTTAAATTTGGTGCATTGAAAGAAGATTATGATTTCAATAAAACTACAAAGCGAAATGCTCCAATCTTTCTTATATTATCATGTATATTTATATTTAATAAATTTTTGCATACTTATAGAATGTTTTACTTTCTTATAAAAAAATTTAGTAATTGATACATTAATTAGGTTTCTTTGATTTTTTTTCCTCTTAAAATTAATTATAAATTTACTTAAAAGAAATCTGAAACATTCAGTAATGTCGCAGTAAAATTTCAAACATTGTTAATTTAATTCTTAAAATTAACTAAATTTTTATGCTCTTGTAAAGGGATTATCGATTAATTTAATTTTCAAATTTAAAGGATCATGTCATGGAATTATAACACCAATATCATGAAAATATTGCACATTCTATGCTGGAGACTATTTGTCAGTTAAGACTTCCTTACGAACAAGTAAGGTTCCATTTTCAGGAGTGATATAGTTCATCTTAAACTTTTTATACAGATCACCTCAGTACAGATAATTCTGAGTGAGGTGATAATAGACCTCTGTGTATTATACGTGTTTACGCTTGTTTGAGCGCATCTAAAATGCCTCACACAATTAAAAACATCGCCGATTACAAAATATGCACAGTGATCTGTATTCTCCGTACAAAAGGTGTGAAACTGCTGAAATTCATCAGAAGACTAATCAAGTGTGTGGACATATGATTCATGTGACACCGGAAACAAAAATCAATCCATAAAATAGAGGCATTCAATATCACCCCAGAAAGAGAACTCAAGCAAACAAATTCATCACCCAAAATCACAAGTATTGTGTTTGAATAGGCAAGGGGTGTTGTTTGTGGATTTTTTGCCTCGAAACTGATGTGATAAATTCTGGGATTTTCTTTGAATTGTGTAGTGTAAAACCAAAACAAAAGATGTGACAGGCTCAGTAAAGTGATCGTTTTGCTGCATGACAATGTCTTTACAAATGTGACTCGTCGAACTCAAGATCTGATTGCATCGTAAGTTTGGCAGGAACATGATCACCCTCATTATAGCCCTGATCTTGCGCCTAGTGACTACCACTTGATCCTACATTTGAAAAAAACATTTAGGTGGTAAGTACCATGACGAGGATGAAGATCTTATAATGACTGTGGTGTTTTACCGGCCCATCAAATGAAAGATTTCAATGAGGATAGAATCCCAAATCTGGTTGCACGATATAATAAATGCCTAAACAGTGGAGATATTTACTTTGAATAGTAGATAAAGTTGCAAGCTTTCTTACAAAAATAAAGTAAAGAACAAACTGTATTTGTTATTTTTTAATACCAAAATGGCACTTAAAAAAACACGCAGATATTTCTACCAAAAATTAGAATCTCAATCGGTTTTTTTAATAAAAAAAAGTTAGCTGAACTTATTATGTTGATTAATTCATATATTATTATGAATAGTTATTTAACATTGATCTATTAGCAGCGATATCATTTTTGCCCAACTGCGATGAAAGCTACACGCTTTCTATTTTTTTAATTTCGATGACTCAAACGAAAAAAACTGTTACACAGCATAAATTCATTTATATATACATACTACTTCAAACACTCGTACAACACACTGAAGAGTATAAATATAGGCTATATATAAAAGATTAAATGCAAGTTACTAGCAATATTATAAAGTAAATTAGTAAATCTAGATATCACGTTAAATAGAAATAGGCTTCGTAGTTCTCATATATAGTATGATTGAGGTTAAGTAAGGGAGGTTCAATCTCCGATAAAATTAGTTGTATCTAATAGTAAAAAATGAGAACAATTTCGATGGCATTAAATTTGAGTTTCACCTTCTGTTCTCAATATAAAACATTTTATTGGCACAGCATAGCCATATCTGGCTCTTGCGCCAGTAAACTTTACCTTCTCACTTCTCTCTCTCTCTCTCACACACACACACACACAAAACATTTTAGGTTTAGCCTTTGTTAATTATATGGGTTTGACCTCTCATTTATGTTAAACACACTGAATAATTCTCATCCGAGTATCCGATTTCCTCCAAAAAGTTGCATCTGTTGGAATTTTAATTTACGAGTGATTACAAAACAAACATCGAGTTTTAAAATGATGTAACAGCAAAATATTAATCGCATTCTTCCATGCCTGTAGGAGGAGGAAAATGCATGTTATGTTTTATTTTCAGAGTTTCATTTTTCCGTACTTGCCACCAGATGGAGCTCGACTTCATTTCCACTCTCAAAGTAACTAGAAAGATATCGTTTGTTTTTAGCGTCACGTGTACCTGAAAGGCGAGAAACCACCAAAAAGCTTTTTATGTCTTAGAATACGAGAAATATTCGTCACTTCCTTCATTTCTGAGAGCATTCTGACAAAAATATGCATGCATCTCATACGTTCACTGATCTGAACATTCTGCGCTGGTTTCATCCATTCAAGAACTCTGGTCTTATAAAAAGACGAGGACTGGAAGAATAAGTGCTTCACACAACGTAAAGGCTACAGTACGGGAATATTTTGCAATGTGTGCACATAGACTTCAGCAGGGTATTTCTCATTCAACTGCTTCGAACATTTCTTGTCGGTGATTTATGTTCGATGCCACACGGTATTCATTAAGAAAATCGACAACGACATACTCCAACGTCTCTTGGATTTTTGATTGATTGATTGTTAATTAATTTCGCACATAGAAGCAACACGAGGTTTACTCACGATGAATTTCATAAGGTTGAGCCTCGGTCAAGTGACGAGGACTACACCTGAACTTTCACTTCCCTCTCCAATCCTTCACACCATACGAACAGGAGGATTTGAAGTTTCGAGAAATTTAGCGGGCAGCAGTCCCTCTATATGGCCGGTTTTTAAAGGCATCAAGTCTCGAACCCAAGGCGACTCGACGGAAATTTCGCCGTCTGAGAGCTCGTGACCTTGACCACTTGGCTACCGCGGTCGCAACTTCTATGGTAAGAACTGGATTATCGAATAAATGTGTGTCGTGAAACAAAATGACATTTAAAAAAACATTTACAGTGTAAAAACAAAATTGGAAAATTTCCTTGTTTTTAAAATATTGTTTATTTTCATATTTGGAATATTTTTTGAAATACAGCAAATTTAAACGACAATTTCTTCATCTATCTGTATGTACTTCACGTCCACTCGTGAATAAAATACTTTTATTATTAATCATAAAAGCTAATTACTAGCAGAACGGAGCAAATTCTTTAAGTCATTCATTTTTCAGTTTGATAATTATACATTTTAGCCAATTTATTTAGTTTTTAAAAAATAATGAGAGACATTCATTAGTGTCATTTATGTTCCGTTTGCTTAAAATGTCACAGATCATAACTGCCTTAGAATGTCAAATTGTTTTTGCTCTGTTTGTTTAAATGATATGGAAGGATATTTATACAATTAGTCATGAAAATTTCCTTTTTCAAGTAAACAGATATTATTACTGAAATAAATATTACCTTAGTAAAAGTGAAGATGACTTTTACAAAAAAGAATATTTCTAAAATATATTTGAATTAAAATTAAAAGTAAATGAAAACCCAAAGTTGATCATGAGCTATAAAATAAAAGATAAATCAACAAAATTTAATTCTTAGGCTAAAAGCTCACAGATCTATTCATCGATGCATTTAAAGGGAGGGGAAAAAAAGGGACAATACTTACGGCTAAAGCAGCATTTTTCTCTTTTGAACAAACAAATGAGAAGCGCAATTAGGCAAATCAAGACGAGCACAATGATAATCGCACCTCCAATCATCATCGTCAAGAGGAAAGGCTCTGCAAATAAAACAAGCATAATTATACAAACAATGAATTAAGAGCTATTTTGAAAGAACAATAATTATTCTAAAAGTTACAAAGCTGTTCTTAGCGTTTATTTTTGTTTGCGCAGGGACTCGGTTTAGTTTAAAATATTTCGCTGTCAAATCAGTGGGAAATTGTCTATTTTCTTACTTATCTGCTATCCCTGATGTGCATGTTTACTTTACGCAATGAGAGATTTGGATTAATTTCTATTTATTAAATTTCGGAAAATACTTCCGAAGTCCTTATTCATGAATTTACTAATAAATTAGAGCTAGATCAAATAAATTTATTTGGATGTTAGTGTTCTCGAATAATTAATATATTTTGTTAAAAGATGACGCTAAATTGCTGGAAATTT
Source organism: Nephila pilipes (assembly GCA_019974015.1). Lineage (NCBI taxonomy): Eukaryota > Metazoa > Arthropoda > Arachnida > Araneae > Nephilidae > Nephila > Nephila pilipes. The sequence goes on from BMAW01095922.1 coordinate 431,432, forward strand.
ATAATTTCGATTTAATCTAATATGCAATGCCGAAAGTTTTGTATGAACGTGTTTGCTTCATTTCTCCTGTTGACTTTCATCCTTTTAAGTAATTGAAACAAATCTGCAACTTTGTTCCGATCTTGATAAAATTTTGTTCATTTGACCTTCGAAACAAAAGAAAGGTTGCCGTATGCATTAGATTTTGAAACACTATTCTGCAAGGTCAAAATATTTCTAATTATATAAGACGAGAAATGAAGAGACATAAAGTACTCATTATTAACTCTAACAACTTATAATAGTAATCCTCTAATAACAACATTCAAAATGCAATCACCTTAACATATTTTATTTCTGAAACAAGAATATAAAAATTTTGCGCAGATTTTACTATCTAAATATAATATTAAACTAACTTTTACTAGCTATTTACATGTGGCTTGCTCAAAAATCAGTATGCCAGACAGTTTGCTTACACTCCAGATGCTCAATCGAAAAATATTAAGTACTCTTAAGTTTTTCGATACAAAGTGACCGAGATTATGATGTAATTATTTATCAACGTTACTCTGAAAAACAACATGAGGGTTAGTGATAACGGGCATCGTAATTTTGAACCTCGATCAACTGACGAGAACGACACCTGAACTGACACTCCCTCACCAAACATCCGCACCACATGAAACTCCGCAATTTTTCTGGTGATTCGTAGATTTGAGCCCCCATGCCACTAAAGACCGCCATGCAGTGGACCTAATATACACTAAATCTGTGGGAATCAACGTCCACAAGTTAATGTCGTATGAAAGTTTGGAGTGGTAGATGCCAGCTCAGGTATATCGTCTTCGACACTTGATCAAGATTCTGAATTACGAGATTCATCACCTATTGCCCTTAGTGTTGCTTCTCTGTGAGGCTTTAATAAATATTTAATCAATACCAATAAAAAAGGGCATAAAAATATTTTTTTCCCCATTAAATGATACCTACATTATAATTCGAGTTTGGTAAGGTTTTGCACTATTCACTTTGAACCAAAATAAGAAAAAAAAATCAGTTTTAACCTGACATTTCAAAAAAAAGCCCAGGAAACAATGGGTTCTTCAGCTAGTATATTATAAAAATAAAAATATTCTCTTGAAATGGATTAAATAAAAATCACATGAGTTAAGTATTTTTCTACCTATTTATTAATGTATAACTTTAATTCAAATATAACAAAAATTTCAAAGAATAACCCGAAAAAAAAACGATCAAATTATGCAAAATTTTATTACTTGTAAGATAAACATTTTTCCCCAAGGGATTTTCATACTGTCTTTTAATTTTAATCTCGCATAGCAAAATTAATAATTTACCCTTAAATTTAATAAAAAATACTTATTGGGTATTTAAAAAAAAACATTTGAGTGATGCTTAGAAAACACTGATTTTAATTACAAAATAGTGCTTATGACAAAAAGATATATAAAAATATCAGAAAGCATTTGTAATATGTTTAAGGAAAAACATGGTCATATAATCATGTTACGAGAAAAGCTTTTATCTAAAAAATTGCTATAACGAAAGCAAGCTAAATGCGACGAAAATGATTTCCAAAATAAATGCGTATAATATATTACGAATACCGCCATAAAGAAAATTATTGTACTATCTATAAAGAAATGAACTAGAGTGTAACAAACAATGAACTATAGTATCTGCCTATAATATATAAGGTATTTTATCTCCATAAGAAGAACTATAGCTATTATCCGTGTTATATAGATATACTCATAAATCACGGTTCTGGAGACACATATGTTATATAAAAATAAACAAATATCTATGCCCAAACCACACTGCTCGTAAATTATATGAGGATATTAAAAAATCTGCCAAGCCGTTATGAAGTTTCTTTATACTTATTTTCGATATCTATTATATGAAAACAGTTTAAAAAAGTACAAGTGATAGGGATTGGAAATGGGAATGGGATAATTCACTTAGTATTGCCCGTTGATCATTTTTAACTTTTCAAAAAAATTCCATGAGCATGCCTACCTTCGCATCCCATAAAATCATCGCTATAACATTATCAGCCAATGAAATCATCTTCGCCTTTTTTGGAGCATATTCACAGGAAGCAGCCAATTAATTTTATTATTGTTTGGTTTTCGGTTTATAATGGTGAATCCAACAATCATCGACGGTGATCACTCGATGCAAAATGATGGCAACTCGACTAGACACGGATAACATTTTGATTTAGCATTATTGTGATAGTTTACTAACGTCGCATTGAGAAGCAAAACAAGGACTATTAGCAGAATGCCTAATGAGATCGAACTCACATGAGTTCTGGGCTTAGAGCTACAAACCGGTCCATCAGGAGGGCTATTGGCGATGTCCGTAGTAGTTTTGGACCTCTATCAAGTAATGAAGATGATACCTCAGCTGTCATCTCCCTCACCTGGCTTCGATATCAGGTCAATGGGAAGAATTGGAAACTCAACAGATTTCGTGTACATCAGCTTCTTAAAGTACACTCCCCTTATCTTTAGTGGCATCAGGATTCTAACGAATTACACGACGAAGCAACGCTGGTAACGAGTTTACAATCATGAACAATAGGCTGTCTTAACCAAATATAGTAATTTAAATTTATCTATATTATTTGAATTTATCTATATTAGTAAAATAGCGGTTTTATTTCTTCGTATATCTAGTTCAATTTTGTCATTCCTGCACATATTCTGCAACGGTTTATGTATCGTACATATTCAGAAAGAGACCTCGACCAGATTTAAAGTGCTACACGGCGAATCTTTAGTGGCACTAGGACTCTAATCCATGACTCGACGAAAAAAAATCCAGCCGTGAGTACACGTGATCATTAATCTAGGGTGGACATATTTTGATTTGGCAGCAGATGGCTGCCAAACCAAAACTAACTTCTGAATCAGTGTCAAATTTGTTTGGGTGTTATTTAACAGTCGGAATCATTTGATGGTCACACCAAAGTGATTTACCAATGCCAGCTGTGGTCAAAAGAGGTAATTTTTGATCCACCTATATATATTAATCAACTGACTATGTGATGCGATATGATTGCTTATTAACGTCGCACTTTGAAGCAACATGAAGGTTATGGGCATCGGAGTTCAAAATTTTGAACCTTGGTCAAGTGATGAGGAGGACACCTGAGAAGGCATCCTTCCTCTCCGAACTTCAACACCACGCCAGCTGGAGGACTTTGAACCACGACAGAGTTAACGTGCATCGGTACTACACTGCTGATTTTTAGTGCCATCAGGGTTCGAACACATGACTCGTCATTGACCTCCTTCCACGAGTTCTTGACTATGAACACTAGGCTACCGCGGTTACTGACAACAGTGAAGGAACTTTTCAAAAAAAAAAGTATTTTGAATAGTATCTTTTGTTTAAAATCTAGCATTGTGCCAAAATAAACGGCGTATGAAATTTAAATTTGTTGTTTAGGAATTATAATTTAATGTTATTTAAATGTTTGATTCGTTTGATTTATTCCAGATGTATTAGTGATTTAGAATATATTCAAATGATGAAACTGAGTTAGTGCTCGATTTCCTCAATCTCCCTCTCTTCTCTCAATGCGAGTATTTTAGGTCTAGTTAAATTAATCACACTAGAATTTCTATTATTTCGGAAGATACTCGTTAGGGGAATCGTATCTTGAGTAGGTTGGATTTGTATTTTTCAGTATTATTTTCAATTAAGTAGGATAATAAAAATAGTACATATCACACAAAAATTCTACATATGTAACTACTATAATTATTCTACATAATTGTGAAAAATACATTATTTGTATAGTATGTATTGCATTGTTAACGAAAAATTCAATTTGAAATTTCGTAATTTAATTTTTTCCACTTTATTTACTACTTTTAGTTATTCATTTTTTGGGTCGTAAGTTGTATATGTAATTGACGAGAAGGTTTACTTCACAAGACCAATACATCACGAAACATGAATCTTTTAACGATAAATTGTTGGCCTTCACTGCTAAATAAAAGTCATTTTTCCTATTTTAATTTAGCATTTTTAAATAAGATTAACAAACGTAACTAACTAATTAACAATTGTAGATTTGTAGTAATTAATGTATTTTAAATAAGCAACGTGTAATTACTACTAAATACTTTTGGGGTTGTGTGAACAGAAATTATCGTATTAATTTTTAAAATTTTTTAAACTAACGCTGATGTGTAAAATATCTGAGAAATCATTATCAGTAAAGAACTATATAAATGTGAACAACAGTTAAATCTAGAGCTATAACTTTTAAGTACATTAACTTTCACTAATTTCTACATGAAAACTTAATTTTTTTTTTTTTTATTATTTGGGACAGTGTCTTTTAATTTATTTTTTTTTAAATAAGTCATCTGATCTTGTCTTCATTTATAACTAATTTGTAGAACATGTATATATACTGTTCCATTTAATTTAAATAGAATTTTTATAATTATACTAGTTAATTTGCAATGGAAATGAAACTTAAGATATTTGTGACTTAAATTATTTTACGAGATAGAATTTTGGCATTATATTAACTTTATAACAATTGAAGTAGGAAATTTATTGATCTGATAATTCAGGAGAAAACTGTAATATCGGTAGAAAATTGTTAGTTAATACAATGATAACGTTACTACAGAAATAATATAACTCTTTTTTTTAAAATCCTGATAAATGAATTTTTTTTAAAAGTTGAGAGCAAAAAATAAATAATTAAAGCCGTAAATTTATTTAAAAACTCGTCGCTAACTGTCGTAAGTCAGAGTTTCGGATGTTAAAAATTTTATTAGTCAGAAAATTAATTTTATCCTCGTTTATCTAATTAATATAATCTCTAATAATACAAAAAAGAAAAGAAAAAAAAAGAATATGAAATAACCCTCTTGAATGTAAAGAAAAATAAATAGGTAATAATTGAAATTTAAACGTTAACAAGATACAAACTAAGCAACAGTAAAACAATATGTCTTTAAAAAATAAATAAGATACATGTTCTTTCAACTTTTTCACTGATTGTAATTTTAAATAATATAAATTTCCTTTTATAGTATAACATCTTACAGATAAAATAAAAATCCTTCTTCAAGAAAAAGTTGAAAATCTTAAAAACACTAAAAGTAAGCTATTAAAACGTATATCCTGAATTAGTTTACAAAAAAGTTGAAATTTACTTTTATTATTTATTATTATTTTATTTATATTGCATCATTTGTAATTGCGTATTCATATATCATTATTTGTTGTAAAAATTATTTTTTTAAAACAAAACGTGAACTCCTACAAATGTATAAATATAATTAATTAACTACATATAATAAATTACTTGAGAAATTTTGGTTAACATGTATTCAACATTAAATTTAGATAATGTTGGTTTATCATTTCTGACTTATGGCTTTGTATCAATATAATTTTTTACATCGTATATGTTTAGCACACAATATTCAGTAAGAATTTTACGCGAATAAAAATATATATGTATATTTCATTATTTCTTCCTACGTAATATTTTTATAATAATGCGGAAAATAATTTCACAAATATATTCAAACTTAAAACGGCATTGAAGCTCTCTCTGTGCTGTGTTTGTGTGTGCATCCGATTTTTGCTTTCATTCTTAATGCCTAATTTTATACTTTGTCATCAAAGCCTAAGGAGCTTTTATCACTCACTCAGTTTTCAAACATTTGTTGTAAATACGACACGCCCCACTATTTGGGCGGGGTCATGAATTGGGAGAAGTCCTGACCTACTTCATTGACGTTGCAAACTGGTTTTCACTGACAACTCACTCCTCCACTATTGGTTCTTAACACTGTAAGATAGTTATTAGAAGACGACTTCATTGATGGGAGGAGTTACTTTCACTTAAGTGGCTATTCATATTATGCGTTCAATTTTTTTTTTTTTTCTGTAGATTTCAAAATTCGGGATTAGTTATTTTTAAGTTTCTGTATTAATCTTGGCTGAAGAGTCATAAAACTGACAGAATTCAATTCTTTTTTACGAGTCTTATTGTAGTATCGACTATTATAAAACAGATTTTCAAGAAATTTCGAAAATTAAATTCGCCTATTTTAAGTAGTATTTACTTCTTTTAAAGAACAAAAAAAATTTAAAAATCGTTATAGTGAAAGGTTGCTTTGACTAGGAACATATAAGGTAATAATGAATTTTGGAAATACAAACAGAAGTTGTCATCAATTACCTTGCATTACTTTTTTGTAATATATAACATTCATTCATACATTTTTTTAGTTATTTTGGGCAGTTTAGGAATATTGTCAAGTATTTCTATAAATAGAAATATCGTTTTCATAATTACTAACTGATTTATGCTAACAGCAAATAGTAATTTTTAACTAATCATAAATTGCTTCCTTAATCCTTTGTGATGTTCATTTATATGTGCTCTGTCACTGTCACAAATTGTTCTGAATATTTGAAATGCCGTTAGAGTGTACATATCTCATCTTTTTGAATATAGAAGGCTACAATTATTCAAATGCTTCAAAAGCAATGTGCTTCTCGATTATTTTCAATGAAAAAAGTCCTTATTTTTAAATTATACATCTCATTAAGTTCATATTTTTAACATTCAAATGCATCTGATTAAAATGAAAAGCTTATCATCCCCCCCTCAAAAAAATTAAAAATTAATTTCTCAAGATTCATAATTTCAACGCAATAAATATAATAAATATGAATATTGAATTTATAATGTTGCTAAGTGACTGAATTTCTAAATATTTTAATTTAACAACAAATTGTAATATTTATGATAATTTACACAAAAATGCTCGAGAGGATTTTAAAAAAAGAATTTAATGGTATTAAGGAAATTCAAATTAACATGGATTTTTTTTGTTCATGTTTCTTTTGTATCGAGTGATCTTCGGAAGTTAGGTAACTTACAAATTTTAAGTGAAAATGACTTTGAAAGTCATTCATAAAATATATAATTGGAAAAAATATACTCGCACGATATTAGATTACTGTCTTCATTACTATTATTCCAAACCATTGAAACTTTTGACAGTGAAATAATATATATAACTGCAATATATGTTACATTTAACCTTCATCTATTGCCTACTTCTGCCTATAAAAACCAAGACATATTTAATTTTGTTAATACTTACTGCACTGCATAATAAATTATACTTGTAATTAGTGTCCAAAAATAATCGAATGGTACCAATGTGGTAAAATAACGGAATCATACCGTTGGTTTCGATTCTGTTATTTTAGCACATGCAATAATTGCTTAATATTTCATGGTTAAAAATATATAAATCCCTCAATTTTTGCTATTTCTTTTCAAAGATGAATTTCAACGCATTTAAACATTCAGAAGCAACTCGTCAACGAGATATCTTGGTGTAATGAATTTCGTGATCGAAGTCATGTGCAGTTAAGTAAGGAATATTTTTTATGTAATAAAATAACTGAGATTATTCAGTTACTCATATCAACTAGTAAAATATTTTTATTTGATGCATGATATTTCTTACGTGCTTAGGTTGAGCTAGTTAAACAGGAAAATTGGAAGTTTACGCGTACTATATCACAGGAAGAGCCAGTTTCACTGTCTTCAGAAGCCACATTCAGAAAAGAATATTTGAAAGAGCTGTTTAATAAGTCTTCGAATTGTAAATTGCACAAGTTTCCCAGACAAGTTTTAATTTCCCACCAAAATAACATTATTTTGCGAATTTTTCCCAAGTTAGTTTTTCTAAGTCAAAATGGTGGTTCAAATATTCTGTTTTGGAAACTGATTCCGAAACAAAAGTATTCAGAAACCATAGTGAACTGAGAATAATCTAAGTTTTCAATTCTTCATATTGCTGTGCTTGTTTTTTTTAATAACTATTTTCATTAAAAATGAGCATTGGTCGATTTTAACAGATCTGCATTCAACTGAGATTGCGCAAACTTCCCTAGCGAGTCATTAACATACTTTTGACAGAGAACTGCTAATTTTTTGTAAAGCAAATCTAACTGTTAAAGATTTTCTTTACAAAATTGTTCTACGGAATCAGTACAATATCTATATAATTTTGGATAAAGTTATTAAGTTTCTTGTTCAACAAAGAAATGAAATAAAATAATTACTTTAAGACATTGATCAGTTAAAATTTAGTAATATCTTTGTTAAAAGAAATGGAATGAAGTAATTACTTTTGTATACAAAGTAGTTTTCATTTATCACCTTTTATATATATTTTATTTGCATAAGCGCCGTACACGGTCTATACGCCCCGCTATGACACCCCTCCTATATCATATCTGATCAACTCAACATGAGGTGATAAGCTATTAGCAATTTCATTTCATGGTAATTTTATCACATGCCATGAAACAAATTATTTTATGAGCCATTACCCGACCCCCCCCACAAAAAAATAGCATCCAAAATTAATTGATTTAAAAGAAATAATAATACTTAATTTTCGTTGAAAAGGAAAAAAGTCTTAAGCTAAGAAACTAATTTCTATACTTTGATCCATTACTTTTACAAAAGGTTTTCTTTGGTTAGATTGTGATAAATTCGTGACATAACTTTTAGAAGAAATGCAGATTGAAGATAATGTTTATCTCAAATATAAAAACCACTCATTACTACTAATAATATTAATAAAACCTACTTTTTTCGCATTTTTGGCAAATGTAAAATAGCTACCAAATGACACAGGATTAATAATATTACAATTACGTTAATTTGAATGCTGATATAAAATCAAAAGACTATTTTCTGAACAGCTTTAGTCAAAATCATGAAAAACAGTTCAAAAAATGTTACAAGGTTCATTCAGTAATCCGATATCAAGAAGAAAGAAAAATATCTTCTAATGCGACACATATCCGATATTATGCTCTGGTGAAAATATATTTCTTAAAAGATTTATTTTGATCGTAGATCGTCTGGAGCAAATGTAAATCAAATGGTTTTGTATACCAGAGTTGATATCTGAGAACCTTTATACAAACCATTACACACAATTTTAGATAAATGATTCTAGAAACGAAAGATTGCCAGACATACTGCCATGAACAGAGAGAGCAAATTTTTGCAGGAAATGTGATATGTTTTTTCTCTCTCGTTTTATTTGTATTCTTGGCATACACAAACAACCTCAAAAGCAAAACAAAAAAAGTTTTGTCTTTGAACGGTCGGTTTCACAGTTTAAAGGAAGTTGTATTTTAGGGTTTGGTGCGTTCTGTAAAACAAAAACAAAAGAAGAAAGCGAAAGAGATCAAGGAAAATATTTTGAAATAAACTGCTGGATTATATCTTATTTAGGAAAGTCGAAACTTATACTTTTGTTAACAGAAATATATGAAATAACGAGTTTGTATATGCATTTGAGAATTAAATTTTTTATTTAAAATGAAGAATGATTATTACAATGTATTTATATTTATTTAAGAATATACACAGTTTAATCAAAAAATCTAAGCTTTTAATTTTGAATTATCTTTAGCTACTTATAAGAAGTAAAGTTCTTATGAGATTTAAATTGTTATTATAAATTAATTAAGTGCTTCCAATTCGTCATTGTTGTTGTTGGTTTTAATAACGTTGCACAAAAAGCAACACAAGTGCTATTAGTGACGGACCTCGTAAATTTGAACCTCGGTCAAGAGACGAGGATGACAAATGAGCTGGCACCCCTCTCTCCAATCTTCCACACGACGTCAATAGGAGGACTTTGAGCCATGACAGATTAGACGCGCATGAGCCCCGGCTACACGGAGACCTAGGACGGCAAGTCCAACGTCGAACCCTTGACCATACCCACTAGATTGATTAGACCCTTGATGACATTAAAGACCCACATTGTAGCCGGAGCTGATGCATGCTAAATGTGTCGGGGACCGAAATCCTCCCATTGGCGTGGTGTTGAAGTTAGGAGAGGTAGGTGTTGCTCAGACGTCATCGTCATCACTTGACCGGTTCTCAAAATTATGAGATCCGCTGCCAATAGTACTCGTGTACTTTCTAGTGTGACGTTAATAAAATTAATCCAATCGTATCCAATTTGTCGAATTTCAGTTAAAGGTAAGAAATTTTTAATCAAAATTCATGACTATTTGAACTTCTAATTTAATACCACTTTTTTGTCACTTGATAAAATATTTATCAATGATTAATATGATTTTTTTTCCAATTGCAATTATTAGAGAGCAACTAAACTCTTTAAAATTCATGACATAACTGTTTTTCTTAGCGAAACTAACTCAAGGAATAATTTAACATTGTATTTAAGTTTGATTTCTCTCTTTGTTTCATATATACAAAATAAAACACAAAGCGTTTCTGCTTTTAATGTCTATACATAATAGTTAATCATTTAAAACCCTTATAAACTTATAATGTTTTCACTGATGAAACTATTAAATGAAAAACCGTACGAATTTTTGATAGCTATGTTTTCATAGCCAACTATACGAATATGAATGATTTAATCTTAAGTAATATTTGTTCAACAAATCTACATAGCTTTTTCTCAGCCATTCATGACAAGGAACGATCCTAAATTTGAGAAGATGTGCGCAGGCCTTTTCGACACCCCACGAAACATTCTGTTTTCTTGAAGCCGATTGCGTCTTGTGCAATTGGCTCATTTGTTCGAGCACATCAATGTCATACATGGAAGAATTGTAAGACAATTGCATTTTCCGCAGCGTTTGGAGATTATCAGCTATCTTAACTCTTCTATGCATAATACCAAAGACGCTGAAGTTTTTTTTTTGTTTCACATCAGTAAACAACAACAAGTTTTTGGCCATTCACCTGAACTCTTCATAAAAAGCCTTTATGAGCTGTATCTTCACAAAACCGAACTTTTATGTACTTTTCCACATCCTTTCCTAGACTCATAAAACAATTCCAGATATATTTGGTCTCCACATCTACATCCATGTAGAATTTTAATCCAAATTTATCAAGCTTGTTTTCCATGCATAATATAAATTTGTAACGTGTTAAACCTAGCAACAGTTGTTTGTCTATTATTATAGTTTCACTAGCTACACAACTGAAAATTTTCACAAAAAGGACCATAAATCAGTTGAAAGCAAATTTGTCTTTTTAAGGAATTCGATTTCTCAGCCAACTAAAGGAACCTCAGAATTTCTTTGAAGCTATTACGCGTCAATACTGGAGGGTGCCATTGGCTCTACCAAAAGCCGATTAAATCTACAGAAGAACAACACATTGCTCCTCTTGCATAAATTTAAGCAATTAAATCAGCCATTTCTTCCAGTAAATGAATTCTATTTTAACAGGTGACGAACCGAGAAGAAAAAGAGGGTATTATAATAGCTATAGACTCGAAAGCCTCTTAGGCCACTTCTGTCATTCCAAATCGATATTACTTTATATACTTGTTATAAGATGTCTAAAAAATTTTGCAATGCTTAAAAACTCAAAATGTTATCAAATATTATGAAATTTAATGAAACTGCAATGACCATTTAAAAAAATAATCGGTTCTCAAAATAGAATTACGGTAAAAATATCCGCTTCTGCTGTTCTTATGTTAATTTAATGATCACAGAATAGTAGTATTTTAATTATCCTTACCTCTAACTTCCAGAGCGACAGAAAACGATTCACGGCCTTTTTCATTTTCGACTACTAGTGAGTAGGTTTTTGAATCTCCTCCTTCAACATTGTGAATAGTCAGTCTTGCTTCATAACAATCGTCTTGTGTTGGTATCTGAAAGAAGACAAAGAAAACTCAAATAATTCATTTTCAAGAAAATTAATAATTTAATATTTGTGTAACAATAAGTTATTAGTAAGTAATGAAACATTAATAATTAAATCTATAAAGAAATGAGACTCAAAAACTTATAGGATTAAAAGTTTGAAATTTAGTAAAATATTCATCGATTTGTGTGAAGTAAAATTTTCCTACATACATGACAACTGGTCGAAAACGAATTGCTTATGATTTATTAATTTATTGTCTGTACGAGTTTGATAACAAACTGATAACGGGAGGTAAAAAAGAGAGAAATTTGGATACGAGATTGGTTCAAAAATACCTGTTTTTTGAGACAGAAGCCGTACTGAGGTAATTTGGTGATACCAATGTATGCTAAGTGACCCCAAAAACAATTTAACCTTTATTTATAAGCTTGCTTTAATTCCTATTATGATGAGTTGTGATTTTACGACGAGTTGATCTCATCAATTAGACATGAATTCATCATTATACACTGGAAACTAAGTAACAATATAAATAAAGGTTTGCTTGTGAAAAATATGCTCCAAAGAAGGTGAAGATGATCTCATTGATTGGAAAAGTTATAGTGAAGATTTCCTAGAATTTGGGAAGAGAGTTTTTCTCATAAGCTTTTTATAAAAAGGAAAATCGATTAATGTCACTAATGCAATGAGTTATCCCGCTCTCGTTTTTCATTTCTAATGTGAGTGCTTTTTAAAAACTCTCGTATATAGAAACAAGAAATTGTGTATAATGTATAAATTTGCAAAACTGTTAATTTTTGTGAATAATTTTACTTCATTTAGTGCAATTGCGCATAAATTGTAATCATAATATCCACATTACTATACTATATTATCGCTATTACCATAATTGAATAAAAATACTTAACTCTTCTTACAGGTAATATGTTTTTGCAAAGATGAATTCCTGATAAAGATATCTTATTGAAGTTAAACAGGATTGCAATATATATATATATTTATATTATATGTATATAATGCAAGGTTTTTCAATTAATTATTCTCTATTAAAATCTTTTTCAGCTAACAAATACAATTCTGTCTTAACTACGAGCCGAGAGTCTTTCTTTTCGAATTATTGCCCTGGTTGTCATTGATAAATATTTTCTCTGGCTGAATGGGCGTTTTAATTGAAAGAATTCATGAGATAAATAATGCATTCTCTTAAGATAGCAAAGTATGATATCATTCATAATACGACACGACGACAGTAATAACCTTTCTCAAGATTCCAGAGACATTCCTGCACCAAATCAGCAGTCAACACAGTCATCCATCAAGCTCGTGGTGTCCTAGATAATGGAAATGTTAACCACGGTGACACGCAGTTGACAGATCGACACCTTTCACAGATAAGTGTGAATATACTCATACAAGAAATAAGTGAAGCGTTTAAGCCAAAGAAAAAAATTAAGCATTTTATTCACAAGTGTATCAGATAAGAAATTCTTCTTCAAAGGTCAGAAAAAAGGACAGGTGACAAAGCAAATCAATTCCCTCAGGATTCAATAGTAGGAAAAATTTGGTAAATATTGTACTTGCAAAATATAATTTTCGAATGATCTTTTGTTTTAAGAATATAAATTATTCTGAATTTTAATTACTTTGGTGGGTGGGAATGGATCTGTTTCATGCTAGACTGATTTTATTTTAATGAGGTAACTAACTCTGATGAGACTAGAATACTCGCATTTATGAAGCAAATCATTTTGTCTTACAGTTTACTAGAGGGAAAAAATATGCATATATGCTTTGAGTTTATAAGCAATACTTTTTAATAGTAAAGTGAAACTTCAGATATATTTATTCAAACAAATGACAAGAAAAAAATATTTGAAATGTTGCTTATTAAGAAGTAGTTTCATTTTCTTTTATAGAATAAGAATTGCGATCCAAAAAATTCTAGATCACACTAGATAGAACAATTCAATTGGGAGAGCATATAATTTAATTTTACTTTTGTTTACATTTTTATAAGGGTTTTTGTCTGACCTACTTTAAGGACGTTATTTTATCTGTGAGTCTTTTATCCTTCTACTTTACAACCAAATTACGATGTCTGTCGCCAAAACCCTAGAGTAGCTTCTAAGTGCGACATTAATAATGAATCAATCTCCTTTGCACAATTCACTATTTCTCTAAATTTACTTGTATATTTCTCAGTGAAGCTCCAATAGCGCCACCTGTTGTGACAACTGAACATCTGCCTCCATAATGAACATTGGTGCAAGACAAATTAAAATTGCTTATTTTCTTGGTACTACAAAAGCTTTGAGAAAGATTAAAGCACCTTACATGGAAAATTTCTGTTTCATCAAAACAGCTATTTCATTTAATATTTAACTATGATAGATCAGTACTTGACGATTATTATAAATTTATATTATCGTCATAAATTTAGTTCCTTTGAAATTCATTCTGGCATAATTTATTTCAAATTTCTATATTTATACAGTTGTAGAATATATAAATTGAACAGGTTTCTCTCATTAATATATTACCAGGAAAAGAAAACTTATTCTAGAACTGCAATTCACGAAAATAATAAAATGTTTCAGTAGAGTCGTGTACAATATTTAGTATGCATCACACAAAAGCACTCAGCAAATCATGACTTATTTAAATGTGGATATCATTAAAATTACGAGATTTACTTAAACAAATTTCGTCAAAGGGGAATTAAATGATTTTTCGCATGCCTGGTTCAAACAATTTCTATAATTAGAAAGTCTGTTTTATGAGATGAAAAATCAATATTAGCATGGAATTACAAATAAAAATGTTCTGTACTAATTCTGGAAGTATCTACTGGCAATTATTGTAATAGTATTGGGACTTTTTCATAGGTATATTTTTCGTACAATTGATTAATTAAGCTAATCATTGTCATTGTTATCAGTAGAGGGCGAAAACCATTAAGTGATTGTTATGTTCAATTTGTCGTACTAATTGTTGCATATCTTCCTTTCCTCCCCCCCCCTTAATGAGACAAAATTTGTGAGTGACTAAATTGGTCTGCCTCTCAATCTTTGCATTAAGTAAAAGAAAGTAAAAGACTTTTAAAATTATTTGATTAAATCATGTTCAATAGGAGAAACGCAAAAAAAAAAAAGTTTGTAGTTTGGAGAAATTTCGAATTATATGTTTAAAAATTAAGTGAACTAAAGTAGTGTTTTTAAAAGAAAATTAAGTCTTATTTTTTTTTTAATATTAGAATATAACTATGCTAATTCTAATCAAAGCTATTGTTGGATACAACTGCCTTAAAAATTAAACTTTAAACACTGTATTCATTAAATATTCAACTTTAAGCTATCGTTTCTATTATAAGCGATCTGGGAGCTCGCTCAAACCAAAAAAGTAATCATAAACTTACTGCTTTATTTTACTTAATTAAATGTTTATTTATCACCTGTGTTTATCCATTCCGAACATATAAATCATTTTATCTGGGTAGTTTTCAAGAAAGAAAAAAAAAAAAAAAAAAAAGAAAGAAAAGAAAAGAAAACCTCAAAAAACCTTTGAAGTAAATAAAATGCCTCTTAGAAGTCATTCATGAGTTTAAAAAAATAACTTCTTTGTATTGTATATTATTGTATTAATAACAATGAAATGATATAAATAAAATGAATTCAATTTGAAAGATCATGGAATATAATAATGAGTGGAAGCATTGCTTTGGGCTCAGTCTTCACCTCAACTTTAGCACGTCGGGTCCTTCAGTCAATCAAATTATTGATTTTTTTTTCTTTTCGGAGTATTTACAATTTTTTACAATTCAAGGTATAATTTTAAAAACAATTAAATATGTTTACATTTTTACGCATCTAATACTTTTTACGACTAATATATCTCTTTTTCATGTTCATAACACCGAAATACTCTTATACTTATTCCAATGTCATTTTATTGATCCTTACTCAAACATTCCATTGATAATGCATAATATCTTAGAAAAAAAAATTCACATGAACAGTAAGATATCTATCAGATACTTGCGAAAGAGAAAAAATGGAATAGAATAGAAAAAGATAGTTTAATAATGTTTGATATATAACCTTGAATGTCTGGCTTAAGATATAATATGTCATGAAACTTACAAACTGCAAGCAAGAGTCAAATATCCCGAAAATGATTTTCACAGAAAACTATTTTTTAGAAATTTAGAACGATGAGTCTCATGTTTCGAGTAGTATTTTGCTCATCCAGCAGGTCTTGGCTATAGAATAAGAGGAGGAAATCTGGACAAGTCAAAGAAAGGAGAGGTCAGTAGACGGATCAGTAGGACAGCTTGCGTATCGTAAAGGAAAGGCAAGAACTACTTTTTCTTCTGGTGCTGTTGAAAACTGAACTGATAGTGCAGGTAATAATATTAATACTAATGGTATAAATACTAATAGCGCAGGTAAGCACGTGACATACTCGCAATTTGCTTAGTTTATAGAAATTAGTTGCGCCAAAATGCAGCCTCCTGGCAAGTTAATAATGCACAAGTAGTTTTTACCGCCTCATGGCTTAGTGAGAAAGTGGCAAGCAGCTTAAGGAGGATGGCCAGCATAGTAAAAATATGTGATTATGAACACCACACTTGCCCATATCATTGTTTATAGCTCTAAATTATTTAAGAGTTTTAAAATAAAACCTTACTTACTCTTTGAATTTCATCAGCGGTGTGGCGTCCTGTATTTGAATTAGTTTCTTGTCTGAAAGTTTCCCATTCCCAATACGTTTGTCTTGGTTCAGGATCAGAACAGAAGAGGACTACAATCACTGCATTCTCATCCTTATCTACTACCAAATGAGATGTTACAGGAAATGTATCCACTAGAATCTGGGGAGGTCCTAAAAATAAAATTACAGATACTGTTTTTAAGCACGTATGAAAACTTTCTTAAGAATATCATGTTATTAAAAAATCTAAAATTGAAAATTGTTATTGTAAATTGAATCTTATTTTCAAATTTTATCATTAACAGTAGGCGATTTTGTTGTACAATTGGTTTTAAAGTAAAATTCACTTGTATTCTATTAATATACCTAATTTTTATTATTCTATAAATATACACAACTTTATTATTCTATTATCAGTCCAATCTTTAAATATAATTCTTCGGTATTCAAATAATAAGCAACATTTTATTATTCCATTAACAGTCAAATATATATGCAATTCTTCAGTATTGCATTTACATGCAATACTTGAAACGAATTTTCTTGCTTTATATTTAATAATTAAAAGTGATTTTCCGTTTGAGGAAATAAATGTTTCCATTTAATGGCAGCATAAAATTTATCTTTTAGAACTTAAAAATTTATAATAACCTATTAAAAAATTAAAAAAAAAAATATAGGCATTGGCTAAAGGTATCTCTTAATATCTATTTTGTATGGATATGCTAGCAACTTACAGTTAAATATTTTACATTTCAAATTTAATTTTCATCCTAATATCTTTATTATTTTACATTAAAATTCATTCTTTATTTGATCTCTCAGAAAAATTGTGATTCCATTATCATAAGAATTTGTATCAAATTCAAATCTTGAAATTCTAATAAGATTTTTATAAAAATATAAAAATTTCCTCGGCTGACTAATTTTACACAATTCCTCTCACAATCTTAACACTTTGAGGAGATATATCCATTATCAAAATCAAACAATTAAATTCTAATTAATTCCACCAATAAGCAACAAAGCACTCATTGTATGATAATTTAATCAAAACATGTTTTTTCTTTGATAATTTTGCAATCAAGACATGAATATTCATCTTCAGTTACTTAAGAATAAGTTGCATAAAGAGAATTAAGAAGTAATAGTTCTCATATTAGTATGCTTAAATGTAGCTATACCTAAAATCTACCAAATTCTCTCACCCATACTCTAAATGAGGCAAAATCCGACGTCGGCAACATTCAATGATTCAATAAACTCCAAGCAATGTCGACAAATATATAAATACGTTTAATTAACCATTACGTTGACCCAAATGTTACAGTTTGATGCATTTCATTCCCTGGAGATAACAATGCAATCGGGAACAAATAGTCACATTAGAGGTTTCAAAAAGTTTCTTTTGTTCAATTACGTGCACTGCTTCCTTCACCAATTAGCTTTAATAATTAAAATAATCGGAATCATTCTGGAGATATCTCACAGAAAGTCATTCAGCAATTAAAACTCTTTATTTAAATTTCTATGAGTATCCCTTCATCTGCAGAAGTAATTACGATTCTTTACGGTCTTTCGATTTCGTCTGGAAATGGAGAATTTTTACATGTGATCTTACACTTGAAGTAATTTTCCTTTTTCCATTAAATGTTAGGACTCGTTAGGAAAATGTGGTTCGCTCCGTATATTGCTTTGAGCACCACGGAATAGATAGTTTTAACTTGGTTTAATTAGAAAGTCAATGACCAATTAAGATAACATAAAAATAAGATTTTCTTAATTCTACAATAATTTGGAATTTTATTCGTTATTAATGTTTAAAAGCGATGGGTTTCAATGAGGAATGATATTTTTAAAAATAAATTTTCACGGCTTCATTCCTTTAGGTTACATCTTTAATTTATGGAATCCTGGTGTAGAAAAAAATACCAGACCGGTGAAAATTTGCTAATATTGAGGATATTCAAATAGAAACTCGGAATGATTACCACATTAAACTGCTATGATATGTAAAAAATACTTAGGAAAAATATTAAAATAAAATTAAAATATGCATCATTTGCATTATTGAAACGTTATTTTTTTGATTAAGTAAAATTTACAAAACAAATATGAAAAGAAAAGCTTAGAATTAAAATTCCTTATGGCATCACATTGATAAAACATCAGTTTCATTTATTCAGTATTATGCGAATGCTTTTAACAACATCTTTGTTGGATTACCAATTTTTCAAAATGTCTGGTTTTTAAAAAAAACTTTAGTTCAGTTCATATGCGTGTATTAATTATAGAATTAAACTAGGATATCCTAATGGGAAACTATGCATGAAAATAACAACATTTCAGTGTACTGAAAATGCATTTAACGTGATTTTAGAAAACTATTTGACGTAATTACCCGACAAATAAACATTCTACTGAGGTTTGAAAAAAAGAAAATAGATAAACGAGTAATGCAGAAAAATTTATAAATTTTAATAAAAATGAGCAATATATCATTAAAATCTTCTCTATCAAATACATTTGAAGAATGTAAAGTCGAAAGGAAAATCGACTTATGGAAGTATAGGAATAATAACAAAAAAGCAGTCACCTTCGACTGCCACTAAAGTGCAGTATGCTGCAATCACATACTGAGTAAAAAAAAAAAAAAAAGATATTTCTTAAGGAAGAAAAATTAGAAAATGTTTGGCAAATTAGAACAGAAGCAAGAAAATTCCCAAGGGTATCATGGGCATGTCAATTTTAGAATAAAACGGATGCCCGTGTCATACACGAGCATCCAAGGAAAGGGGTTAAGCAGTTAAAACAAATTTTCCTAATTTTCTAAATATTGAAAAAAATATATTAAAAGAATTTCATATATTTTTATACAAATTTTATCATTTCTCCACCTGAACTCATAAATTCATATATTTGACTGTAATTAAATAGTCCTTCAATTATTACAAATTACTATATTTTAGCAATCGTTATGATTGTTTGACTGAGAGGGAATTAGTTCTGTGGCATAAGACATAATGTTACTTATATTAATGATTAATAAAAGAATAAATAGCTGTAATAAATCCTATGTATGCATGACAAAATGAATTTTCTACAGATTGAAAAGAAAAATCATAAAAGTAGAACAGATAAATAATACATTTAAATGAGTATAGTGTATGCAATAGCCAACTGATTTACAAAATTAAAATTTCTGAAGTCGAGAAAATTTCAAACACGCTTTTCTATGTTATATATTGATTATAATCTCTGTAATTAATTTTTAATCTTTGTTTGCTTTGTTTCTTAGTGGAGCATTATTTGAAAATATTTTTACTTCCTAATCATGTTCAATACTCCAAAGACACAAATATCTGTTTTATTCACAACACAAAGAAGAGAACCGCATACTACCATCTGCTGTATCTTTTTCGAAAAACTCTCAGCAGCTATTACTGTGAAAACAAAAATACGTGAAGTGAAAAAGAGAATAACCACGGAAATATATAAAGAAGGAAAGAATATCTTTTCCGTTGTGACTTCAGTGAATGGATCTTTCGGTTCCATTTTCGAAGTATTTCCGGAAAAAATTTACTTCCGGATGTTCAGCGCTAGGTTTACTCGTAAATCTCATCCATTCAGATGGTGGGTGAGAACAACATTTACAAACGACATAAACCATTAAAAGTGAAAATAACTTCCGAAAAAGTTATGTAATGTAATGTCGATACATATATCTGTATTAGAATGGTGTGTGTGCTTCAGAAAGAAAATCGTTCTTTTGGTTGTAGGAGTTTATAAATATTAAATTGAGAATTATAATGTACAGGAAGTTAGAAGCTCATGCCTCAAGAATTCTAAGCCTTGAATTGGCTAACTGTTTTTTTAATACAGTATAAAGAAGAACACTAGATATATTTGTTGTTTTAACCACTCCATAGTGAACGCATTCCCTAAGTGAGCACTCTATTCTCTAAGCTTCCACGCCATGCCAACGAGAGGTTTTTGTACCTCACATATTAAACGTGTATCAGCCCTTCTACGAATCATTGATTGATTGATTAACGTCCAACGTAGAAACAACATAATGGCTATTGGCAACGAAGCACTTTATTTTGAATCTAGACCAATAGATGAAGACAAGACCTGATTGACATTCCCCCCTCCCCTTCCAAACTTCCGTACCATACCAACGTGAGGAATGTTGGAGAATGTCTTATCCACCAAGTCCAAAATATAGGGAGAACAGTTAATTTAAATTACACATTTATTTTAGGACTCCACGTGCCAATCACACATAAACAAATATTTACATTATTTACAACTACAGAAGGCTTCCACATAGCCTATATTACAATTTAACCCGCTTTTTGCGATCAGGAGATATAACCCGCTTTACGCGGTCAAGAGTAATAACCCGCCTTACGCGGTCAAGATCTAAGAGCATTCTGGTCAAAAATAACCCATGAACCCGTGCGCTCTCACTCACACGAGACAAAGGCGCCTCCTGGCGGGATCCGAGTAATTTATTTCCAACAAGGAATTAACGTACATCATTCCCGCTACACGGCGAATCTTTGATGTCATCAGGATTAGCATACGTCATTCGAATAAAACAGAGAAGGCCTCTAACGCAGCTATGACCACCCGAGTACTACGACCTTCTAAACTTGGAAATAAACTAGAACGAAGTACGGAAAGGCTTAAAGTAGTAAAATAATGTCTTGCTGTAGAAAAAAAGAGTTTGTTAAAGATATTGCTCATGCTTCATGATTGGTAGCTCCATTGTTAACCACAGAGTATTTTCTTTTAAACATAAAATGTAAAAAAATGCAGTTTTTAGTTATCTAAACTAGAGATAGTTTTACGACCTTAAATAACAGATGCTTGTTTCAATTGTATTTCGACAGAGGTATTCCTTAAGTAAAGAATAATGTTCTCTGCATTTCAAAGGATGATGAAATAACAACTGTATGAAATTGAAAGATAAAAACTGTGTTCAACTGTTAACCAATTTTAAATTTAAATTTGAAATAATAACTAAGTATTAAAAAACGAGATTGTTTGACTGCTTAAAAGACTTTATTGTCTGTGTAATAAGTTTTATGAAAACATCTGTTTTCACCTATTAAAACAGATTTTATAGCAGAACAGATTTATTATTTACTGTTATTCTGAAAACAGATTTTATAGCAGAAATACATATCATAATTAAGAAATGCGCATTGATGTTTCAGTCAATTTTGTTTCTTTTTTTCTCCAATGCATTTTGTTTGTTTGTTTTTAGCTTCTTAGATCAGTCCCAATATTATGCTTTCATAGAAACTTATCTTCTTTTAATTATTTATTTTCTTTTTTGTTATCTTCTTCATTCGTTCATCAAGAAATAATAAGCAATGCATTAAGAGCACAATGCCCACAGTAACTCAAAGCAATAAATCAATTTTTCATGGGCAAAAGGTAAACAGTTGTACTGTTTAAATGTCAGAATGTCTTAAACATATTAAACAATTATCTAAAGGAAAAAATAAATGATTTATGAAGAAAAAATTACAGCTTTTTTATTTCTTACAAAAATTTCTTAGATCTTTACATAATTAATATTTTATACCAAACTGGATGAAAAGTTGAAACAATTATCGAAATAGTAAAGTAAAAGCTTTTTCATTGCGGTGCTCTAAATTCTGAGTAAATATATATTTTACACTCAAACCTGAAATAGTTTTACTACACCATCTGTATGAAATAAATATAAAGAAAATTATTCAAATATCATTTTATTCAAAGGAATATAAAGTTATTTTTAAAGCCCTAATTCTTAAATCTACGAAAAAGATTCTATACAACCGTAATAATGTTTCATTTAATATCTAATGTGAAAAAACTGAAATCGCTTCTTACCATATACATATTAAAGTTGCTAATTAATGATGATAACGTATTAATATAGAAATAATTTAAGTTTGTGTGACTTTTAAAATTCCATCAAATTAATTTTTATTAACGTCGCATTTAAAGCAACAATTGGCATTAAAGAGATGGTAATTAGTATTAAAGAAGTCTCAAGATTTCAGAAATTTAAAGGAGAGTACGTTTGTCTGTTACGTATTGTTCAAATTAAGGCAGTTCCAAAATTATTAGCATTCTACTGTGTAGGAGCTTTTAACTCAAAGTAGTAATTTATGTAATGATGATGTTTTCGAAGATAATTTATTTTAAGTATTAATATAGAGATTCAAAAATCACTATATAAATATTATAAAAATCTAAAAATTTTAAAAGATCTTATTTTATTAATGAACAAATAAGAATAATTCATTTTTTTGGAAACATGAAGTAGAGATTTACGAAAAAATTTGTTACATTTCGATGATAACTATTAAAGTTTTCCTATTGATAATATGAGACCTATAAATAGAAATAGAAAACATTGCACTAATGAATCATTACGATTAATTCCCTGTTTAACAAAAGCACTCGCAGTTTTCAATCTCAGTCAAGTAACGAGGATGATATTTAACCTGACACCTCACTCTCCCAATTACCACACCAACCTAACGTGAGGATCCTGAGTCTCGCAATATTTGACGTGCTTCAGCTTTTTTTTAACGAAGGGTTCTATTAGAAGAAATAATCGAACTTACGACTTGACCGAAGAAAACATTGTTCATGACTTAGATGCCATGTCCACTAGTCTACCAATGCCATCTTCTTAAATTTAGTTATATTATCGTAAAATCATGTTGAATTAAACAAAATAGGATAACAAAATTCGAATAATCGTAAAATAAATGTCATCTTAATTACACCTAAAAATAAATGAAAATCCTTAATTGACAGACGTTAATTATTATTTTATTGAAAACGTCTTATATATAAATATTATTAATAGTTTTTGACATATCTAATAAAAATATTGATGCTTTGAAATATATTTACCTCTTTATTTTTGAAATAAATTAAGGTATGATTTTTCGAAAGATTGATTAATAGTTCTTATTAAAGTCATGCTTAGAAACAATGTGATAGCTATTGGCGATGAACTTCATAATTCTGAGTCTCGGTCAAAAGATGATGATACCCGCTCTCTCCAAAATTCCACTCCATACTATTGAGATGACTTCTAATCTCCACAGATTTAAAGTAGATCAGTCCCACTGCACGGACTCGAACTCATAATTATTAGAAAACAAGGCCGGTAACGAACTCGTGACCGAGACCACTTGGATACCATTTTGGCAATAATATTTTGTCGACATAGCCATGAAAGAGTCTTAAATTATAATTCCATTCTAAATCTTAGAACAAATAATAACATAGCTTATTAAAAGTGTCAAATCATGATGGTTCAATGGTAGGATAAAATTTTGGATTGTATGACTTAAAATTCTGATAGTAATTTCTCAGACTATATTATATACCTTAAATATATGAGTAATACTAATATTTGTATTACATTTCATTATATTAAATAGATGCTATCATTTGTTTATTTACTTTAAATAATTAGCAAGAATTTGACACAATACACAATCAAGTTTTAATTTCATATGAAAAATGTACTTTTCTCAGGAGGAAAATGGTAAACTAATACCTAGAATTAATTTTAACAATAGTAGCAGCATAATATAATAAAAAAATACTACTCTTTTTATCTTCATTAGTGGTTCTTATAAATAAATATATTTTATTAATATTTTATCAATAAATTTATTAAATCATTTATAATGCTCGAAATACATAACTTTTACTTACATAAGGGGCTCTTATATATAAATATTTTATTAATTATTGCATATATGAAAAGTGTTTGATTTATAGAGATCGCTGCCTAGCTAGCAAAAGCAGTTCAGAAAATTATTTAAAAAATCAAATATTCAGTTATAGAATATAAGACTTAACAGTTATTAATTTTTAAAGTAACTATTCACCGAAACTTGCCGGTCATGCTTGATATCAGCTCAAACTTTAAGCTTTAATTTCCTTTGTTGGTAAATGAATATTTTAATAACCCCAGACAAAAAAATACAAGTCTGCAACTAAATTCATTTAAAATATGCTAGCTCCTAAGAAAAGCCGAGAAATGCAATCAAATTTCTCCAATAAAATCTGGGTACTGTAACTTTGACTGAACTTTAACTTTCAAAATTAATAACTGGTTTCTTAAAAAAAAACCGCCTTCGTCATACTTTCGGCATCTTTCATTACCGTTTTGTAATTACACAGCTCGACGCCGCCGTGCCTCAGCACTAGACGGGACTAAAAACAATAACAATCCCATTGAAAGCCAAACCATGATAACTACTTCCAGCGCAAATGAACAAAATACTTTTGGAGGTAATAAAATTCCGCTACTTAACAGAAAATAGTGTAAGTGGTGCGAATTGGAAGTCGAGCTAATTGATTGTACGGAAAAATTTTATGATACGACCGACAGGCTCTAGATATTGATACGCTTTTAAAACTTTTAACGGCGCATTCCATCGAAGGCGAATTTTATTCCTTCCCCTGCCCCCTCAAACAATCTTCGGGTCTTGCCCGTGATTAAGTGCTAATTAAGAAGTTTTAAGCGAACGGTGCTGAGTTTTAATTAAAACTAAATAATGATCTAATTTTCAAATGCCACGCCGCTTTGTAGTTTGAAAGACCAACGTTTCAGCAAAGTATAATTAAAGATTAGTGACAGAGATTAAACCTTTTGAACTCCATCGTCCAACTTTTCTGTACCAGTCTACACTTCCTTTCCTCCCCACGACTTTCTCTCTCTCTCCATTTCACATATGCTTGTTAAGAATCTAGGAATTGTGCATTTTGTTAAGTAGATATCATTTGGATTTTGGGAATTTGAAAGGTAGGCGTAGTTCAGAGAGGTTCTAAAACATTATTTGTTATTAAGGAACAAATGAAAATGCAGACGCTGCCTGGAAATCTAGGGATTAATTAGCATTAAAGAAACCTTAAGATTTCTGAAATATAATGGAGAGTAAGTTTGATTAGTTCATACTCTACAGTTTCGAGTATTCCAGTGTCATTAATATTCCGCAGTGTGGGAACTCTTAACCTAAAGTAGTAATTTTTGAGATGATTACATTTCATGATATATATTGAAGTATTACTACAGATAATAAAATCCATAAATTGATAAAGTAAATATTGAATTATGTATAGTATAGAAAAAAAATGAGTGATTTCTAGTTTAACAAAAGAGACTAATTTCATAGCAGACTGTATTCTTAAATCTAAGCTTAAAAATTTCTTAATTGAGAAGAATTACATTAGTTGAAAAATAAATCTTAAAATTTTATTATGGATCTTATGGCTTTGTTTCACATTGCTTCAACCTTTGATAGATTGAACTCCATTAGTAACTTTTTAAATTAAAAAAAATAATTAATGTCTTTAATGGTATTCCTATAATCTATAATAAATAAGTTTGAAGACTGGGATTGAAGAAGTATAATTATGCGTTGTTACGTAGGTATCATTTGGTTTTGGTGGTATTTGAAGGGTATGTGAAGTTTAGAGGTTCTAAGACATTAATTCTTACTAAGAGTTAGAGACGAAAATGCAGAGGTTACCATGAAAATTTGGGGCAATTATCATTAAAGAAATCTTAAGACTTCAGAAACTTAACGGAAAGTAAGTTTGCTAGTTGCATATTTTTCAACTTATGTCTATTAACGTTCTGCAATGTCAGAACTTTTAAATTAAAGAATTAATTTATGTTATGATGATGTTTTCTAAGGTAATTTTATTAAAGTATTGTTACAGAGATATCTCATTCAAAATTTACGACTTTATAAAAATCTACAGATTTGAAAAGAAATTATTTTATTACTGAATAAATAAAAATAACTTATGATGTAACAAAATATATTAAATTCATGCCTATCTTCTTTCTGAAATAAAAGCTGAAATATTCATAATTACAAAAAAGTTACTTTTGTTAAAATATATTTTAAACTCAAGCCAGGCATTCCTAGAGTTAGACATCGCAAGATACTACGTATGGTGCAACTTTATCATGAAGCAAATAGTGTTCTAGCCAAAAATCTATGCAGATACAGTTAGGACGTATGAAGCATGCTTTTCGCGCATTGAAATGTGCATCAAGCTGAGCACCCATTACTGGGCCCTTGTTAATCCTACAGACTCTGACGACGATCGACATGAATTCGACATTTAAATTAATGTTAGTTATGGAATTCACAGTAACAGTTTGAAAGGTCCAGTTTTCACCAGAGTACATAAATGGGCGCAAGATACTTCGATTTTGTTAAGGACCTATTATTATTTCAATTACTGTATATATGATTCCAATATAAGTGGGCGCCTTTGCACACGACATAACAAGTGAAACATTACCTAAGGGAGATATTCGGGGTACAGTGATTGGGAATGGTGATTTTTAAGAGTGGCTTGCACATTCAATTAATCTTAATCTTTTTCCTGTGCGGAGGACTCAAACAGTAAGCGTATGCGATCCTACCGCGAATATTACTGGATCTACGACGACGCATTACGGATGCTTCTGCTAATGTGTCACCCGCTATGCTAAAAAAAAGGGTAACATGAATTTCATACAAGGGTCTAGATAAGAATTGCAGTTGATGCAGAAATTTGAACATCGAAAATAAAAGTTTTTTGTGATATTTAGTTGATTTTTCTCTTTCTAAGTTCATTTCGTCAAGTGATAGTGCAGGAAATCGTGAAAAAATAAATTAGTGTCTTAAGTATTCTGTTTTTAACATAAATATCCACAAAATGGCTTTTTGTATTAAAGTGATTAGGATTTACAACTTTATAGCTCATAGTTGTCTCCTAGCTCATACCATATTCGAGATAGAAGCACTAGCTCCGCAGTTTCCCTCTAGGGTGTGTTTTCAGTGGTCTGATCTAGGAGTGCATAGCCACTTTACTATACCTGAACACCACATTTATGACTATAGCTACCGCCGTTCAGAGAAGGTTCACCGGACATCCAGAGTATATATATATGCCTTTCGAATTTTTTGAAGCAAAATCTTATATATATTTCTTAGTTACCTTAAAATTATTATTTTTATTTCATGAGAACTGTTTTAAATAGCTTGTAAAATATAATGAATTACATGTAATTTATATATAAATATCCAATTTTTTTATTTTCTACTTATTTTATATTTTGAGCATTATTCATATTTGTTTTGAGTTTTATCTATTAATTCATATTTGATAAATTCCTTACATATATATTATCTGTATTTTTTGCTAACTATTTCTGACTGTGGGCTATTCACGATTTTCTCTTCACTAACCATGGGGATTTTAATTGAGATTGATTGCATAAAATAACAACTTCTTCCCTACCGAAGTAAAGTGTAATGATTCAGAAATAGAGTGAAATGATTCAGATATAATGATATATAAGTAAAATGACATTTAGAGGAAAGAGAAGAGAGTGGTTAACTCTGAGTTTCGATCTAATAAGAAGCAGCTAATATCAAGGTTGATTGTTACCGACCATTAGTGACACAGAGGACTCGTTGAAAGAAGTGATTTCACCTGAGAGGCCTCGAAAAGAATATTTAGTCTCAGTGATATTTAAATTGTTTGACTAAGATTGTGATCTAAAGTGAGATATATTGTATTATAGTAATTAATAAATAAATAAATAAGGTGGATTAGTCTTGAGTGTCATTGGAGCATTTATTGATTTTTAGAGCTAATTACATTTAATTGAATTACGGCACAAGAGTCAGATAGATGTGGAATATTTTCATTGGTTATTTTTAAGCAATATCAAGGTAGTTTTTTGTATTAAGAAAATCACTGGGTATTAAATATCAGATCTTTATACCAAGGTATGTATAATTATGTTTAAAGAAAACAGATCTTTGTATGAAATGTTTCCTTCCATAAATATATAACAGCGTTAACTTCGTCTGAAATTAAATGTCTACACTGATTACTTTTTTACTAATTCGACTTTACAGAGATCTTTTTAGGTATTGTAAATTTTTAACCTACCTATATGAAATTAAAAACCTCATATTTTGGAATTTTTATTCTAAAGATGTGCTAGATTCTTAATTTAATATAAAATAATGTTGTGGTCTCAAACACCTTTTATCTTATATTTCAGGTAGTTTTTCATTTTTGAGTAGAAAACAATTGTAAATGAAATATAATTTTCTCTTGTTCAATAAAACATATAAATAGACAAAAATTAAACATTTGAGGATACTGAATTTTTTTTTAGAATTTTTATATTTAGTAATCAACGCGTTTAAATAAATGTAGTAGATGTCGTAATATGATTGTAATAATTTTTAAGATTTGTCTTATATATCGACTCATAATACACAATATTCACAGAAATTCAAGAAAATATTTAACACTTTTTATACTAAACAGTTTCCTAAGATTTCATAAATATGAACTAATATAATTATTTTGTATAGATTATTGTTCAACGCAGAATTTAATTTTACAAAATGCGTTCTTGAAATATTTCTATCTTATTAAAGGAAAATGTAAAGAAACCTTATTTAAGTATTATTTTGAGTAACGTATTAATATATTCTTTAGTAAACAAAATACAGATTTTTTTTGTATCTTTCTTCCATAATATTAGGGGGAATAGTAAAAGCAATTGTCTTCTGTATTTATTGTTCATATAGAGTTCTATCAAAATATTTTCTCAGGATGTTTCAATCTAAAACTGTAAGAATACTTTATTTGATTAATATTTTGAGAAACGTTTGAATCCCTACTTCAGTAACTAAAATAGAAAGATATTCTTTTTTATTTTTTTCACCTAAAATTATGGGCCTTATGAAACCAGTTCTTTTTATTAAAGTATTTTCTCCAGATATTATTATTCATTTAAAGCAAAATTATAAAGTTACTTTTTTTTAGTAATTCTGAGTAATGTGCTCTTTTCTGCAAGCAGAATAGGATTTTTAGCATATTTCTTACCTAACACCATGGGTCTTGTCTAACTATTTTTATTATTGTTTAATATACGGATTTTAATTTTACAAAACAATTTCTGAAGTATTTATATTCATTTAAATGGAAAATGGGAAATTTCCTTAATCGAGTTTTGTTCTGAGTAACAAAGTCTAAATAACGTGCATTCTTCAACATATAGAGCGGGAATTTATATATATATATATATATTTCTTACCTAACATCATGGAGCTAATATAACTAACTTTTTAGTTTATTAATTTAAGAACAGATTTAATTCTATAAGATACTTTCTAAAAATTCTTATATTCATTTTAAAAAAACCTTTAAAAATATATTATTTGAGTATAGTTCTTTGTAACGAATTCTGAGTAACGTGCACACTTCAGCAAGCAGAATAAGAATTTTTAGTATCTTTCTTCTATCAGATCATGGGACAACACTCAAGAAACCGGTCTCGGAAAAAATAATCATGGTATAAAATGGAATGCATTATTCCAATTGCAATGACCTATATTCTAGTTTCGATGGCTATATATTCTTTTGTTCGTTCCGAAAAAGCATTATCGTTCTCGAAGAAAGTATTAAGATCGGAGCACAAGACGCATATTGAGTACAAATATTTCTTATTCCAGACGCAGCGTCTTGCATTATGACCAAATGCTTTTATTCCGTGTATTGAAGACGAAAGTAGCATTTGTATGAATATGAACAAATATCATTAAAATGGTCCAAAAATTTGTTTTCGTGATTTTGCAAAAAACTTTTATTTTTATTGCTAGATGCTGAATTAGTAAACATCTGACGCGTGTGCGTGTTCTTGTGCTTTTATATCGAAAACGTATTTCTTTCAAATGTTTTCTGAAATGTGTCTACAAAATAACATCTGATATTATTTATCTTTTTAATATAATAAATGATATTTCACTTGTCTTCTTTTCTATGTATAGAAATATTTAATAAATATAAAAAAAAAAATAATTTTTCAGTGATTTCGGACATTCTAGTGGAAATAAAACGAATATTTTAAATCGATAGTATTATTTGTAAATAAATACAATATCTAAGGAATTATAAAAGGCTGAATATAATGATCTGGACTAGTAACAATTTATTTTAATGCTTTAAAGCTAAAAGTTTTGAAAAAAAAAATTAGGTGAAAAACTGGTGAAAACATTTATTGTTGAAAAACTCTATTCATTACGAAATTTAAGAATTTGATGCTATTTATATACAAGCAAAGTTGCAAAACACACCTTTTGTAAAACTTAAGTTAGAAAGACGTAAAAACCATTCTCTCTCTCTTATCACAAATCCACTCTAATGTATCCCACAAAATGTAGCAAACATTTGTGCATTCTTTAAAGAAATAAATTTGAGGCACTGAAACATTAGCTGAATTTATTGTTTCCAGTATTCAAATTAGTTACGTGAATGAAAAGATAAAAAAAAGCAATATAAAATAGCTACATATAAGAACAGTCGGATTTATTTTTTTTTATTTTGATATATTTATGCTATATTTAGATAACGTTAGAAAAGACACCTTCGTAGGCGGTGAAAAAAATGAAGGTTGTGTATTGTCCTTCATTCTATAATGGCTTAATGTTTCGACTAAAAGCAATTTGTTTTATACTCAGATTGATTTTAATTCAAGAAATCTAGTCTAATATTCTATTAACTTTTAGCAATAGTTTCCCTTCTGCTAATTATTATATACGCATTATTGTTTATGTTTGAAAATTTTAAAAAAGTACAATGATTGATACCTAAATAAATATTTATATATATATATATCAAATTAATATAAATAATAAGGGCAAGATAAGGTTTCATAATTACTTCATTACGATATCCTGAAAGCCGTACAGGGGAAGGAGATTCAAAATACACCAGTGTTTGGATTGGAAAAATGCATCAAAGAACAAGGAAATGGACATCGTGAATTATCAGTTGGTCGTTTTCATTTACTAAGAAGTCTTTGAGTATAATTATCTTCACTTATCCACACATAGTTCACCCGTACTTTTCCAGTCGTCTATGTCTTCTTTAAAGGACAGATTCATTGAAAGCAACACACTATTTAAGTGTAGCTTGGTTTCCTGAGAAATGCCGAATCCTGGTATCATCGACAGTAAAAAGAAGGCAGCAAAACGACAACTCGTCCCGACCTCAATCAAAGTTTTTTTTGGCTGCAAATGGTTAACAAATCAAAACTAAATCATTAATTAGTGTCAAATTTCTTTTGGTATCATTCAGTATCTCGATATCATTTAGTATATGGTAGTTCATGATAATCAATTTGTCTTAAAAACGTCATATGTCGTCCAAAAATAGATACTTTTTGAACCATTTTGTATATTAATGGTGGTCAAAGTATTTTGTATTACAGTTCCTAACTGGAAGTTGATAATATATATATATATATATATATATATATATATATATATATCAACATTTTGAAAGTTCCTATAAATATATGTCAATAAAATGAAGCTTGTTCTTAAAAATCATAATTAAATCATCTCATTATAGAAAAAAATATGTGAATGTATGTACGTCGATATATTGATATCGCTAAAAGTATTAAAATGAAAACGTAATTTACGCACCTGTTTCGGAGAAGACAGAGCCCACGCTAACGGCTCAAAAATATCAATAGTTTATTTGATTCCTAAGAGAAGGTATTTTAACTTAGTTTGAGAGGCAAACTTTCCACTTTGCCAATAAAGCACTTCTTATCCAGTAGATATTTGGAACCTATTTCATTGACAAGATCTTGCCGCTGTGGCTGAGAAAATGTATAGCAGATCATAATCTTGAGTTCCCCGAGGGATCCATCGTCAAAGGAAACGTGTCGATACCGAATGCATACAACCTTTTTGTTTAAGAATCTCTTAGATCTACTGCGTCCAAGGAATTCATCTTCGTTCTTACTCTAGGGGTTAGTGACTTTTATGCCACTATAATCTTTCATGTGTCGTTTCCTAGACACGGTACTTCCATTTTTGTTTTTATTATTTGACATAGCTGAAAAATTTCAGGACTTGTTCCTATATCCTTCACTGTGTTTTATGTTGTTTCTTAAACATGATGAAATTATTCAGAAATAAGAATTGCTGATATATTATTCAATTAAAAGCATTATAATTTCGGGACACACACACATATATATATATATGTGTGTGTGAGTATTTGTATATATATATATATATATATATATATATATATAAATAGTTGTATATGTTATTTAATTGCAGTAGCAATAAATATATGAAGAGTAAACTAAAATGTAAATGTACAGAATGTAAAGATTTTATTAATGAAGAGCACAAATATGTATTAATGGAGCTTTGCGCATTAGGAAGGAAATGCATTGAGACATATTAAAAATATGGGTACAAGTTTTAGGATTCAGATTTATGCTAGTAACAATTTCATTAAGAGAAGTGTAATTATAATGTTATTAATCATTTTGCTAAAATATATACTACCATTTGAAGCATTTAATGAATATAAATACTATATTTATGAAGATATTTATGACGAAAATTTTTTAAACTGAAAATGTATTTAAAAGACAAGATATTAAAATAAAAAATATATAGATTTACTAAAAGTGACTATTATTTGTTAAGTTAGTAAAGTTCAAAATAATTATGCAATTATTTGCATATATTATTATAATTTATTTATTAATAACAATTAGAAGAGAATAATGCTTACTTAGGCAAACATTTTGCGACATAAAAATTAATAGTAGAATTACATCTCCGTATAAAAATAGGATTAAAAATTAATAAAACTAATATTCCCTATATCCTTATTGCTCCAAAATTTCTTTAAAAAAGAATTCAATTTAGAACAGTCAGTAATGTATATAATACTTGCGTAACAAAATCAGGTGAATTATTACAAAATTTTATTTAAAATACTTTTAAAAAGTTTATTAAAAATGTTATTATTAAAAATAGTTTAAATGTTAATAAAAAACAAAAGACAAAAATTTATTTGCTATTTAAAGTTGTGATTTTAAAAATCTCTTTAATTCGATAGATATAGATGATCTTTTTAAAATAATATTTAATTATTTATAAGGTTTATAATTTTCTTGAGTTGATTTCTTGTGATAAAATTAAAATTTGCTCTTTGAGAAAATTATATTAATTGTTTTGGTCAAAAAAAATTAAACGAACTTGGGATATACTAAGAGGAGGAGCAATAAGATTCTTTTCAACCTATAACATACAGCTTCTTCCATGGCTTGCTTACTCACCCGATACGTCACCTACTGAACAATTCTATAATTTCGTTTATCGATATCTTGCACGTGATGCTCCTGCCATAGCTAATATTGATAAATTTTGAGCTTTGATAAAAGCATCATGGAACTCTCTTTCTCAGGTACAGATTTAAAATTTAATTATATGCCACGTCGCATATAAGAACTTATTACAGCATGTAATGGCTTCACAAAATACTGATTTTTTTTTAAAATGTTATCTTGTTCTTTTTCCTTTAAACATTTAATTATTTATTATTTATTTTTATCCTCGCAAGTCACTTGAGGAGTATATATATATATATATATATATATATAAATATGTAAATACACACACACGTATATATATATAATATCGCGGGTTACATTAAATTGGCAAAACAGATAAATTTGTCATTTTTTATAGATAAATTTTGTTTGGATAGCCTATTTGCTTTCAAATCAAAATCTGATTGTTACCGCAACGAGCTGCCGTAATTATTTTTAGTCCATATTTGTCAAGGTCGATAAGATTAATACTCATCCTTATACATTTAAAAGCAAGCAACAATCAAAACATAAAATACATTTTGCATATTAAGATTATGCTATAAAATAATAAATACGCTTTTGAATTTGAAAAATAAAAGATATTTCATTTTTTTTTATCATTTTGAAACCAAATTTATTCGTATTGAGAGCAATAGAAGGTATTGCATAATTAAACATTTTACAAATTTATATATATTATTTTATTATATGATATATGAAAATAATTGTGTACAATTTCTTAAAAATAATTATGATCTTTATATTTCATAAGAAATATAAATGTATTTAATAAACGTATCGGATAAATTAAAAATAATTTACAGATTTTAAGAGATGCATCCTTTTTTTTTCGATACAAGGGGGAGGGATAGCGGTCCTTCTGTTAATACATTATTGTTATTGAATAAATTTAAAAGTTACTAAATTTTTGTTGTGTTTTGGCAAACTCGAGCTGCCTCTGCTATTGTAATATGCCCTGGAAATTTTAGTTGGTTTACATTCTTTTGCTTTTTTTACTAAATTTTGGATGAATTTTTATTTTTTTTTAGTTTGTCATAAAATTCGTTTAAACAAGCTGTTGGATCTTAAATCACACACACACACACACACACACACACACACACACACACACACACAC
>BMAW01095925.1:0-16748 GCA_019974015.1 Nephila pilipes
AAAGGGAAACACATGCTAGGGCAAAAAAGTAAGTTTTTTTTTCTTCTCATGAATAAAATATACCTCAACTTGTAGAAGAAAACCACCATAAAGAAGTTTATGATTTAAAAAGAGTAAAATTGCGTATTGTGGCAAAAAGAGATGCGGTCTGAAATTCATCCCCTACACGAGAAGAAACTTTTCCCACCTGGGATCCGACAATGTCAACATAAGTGGAGGAAAAAATCCATCTTCTCTGAATTTTCTTCTTTATACGTTACTGAGATTATAACAAGCAGAAAAGAAAAGAAAAGAAAAACATACGTTGCGTTTTTCAGTTTATAACTCAAGAGGCTTGACGTTTGCCTGCGCTTAAATGAAGAATTGCTTTGAATTCTAAATTGCTTGTTTTATGATCTAATCAGCAGAGTCCTCTGTAAAGTCAAAGAGAATTACAGCGCAACCGAAAATAAATATTTCGAGCTCTAAGGTAAAGAAACCTCACATGAATCAAAGTTGTTTTAGAAATTGTGAATTATCTGTATAACATCAGTTCATGTCGGACAAATTTCTATATATCTAACAAAGATGTTCGCCTAATAAATGCTTACCTATCGCAATTAAATGATCCCGTATAGTTCAATCAAGCAAGGGAATAAATTAAATAAGAAAAACACTTATTTACTCATTCTTAATGGAATGGAAATTCACGGTAGACCGAAAATTACTCGCCAGATATATCACTTATTTGATTGCCTTCGGATAATTAGTGGTCATAGTCTCGAACTCGTGGTCGGTGAGGCTTTCGTCTAGTCATCGTCTAGAGACCTGATACCAAGACCCTCCGAGTAGCAAGGCTAAAGCACATTTAATCTGTCGGATCTGAAAGTCCTCCTGGTGGTATGATTTGGAATTTAGGAAAGGGGTTTCCAACTGAGGTGTCCTCCTCATTACTTGACCGAGGTTCAAATTTACGTGATCTATCGCAAGTTGTCATAGCATTACTTCTAGTGCGACATTAATAAAACCAACCAACCAACCAGCCAGCAGCGAAACCCTAGTGGTTATGGTCTCGCACTCGAGGCCGAGAACATGCTCGAGTCTGATGCTCCTAAATATCCTACGTGTAAAGGGGCTGATGCTCAATAAAAATGTAGGGATCCTAATTTCTCCCTTTAACGTGATGTGGAAGTTTGGAGACAGATGTGCCATTTCAAATTTTGTCCTCGTTGCCTCGTCGATGTTTAAAATTACCATGTTCGTCGCGAACATACTTCATGTCTCTTCTCTGTGATACGTCACTAAACTATCACCATGGCACATATCAGGAACATGTTAGTAGCAAGTGCTATTCTTAACTGCTGTTCAACGAATCTTTCCTATTTGGAAAGAGATTTGTAACTTTCAGTTCATTTTAACTTTAGATTTTTTTTTTAATAATGAACAAGATTTTTACGTGAAATTATTTAAGTGGGAAATTGAAATTGTAACTTGATAAAGACATAGAAAGCTGCGTGAAACACAAATATGTGTTAAAAATGTACGCACGCACAATTTGTCAACAAAATGTTTTTCATAACCAATATTGAAAACCACTGGTATCATCAATTCAAAAAATCACCATTCGGTTATTAAAATCTTTGAAAATTCTGTAGAAGATCTAAAATGATCTAATATCCTTAATTTGGGACAACATGGATAAAAAAGTGTTGAAAAAAAGTGACATGAAAATATATTAGGAAAAAAAACCTTTGGATTTATAAAGATACGAGTGAACAAGGTTTCAATTACCTCTGTCGAAGACTTCTTCACTTGTATATAAATTTTGAATATTCATGTGTGGGATGTAACTGGAATCTTTTAAAAAGTCGACGAATCACTCTATCAACTCTACGAGCATGCACTATAACTAAACGTTCGGGGAAGCAGTTCTGAGCTTTATTGTAAATGTAAAAATGAGGCACGTTTCAGGCAAATCTTAGTAAGTTGTTTTTTTTTCACATATGTGAACGGATCAAATATGAAAGAGACTTTATTAAAAGATATTTTCTAAAATACTACTTTCCAAAACTACGCAGTATGTTTTATTCTTTATATCCTCTATAAAAACTACAAATTTTATTCAACGTATTGAGAAATATTTTGCATTCCTGAACTATAAAAAGGATTTGGATGAATACGGAACCAATTATGCATATTTTATTTTTACGTCATCGAATGAAACTCTTTCTACTCCAAGGATATGATTCTTAGGAAAGCATAGTCGTTATCTGGCGGTTACAACATTGCGATGGATGTCTTCGCTAAAATGTTGTTTATGTAAACCAGATAGCGAGTTTTCCAATTTCGCTTTGAATACGAGGGCAACATAAATCAATGGGAAATCTATGGTTTCGAAGGAGAAACTTGACCAGAAAGATGAATGACGTCTTCCACAACAATATAGTGGCCCTCAGATAACTATTAAATTTTTGTAAGAAACCATAGCTCACCACTTCCTGGCAGGATTCAATCATATGGTTAACCTTAGGTGCAAAATAAAGACTACAGTTAAGTTTTTGTAATTTTTTTAATACACCAGCTGTGTGTGGTCTCGCATTTTGCTGGAGAATGGGAACACCATGGATCGCAATAGGTAATATTTTGGATTGAAGTCTCTTATTAACCATCACTTATATCTTATAGTAGTGTAGTGTACTGATTGTATGCCGATCATGAAAAAATTCTATGCTCACAATACTTTCTGAATCTTAAAAATGTAGGAATAATTCTTAATAGGTAATCGATTATTACTTTTACGGATATGTTTATCTAGTGTCGGCCTTCTTCGAACTGCATGAAACATTCTCATCATACCACACAGCCAGTATGGTTGAACAAATTATTTCTACATGAGTGCTAATATGCAAATTGCAAACGCGTTTGCACCTTGTGGTATTTATACCCTTTAATCTATCAGAAGACAGAAGAAGAGGAAATGGAGTTCTTACCTCGGTGATCCAACTACATTGCACCTCCAACTAACAATTGTGAATTCACTCCAGAATCTGTCTGGATTGCCTACTCCTCGTAGACGACCGGGACCTGCTGAGTTCATCCCTGCCAGGATGTCCTCTCCGTAGACAACCAAGACATCCCGAGTATATTTTGGATAAGAAGATATCTCAAATTAGTAAATTCATAGTTCTTGTCATACAACTGAACATAGTTTTCTGAAGTTATTTTCTGGATGTTCGAAACATGCTTATACTGATATCTACAAGGTTATTGGAGAGTTGTTCTTTGTCACTGCTTTCCGTAGAATCTTGATAACTTTCTGGTACGAGCTGTAACTCTTTAATTATCCATTAGCTATTATTTTTGTAAATATTTCAACTAACTTTCTTTCTGTTTTTTTTTTCCTCTCTCTATTTGGAGTAATATTCTTATATATAATATTGTTTTCAATAGCAAATAATTGATGATGTCTAAATTTAATAATCAACCACATTCGCACTTACTAACATGAGTAATTTGAAGTGTGATATAGGATTGTACATTTTGCAACCATTTCATAGTTTCTTTGCGCCCTTCTATGCTGGATTGTATTGTTTTAAAGGGCTAGCGAAGGAATAAATACACAACTGAATGATTAAAATATATCAATGGATATTTAATTTTTTTTAAAAAAAAAACATAAATTGTTTGCTATGACTAAATGCATAATAAACGTTTGCCACTATTAAAACTTTTGTATTATATGTGATCAATCATCGCATATCTCATGTGCTTTAGCGAATCAAGTGCTCTAATCAATTCCGATTGTTAAATTATTTTTGTATTGTTCTCTAAAACCACTTACTGTTTATGTCATACGCTTTAATCACCAGGTAATGGTAAAATGCCTTAATTTGAGTTAATACTAGAACACCTTTCTATCAAACAAAATAGTTTGCTATGAGCGGTGTTATTCAATACTATGGAAATGCTATGTTAAAATATGCGTAAATTAAAATATAATTATATATCAGAATAGACCTAGGTTAAGAATGCCATTTTGATACAGTTTACATTTATTTTTTAATTTAATGGTATTTTCTAAATATCTTAGCGAAAGAGTGTTGTTAGAGCAAATAAAAACAGTTTCTGATCACTGTAGGCACTCTTTCATTGTATGCTATGATTTTAATTTAAATTTATTTAGCTTTTAAACTTCCTGAGGGAGTAACAAGCCGAAGCAACCCATTTACAGATCATTCAGATTGGTGATTAAAGCCTGAAAAACTTATTTGCTTTGAAACTATCAAACTGTACCTTTCGAATTGAATTCAAACATTTACAGCAAATGTATAATAAAAAACTCATATAGTAGCGTTTTATTTTTTTAAAATAAATTTAATCTTGAATTTTTACACTCATTGTTCATGTACAGAATTCAATCTAAGAATTCTATGTTAACACAATTTATTTAAGGAAGTGCTATAATTTAAACTCTTATAAATAAATAAAATAATTAATTAATGAATTCTTAAGACACACACAGACTTCCAGATTTTCCCCTAAAATATGAATATTAAAAAGAAAGCTATTTCTCATTAAATTAATGACTTTTTCCAAAAATTAAATTTTAAGTCGGACATGATTAGTAAATTTTGAAGTTCATAATCGATCGGGAGTTTGTCATAAATGGCATAAAAAACGCACAATATTTAATTTCTACATGCAATTACTTAAAGTATGTAAAATTTGGTAGTCTTAAATTGATTTTTTAGAAAATAAGCAAACATGGCAGTGGAAATTGTAAAGCAAGACTGTTTCAAAAATTACAATCTTCTTACATCGTCTGGAAATATTATCAGTTGACAGTATTGGTCGATCCAATAACCAGTCAGGAAAATCACGTTAGAAATCAAAGAAGAGTTCAATCCGTTTACATCATAGGTGAACATAAAAAAATAAAAGCACATCTGTGTTGTTAAAATCAATGAGAACGTTTCGTACACACAGAAAGGGGGGGAAAGTTCAACAATATTTTTTAATATTACCTATGAAAACTAAAATCAGAAAACAGACGGAAATGAAAATATTTATTTTACTTCATTTAATGTCAAATATAGTTGCTTTTTTCTTATGATTTATTTAATTTAGTACCATATCGTTGAATTTAATTTTAATATCTGAACAAAATATTATTGTTAGCTGTAGTAGTTTATGGTCTGCTTTACTACGTTAAAGTTTATTTCATTTTTCCTAATTAAATAATAATTTGATTTTTAACACTTATGCTTGCTTATATTTTTTGTTGCCAAATGTTGGCATCTGTTTTGTACTTTAGTTTTTGTTTAGTCTGTTTTGTACTTTTGTATTTTTTTTTACACATTTGTGTGTAACGAGAAGATGCGATGATGCAAAAAAAAAATAATAAAGAGAGATTCCTGAAAATATTCAAATCAGTTTCAAATTTCAAATTAATTATTCAAGACATATTTACTTTAACTATTTGTATTATTATCCAATTTTAAAAACACTAACATACATTACTTCTAGAGTTCAACAGGAATGTTAAAAACATGCCGATTACAGTGATATAACACAATTACACAGAATAATTGAAGGAACATGCAATGGCGACCAAAATTTTATTTATTTATTTTCTTGGAGAGAAAAATGGAATCTGGAAATACCAGATGGATGAAGCACTAATGGTTCTATATCCATAAGGGACAACGGACTAACTTTTGTCGCAAAGGTGGTGGTATTTAACGGATGGTGTAGGCTACGTTCTGCTGCAATAAGCTGATAGCTGTAATATTTCTTAAAGAACGCTAAAATATCAATGTTACGCACGTTTACCAAAGGATAATTAATTATCGTTTGGTTCTCTCTAACAGAACCCCACTGGGATTTTATTGCGATATGCAGGCCTTACACAGGAAGATGTACAGAATTTCAGTGTAAGAAGGAAATTGTTAAATTTAACTCTTCATATGTAGCACTTTTCTAAAATATTAAATATCTTTGAAACATTATGTTTCAAGAAATTTTTGAATGTATTTAAAAGTATTCCTTGATCGAAATTCTTAGACTTCAGTTGAAAATTTTTAATATAATCTTTCGCCGCAGATAACGAATGAATTAATTTTTTTGATGAATTCCGCATTTATGAAAAAAAAAATACATAAATTTTTTTATAATTAAATATTGTTTGTTGCTTTGCTTTGCCTATAGATTTGAAGAAATCTTTTTATTTTTAAGTAGTATGTAAATTCAAATATTTAATATTGCTTTAAAACTGAATTATTGATGCGTGTAAAATATTATATAAGACGCTGTAATCATTGATTGGATTGGATTGGATTACGCTAAAAAATCAAACTATGTGTACATAAAAAAAGTTTTGTCAGATTTCATTCAATTCTAGGTTGTTAGATAATACCCAAATGATTAATTATTTTAAATGTTAAATCAAACTAAAGTAATTATTTTGAATCCGCTGGGTACAACCATCATCAATTGCAGCTCAACAGTTTCATGAATTTCAGTAATCAAGTTTGAACATCGTAAAGTACAAACTACCATGTTTCATTATATACGTAAACTCCCCTCTCTAAGAAAGACAAAAAGTGACATTCCCACTTCAGTGTCTATTGTTAACAAAGCTAAATACAAAATAAAAAATATAATTCAACTACCACAAGTAAAAATCGGAAATTAAATTTCGGATAAAAATGAAACAAAATTAAATTTCGGATATGTTCAAGCAATGATTCCAGAAACTAAGCACGAATACATACTTCTCTTTGCTGATTTAATGTTCCCTATTTCTTGTTTAATATTTCCCGACCCATCGTGTTCAGTAGGTTTCAATTGGCCAAGACTATAAGAAGATAGCATTGTTACATAACAATTGTAATTTTTACTTACGAAACTAGAAAATGGATGTAAGAATGTACAAAATATGCAACGTAATTAATGTATATTGCTCATACCTGTGAATCTTACCGCTTTTGATCTATATAATGGAGCTGAATCATTCTGAAAACTGAATTCAAAGGCATATCGATATTAGTCTTGAATAGCAGATAAGAATTTCTACTGTGGAATATTTGTATATACCAACGCATTTACCTTATCACTGACAGATTCGAGTCCATATACCTTTTGGTATCAAACACTCCCAATTTGAAGTATCAGGTTTCTCAGATAGTGTGGGAGAAACCTGATACTTCAAAAAAGACGCATCGCAACCAAGGCTAAAATCTTCGTTGAAACATCACAGCGAGCTACTTTTTGACTGTTTGGACCCTTGAAGTTTAATTTAGATTCCTTTGAAGAAATAACTATTTTCCAGTGCTCATCGGCCCATTTCACGTAATATTTGTTATAATTTTGATGGAGGATTGCCTACAGCTAATCTTTGATTGAATGAATGTTAACTCTATTTTGCATATGCAGTAATTCTACTGCAACATCTGTATGGGTTCTAAAACATTTTTATGAAGACCACATTTTAAAACATTCCACAAAACATTTTTATATCTAAGAAAGGATTTTTCTTCCAGAACTTACTTGGAACAAAGGAGAAGAATACAAATTTCTTCTCCGAGTTGTGGCTTGTGACAAAACACGGATTCATGTTTTCGATTTTGCAGCTAAGAGTACGAGTACGGAACGACGACATCGCAGATCCATAGAAAATATCTCGGTCTTGAATTCGAATGGTCCCAGTTATTCTTTTGTTTTTTTAGAACATGAATAGTTCATTATGGAAGGATATGGGACGTACAGTTAACACAGACCTATACAGAGAAATTTTCAAAAGGTAAAAACAGCCATCAAAAATTGCAGACATGGTTTACTATCAAAAGGTATGATTCTGTTATATAACAATGTTTGTACATATATCTCAAAGCATAGAACAGATTATCTCAACCGTGTGAAATTTGTTGATCCTCCTTCCAACGGTTTCAGTCTGCCATCTTGTCATTTCTATATGTTCCAGTCATTGAAAGAAGCGTTGAAGGGACGACGGTTTGCTAACGTCAATGAGTTCCGTACAAAGTGGATAAATGGTTCCTCATGTAAAAAAATACTTTCTTCGATTTTGGTATTTATAATCTTATGAAGAAATAGAAAGTTTATATTAGCCAAAATGGTGGTGATGTGTAATAGACAATATTTATTATATACACCAATAGGTGATTTCATTTTGTTTTAAATGATAAACTGTCCTCAGTGTCCAACCAAATCCAAGGATTCACTAGACAGCTCACTGAGTCTCAGTTACTCGTATTCGTGATCAAGACTCCTTTCGCACCTCAGAAATCCTCCTTCAAAATTGTTCCTGTCGATGAAACCATCTTCACTTTTATTGGAAAATATTCGCTAGAAGCAACCTAATGTTTTAATTTTTGCTTTATATCTGGTGCATAATGAGATGTATTCAGGTCATACCGACGGTGATAACTTGATGCTGAAACAATCAGATTTCGAATTGGCAGCAAATGGCTACCAAATCAAAATCAACTTATGAAATAATGTCATTTTTGATTCTGCTCCATTTAACAGGTGGCAATAATTTACCTAAATGACGTCATCTGTCTTCAAATATAAGTAATTTTTGAATTACCCTCGTGTTATAGTACAATTCAGTGAAAAGAATAACTGAACGATTGTATTGTTTTCATTCTAATTTATAGCGGTCAAATGAAGGGTGATCTTTTGATATATTTATGAAAATCTAATTATTAATGTTAAATTAGTAAGTGATTGGTACAGTTTTACAGAAAATCTAGATATTCTTAATAACTAAAGTCATTCTTCTGATTTATTGACAAAATTAATATCACTTGTAATTCCTTTGAGGGTAAGTAAATTATAATATTTATGAGTTAAATTAATCCCATCTAATTAAAACTTTTCTTCTTGCAGTTGCTTTTATTCACGTAATTGACTTCTGATCATAAAACTAGAAAAAAAATCGAATTTAGTAAATTTCTGTTTAAAATGTCCTTGAATTGGAGTCTTAAATTGCCAATATTTCTTGTATTAAACGAAGGCCTCAAATATAATATAACATACACTTTGATCCTTAAAGCTTTCCCATAGTTTTGAAATCAATTGATAAGTAATTTTATCCCATTTCTGACAATATAAAACAGATATGAATCATTGGATCGGAATCTTATAAAAAAGTAAGTATTTTTCGCCAAGCGAAAACAAAAATTTTCAACGATATTTCCTAATAATATCCGATTTAAAGTTTTTTTTCAACTATATTGCCATATTAACAGAAAATCAGAAACTCCACAAATTACCAGATTAATTAATGAGCTTAAGCTAACAGAATTCTTTGAAGAAAGTCAGCTATTTGAAAGAACTTTGAAATTTTAGTTCTCTCTATTTTTTAGCAATATAGAGTTAAATACAACATAAAATGTTTATCATTAGATTGAATTAATAAGAATGAGTTTTAAATATATAACTCTTTCTACTTGTGTACTTTTTAAGACTTAATTTGAACAGAAATCACGCATGTATAATATTCAGATTCTTTGAAAATATCTACATATAATTCAAGGTGTTGGAAGTTTTGATCCAAAAACTAATTAAAAATACTATTTTAAAGTAGAAAAATATTTCAAAAAATTAGTTTACGGAAATAAAAAAATTAAGTGCTTTTTATTTATATAGAACTACAGTTTGAAATCAAATTTATAATTTAATAAGTAATTTCAAATTTCACATTTTGTAACTTAATATTTTTTAAAAGTCTGCATTTATATTAAAACTATATTTTTGTTTTTACTCTAAAATTACGAAATTTCTTCTTAAAATTTAAAATTCATTAAAACTTTTTAGTTTAAAGTTTAAAAAATTGATTTTACTAAAATTATGAATAGGTTAGCACCATTTTCTCAAATGCATTTAAATTGCTCCCTGTACCTTAAAATGTTTTTAAAAAAATACTTTTATAAGATATTTACACATTTTTTTACTGAAAATTAATAAAAAAAATTACATGGGCTTTGAATTCAATAATTATTAATAATATTTTTTCACTTCTTTCTAAATGGAACGTAAAATTATTTTTTGATAAAACAAGTCAAACCATTTTCAAAT
The DNA here is from genome assembly GCA_019974015.1 of Nephila pilipes. Lineage (NCBI taxonomy): Eukaryota > Metazoa > Arthropoda > Arachnida > Araneae > Nephilidae > Nephila > Nephila pilipes. Next base: position 10,081 of record BMAW01095925.1, read on the forward strand.
ACAATTTTTTAAAAAATAATCAAAATAATACTTATCTCTCAAGAATTTATGTACTATAAAATATGGAATATCAACTAAAAATTCTGTAGCTTGTAATAAAAGTTTCAATCATAAACGTAACTCTAAGTAAAATAAATTTCGTCGAAATAATTCATTTCCCAGACTCAAAAATATGTAATAGAAGTTTGAAAACTTTTTGATGTAAATAATATATGTTGCTAGTGATGAAGGGTCAAAATAATCAGAATCTCTCAAGTAATATTATTTATCCTAAACTACGAAATATAACATTAAAATTTTGTGTCTTCTAAAAGAAATTGAAATCTTAAAGAACAGTTTGTGTTTCAGAATATCTGGAAATTTAAAATTTTTTTCCTTATTCTAATAGTGTAAAAATACATGAAATATTTTGATGTAAGTATTTCGTTTCGCTTTTCATGTATTAATTCTTGCAGTATTGATTTCTACTTAGAGTGTTCTTATTGTAAATTTGGGCATATTTGGAGATATTTGTATCTAATGATTCCTTAAGAAAGACATTATTAAGGAGAAAAAAAACTCTTAAAATCATTTCTAGTTACTAAGACTTTTATTTTGATAACACGATCTTAAAAAGTAGACAAAAATATTTCCTCTTAAAACTTTTTTATACCTAATAATTGACTTATAAACAGGGAAAAATTAGTAATGGGATATCCGAGAAAAATATTCCTAGTTAGCTAATGGAGAATTTTATATTTTCTTCTGGAAAATATGAAATCTAATGTGACATAAATTGTTTTTGTGTCACAGTTGATAAATAATTGTTTATTACTTTTCAAAATGGATATGATAGTCGAAGTCGTTAAATCATATCTTTGTATTTTATTAGTTTATATTATATCCTGATCAGTATGTATCCCTTGTCTAGACTAAAGCAAGCTAAAATTGAAATAGATAATTCCATCTTTAAAAGAAGTATTTACCAAAAAGTAAGTTTTCTTATTTCATTTGATCATTGAACTGCCAACCTAATCGCCACAATCGTTAAATTTCCTAAATCATTTATTCCATCTGAAACAAACAATGAGTATGCATTCGGCATTCATTTCAAATAACAGATATAAATGAAAATTGCAAAAACAGAAATGCTACCAATAATTTGTTTTAGGAGAGCCTAAAGAAATGTTAGCAAAGGAAATCAACCTTAGTTTGCTTCATTGTTTAGTGCTGGTGTTATGACTAACTTAAAAATAACTACTAAAGGAAATCAGTATAATGTACCAAGCAGTTCTGCTACTGCATGATAACGCAAATTCATATATGGTTCAGGATACACGATAATATTCTCTACATAATAGATATTAGATATCATATTCTTCCTATAATTATGATTTAGCATCTTCTGATATTCTTTTTTTAATCCTCAAACTTAAAAAGAAACATATTCAAAGATAAGAAGTTCAAGCATTTAAAATTTCGTTTCTTCAACAAGACATATCATTTTATTAGCTTAGCTTCGTTTCTTTCATTGCAAGTAATATAAATGCTGCAAAGAATGCAATTATATGGAGAAATAAGGTATACATCATTACGAAGTTTTACTGTTTCATGGGCGGTGGCATATTTTTTATACCACATATTTAGCAACCTAAGAATCTCTGTAAAATACTTTTTTCTCCACTCATTTACTTAAAAATGGTAGCTTATAGTGTTATTTACATATATTAATTGGAACAACCATGCAGAATGGGTATAAAAATTATTTCTTTCAATCTAATGAAAAATCCTAACAAGTAATTATTTAATCCCTTACAGAAATGTTTCTGAAATGACTTGAAAATTTTAAATTTCATCAGCTAACAAATCTACATGCCTAAAACTTTATATAAATATTACTAATTACTCAAATTAAAATATATAAAGTATTTGGTTCATACTTCAAACTAAGTGCTATAAAAGTTATACCACCGCTACACAGAGGGTTAAAGAGCAACAGATGACAGCACTAAAATTTTCGAATTAGAGCGATATGTGATAGTTCATTTTATTCAGGTGAAAGATAGAGGTCGTAAATGTATTATAAAATGCCCGTGAGGCAAAAATCAGACTTATTCTGCGAAGAAAAGACATTTAAAACTGGAAAAACCATTCCATGCAAAATTTTGCAAATAACATATTTAGACACCTTAGGTGCGCTTTTTTAGGATTAATATTAAATTACTCAGTTAAATAAAAATAATTAAAAGTAAACAATGCAATATAGAGAATTGGACAATAGTAAATTTTTCCGATATTAAAATTAAAGGAAACAATAAATTATTAAATTGAATATATACCAGATACATGCAATTAAAATTAAAGCAAACGAAAATTTATTAAATTGAATTTATTTAAGATAAATGTAATTAAAAATGAAGCAAAAGGTAAAAAAAATTTAAAGGTGATCTAGTAAGCCAAAACGCTTCACTTAAAACAATAGCCCTTTAGGTAGCTAATAAATATATGTCAAAGCTGTGCATTTCCAGGAAAAGACAACAATTAAAAGCGCAGAGGAGAAAAGGATTTCTCAAAGGTAAAACTGTTGCTATATAAATGGCTGGAGACAGCAGATTAGGAATTTGTTGTTCTCTTCTGATGGATCGGAGACATGAGACTTGCATACAACAATTGATATATAGTGTTAGCATGAGATAAAAATAGACAATAAGATTCTGACAATTAAGAGACGACAGTAGGGGTTCATTGCATCTAGCGGTGAACTTTATCAAAGAATCTGAGTAAATTAAGATGTAAATCATCGCGAAGAAAGGTCTTATAAAAGATTCAATACAGAAAAACAGAACCCACAGAGTTAGGAAACACGTGTGAATCTTGAAAGAAAGGATGATTCCTTCTAAACTGAAAAGATCTAGGAATACCGATTTAGTGGTCATCAAAAGGAAAAAAAAAGTATTTGAGTATATATTCCCTAAATACTTCAGAATAAGGAGGGTGACTTTTATTTTCCTTTTTTTTGGACACATTTGTCCATAACATATGTGAGAGGATATGTTTCGAATACTAACATTTACCATGGAGGGCTGGTGTTTCAACTCTTACGGATCTACGCTTACTCTTAATTTTATTTAAAGTGGCCTTATAGTCTAACTTTGGTAATTTATATATATATATATATATATATATATATATATATATATATATATAAATTAATTAAAATTGTTTTATTTAAAGAACTCCTTTCTGATGGATTGGAGTTACCTACAGAAACAAGTGAGGAAGAAATATCTTTACAGTATATGCAATAAAAATATGCCTTATTTTAAATAAAACTGTCTATGCATCTCTACTAAATCTGGTTCATTAAGTTTATAATATAGTTTTATTATTAAAAATTATGAAAATCATACAGGTATAAAAAAGATATTTTTAAATTAATTTACACATTTTCGCATAAATTATCACTCTTAGAAATAAAAATACAACATCATAATTTTTTTTCAAAGTGTTTTGTGGTCCTAATATTTCTCAAATTAACTAAAATAATATACTTTTCTAAAAGTATTTATTATTTCTTCTAAGGAATACGAAACAACGAGTGTAAAAATTATATATACCGGGCCTTAAAAATCAGAAAATAACTAAAAATTAATTTTACGGCTTGATATTGTGTCCTTTCAACGTTATTAATTCAAATAAGTGAAATTTAACTAAAATTTGATGTTTTTTATATACCATTCCTCAAAGGGTTAAATGACTCAATCCTGCTACTTTACTCTAATAAGGGAAAAGGGACATTTAAAAATATTTAATCGGGCACAAAAGAACGCTAAAGCAATGCAAACCAAATCAAATTTAACCCGCCACATTTTGTGACTGTAGCGATAAAATGAAGGAATGAAGGTTCTGGAAATTTATTTATGTTGGCAATAACTTAAAATTGCTACCGGAAACAAAACCTATAGAGTCTTTTAATTAGTTTTGAGATCATGTGCGGTAGCTTATTTGTGATATTCGTGGATTAGTAGTCTTCGTTTTTGTCGATTTATGGGTTATTTACCTGATGATACTAAAGACTTGACGTGTAAGAGGGCTGATGCACTTTAAATCATTTGAGTTCTCAAGTCTTCCCATTGCCATGACATGGAAGTTTGGTGAAGGTCGCACCAGCTCAGATGTCGTATTCATCACTTCAGTGAGTTCAAACTCATGAAGTCCGTCTTCAATAGCTCTAATGCAGCTCTTTAGTGCGATGTTAATAAGCAATCACCTTATTGTGATTTTTGGTTTAATTAGATGAATTATTATTTATATATATATAATGATTTAACTTTAATTTAATAATTTCTTTTAATAATAATTTAGTTTTCTATTATATCTCAATCCTCTCCGAATTCAAAAGTAAAGAGTTAAGTCTTATTTCCTGATCCCATTCTAAATTATTCTTTTATTTATTAGGTCACGCGCTCATAAAATAAGTTTAACTTATTCTCACGGTTTTTAATATGCCAAAAAATCCCATATAGACTACTTGCCTTTTGTTAAAGTCCTAATCCCTAATCACTTATCACCGTGATATATGAACGTCCATTAAAGGAAATCCCTAATATATTATCGGATATGAGCGAAAATTGCATTCTTATTGCCTCCCTGAGGGAGATGCACGTAGCTGTTCACCGCCTATATGTATACAAACTTTGTTTGCCATTTACCAAACGACATGACCATGCCCCGTTTCATAGATAACGTGCAGAATAAGCAAGTTGATCTTTAGTTCGACTCACATTCTTCATTTCGCAAATGTTGTTTCAATGAACCGGCATTGGAATCGCCTCGACACTGAGATAATTTGAGCCTTGAAACCAAATTTCGTACAATAGTCATTTACTTTCATTTTGGCATGCACTACATTGGCCGCAGAAAGTATCTCAAGTCGAACATAAACCTTAATGTTAATTACAAATCTTACAGATAAAATAACAATTAAATTATACGATTTTATGAACGTTACTTTTATTGACATTAGTAGTTCATTAGATTTTGGAAATGTTTACAAAATACTTTTAAAATAACACAGAAGTCATGCTTTTCTTTGCCTCGATAATACGAATATTTTTATCTATATTATTCCATGGGTACATGGCTACGCATGTCTGAATGTGAGTATTTCCAATTATTTTCTCGATAAAAGCGTTTGATATTGATTCATTAATTGGTTTGTTGAGTTATGGTGCATAAAGACTGTTATTACTTTTAAAAACTTTAAACTGAATTGTGGCAAATATTTCATCTTTGTAAAGAATATTCGGAATACTTGTTTATTACCTACTCTTTCTTCCAAAGTTCTTTGAAAGTAATATTGCGCTATGGATCTATCTTTACTATATTCTAGAGAAGGTTTGTGTAAATGTTTGATGCTACTAGATGTTTCAAGACAGACACGAAAATAGAGTTTTACTTTGAGTTATTAGTTGACATTTTGATATTTCTAAATTGCTGTGTTAGTAAATCCTCCAATTCCAATCTTACATTGGGTCGACATTGAACATATATTTGGATGTATATGTATATTTGGTTAAAACTATATATATATATTATTACCTGAATCTTGTCATCATGCAGAAGGCAAATTTCATGCTTTCCTTGATTTGTGCTGTCTCAATTATAATTATAATAGATATTTTGAAATTTAAATTTATTTTCGAAGGAAAGAAACTTTGTGTCTTTAAAGTGTAAAAGAATTAATATCAGATTTTCTATACAAAGGATGTATTGAATTTCCTACCTTTCCTAAAACATTTTTCCTTTTTAAATGACAAAGTCAATTCCATTTTAGTTATAAGTCTATTGTAGGAAGTAATATTTTCTTTCAAGAAAAAGTAATTCATTATTTGTATAATATTCAAAATAAATTGTGTCTCTTTCCTATCTAAAAATTATGAGAAAAACACTGCTCGAAAATATGACGTGTTAAGCATTGCTATTAGATTAATCTTTTCCACTTAAGGATATAGCATCATCAAGAGTTAAAAGAAAAATTTCAATTCCTTTAAACATACATGTCATCAAAAATGAAAAATATTTTTATTTCCTGAGTTTCTCCTTTCAGAAGGTTTGATGCCTCAGGCAAATGTGGAATCAACAGCGTCCTTCTTGCCATCTTTTGAGCTGATAAACCTCCTTCTTAATCTTTAGTTTGTGAATGGAAAGACGTTTAAATTTTCAGTGGATTTTAATAAAAATAACCGTTGTGGATTCAATGCTAGTTTAAAGCCGGTAATTCATGGCGATGGGTTGCATGGGAAGTCAATGCTAGCTTAATCTGCAAGTTTAACTTTTCTGGGATTTATGAGCAGTTAATATTTTTAATACATTTCTCAATTTTGTTTAGCCAAGGAAAGTTACGGGGATGCCCATGCCTCAAACGATTTCGTCGTTTATTTTACGACTTCAAAATGTGTTAAAATACTGATGTTGGATGTTCATTTTAATTTATCATTTACTGCCTGATGCAGTTTCTTTCGCTATGGTTTAAGTTAACTAGGCATCTGTATAAGTTACAACATATTGCACTTTCAGGCCGTGTTTTGTTGTGCTAAGCAATTCTTATGTTGTTTTTGTTTTGGCCTTCTTTTTGATTTTATACAAATTGAAAAATTCTTCTTGGATTAAAGGCAATGCGGTAACTT
>BMAW01095925.1:19526-35435 GCA_019974015.1 Nephila pilipes
TAAAATAATTTATACACACAATTCATTGTTGCTTCCATCAATTTAAAAAAAAGGAAACCAAATTCTGAATTTTTATTATGTGTTGTCTACGTAGGGAAAAACCCCACAATAAACCTGAAAAATCCTTCAACTTACTTGAATTGTTTTCTGAACAAATTACTCTAAATATAACCTCAGACGCATGCCATTCTAATTCAGTTCTGCGTGAACGTAGCTAAAATTAAGTTACTTAACTTTCACTTTTAACAGAAAATTATCTTTAGTAAGACGTTTCCTCAATTACACGAATCCTTACTATTTAAAAAAAATCCGACATAGGGTACACAAGAGGATGTTAGCCTTCAACTGCCAATGTTAATGCCAATTTCTTTTTCAATTACTCTTTCACTCTTCATTTATTTTTGTGTCAAGAATGTTTACTTTAATAATTTAGAATAAACTGATTCGGTTTAAGAAAGCACTTTTGAGGTTAAACCAGCAAGGTACCAAATAATACAACAATAAAGCTCCTGTAAACGACATTGTATTTCTTTTAACTAATGTTCAGAGTTAACGAAATATTTATTTTTATTATGGTATCGTATTTTTTGTACTAATGGGACTTTTTCTCTTTTGCCCATAGATATACATTATTAAAGATAAATTCCTGTGTAGTGGATGAGATATGTTTATAAAGGTTGATGTTTTATAGAAAATTATGTAACAATATCTTATTGCATTGCATAATTTTCTCCTAAAACTATACATAATGGAAACTACGGATGCCTAATGATAATGTTATATGTATTATAATATGTATTCAAAAACATATTCAAAATGTTTTAGCACTGATCCCACAAAGACCGCATAACCCAGAAAACATAATTGCATTTTGTATACAGTTAATACATCCTCTCCCCACAATTCATTATAACACTTGGAATGAGTGTAGAAATTCGTAAACATCTTCTGGAATGTCTCTATTCCAACATCATACAGTTTCGATGTCATCGCCACTTCAGTCTCCTCTACGAACTCTTAAATTGCCCTTTCATCTTCAGTTTCAAATTGAGAAATAAAAAATATCCTATGGTAACGTATCTATTGAGTAGAAGCAAGGTATTGAAGTACACAAACTGCATTCACGCCAAGATATGCTGCACAAGATTAGAACTCGTGAGATGGCACATTATTCAGCAATTGGTATCAATTTCCATTGTCCAAGAAATAGGGTCTCACATGTCACGTTTGCTTATAAATATATTTCTAGAATGCCCCAGTCCTATTTGAACTTGGACAACGAAATGCTGTTTCATATGCTCCACATTTTCCTCATTTCAACTCAAATGTGGACCACCTGATATCTCATCGGTTTCCGCCATATCTCTTCCAGCTTCCTCGACCCCTTCCCCTTCCAAATACTCAAGAACAACTTATAGCATCGTTTTTGATGCAGTAACGATATGTGGTTTAAATACAGTCTCTTTAGGTACTTAGTTACTTTTTTTTATCCTGAGTTCCATTCTCATGAGTATAGACAAGGGGGAAATGACCATTTAATCTCACTGGAATTTCAGACTACAGTCGTGAGTTTTGATTCCTTATTGGGAACTTTCTAATGTTTGGGGAGGTTTTTTCATTTGTCCCTTATAAGCCCGTGCACGTCACTCTAATTGAAGTTTAAGAATTCTTTCTTCTCACATATTTCATAAGACTTCCAAAATTCTTTGCTCTTCAGCGACCGGACACCATCACTGACCAATAATGACGAATTAACGTAAGTGGAAATGTCTAATTATTATGCGTCGCCACTACTAGTTACTTTAAATATGAAATCCTATTGTAACACGCTTGATACAATAAATAATATGTGAATTCAAATTTACCAATTTTCGTTACTCAAATAATATAATTTGACCTATCTCTCAAACTAACCACTAGCGATCAGAGATTCAAATTAATAGACGGAAAATTCCACATTAATTAAAGGTAATACGAGCGTGGATCACTTCTTTTTCAAATTAATCATTTCGTACATTTTTGTTTCAGATTTTCCAAGTTTAAAAAATGTGTTCATTCGTTGCTTTCTTTTTTTTTTTCAATGTCAATGACGCAAATCCACGTTTTACGCAAAGGAACTCTGCCAAGTCGAAACAAAATGAATGCGATTGCTTGATATGCGTAGCTGAAGGTCATTACTAATTACATCAACCCGCTCGTTTCGTACAGTAACGCTATTTTTTGCTTCTTTACATTTGTTGTCCCGGAACTTTTGGAACACACCATATCTTCCCAAAGCCATTATTTAACTTTTCCCGTTCCATAACGACATTTGCTAATGATTATGTATATATGATAATTTATTTTTCTTTCTGAAAACGGGACATTTACTAATTTTAGGTAATAGTATGTGTAACACATAGATCAATAACTCCCGAGTCTAACATTGAAAACAACATTTTTTTTGCAAATTTTTTTTTTATTCATCAACATAACACCTTTTGTTAATCACCTTTTAGGGTGATACAATCGTTCTTTGCTGTTTTTGTTCCATCGAAAGCAATCGCGGCACCCACTTGGAAAAAACCTTTTTCACTTCACTTCATAAAACCTTTTTCCTTATCCGATCGACTTAAAATTTTGACACGTTTCAAGCAAAGGTTAGTACTCTAGAAAGACCTGGTTACTGGTTTACTACTGGGTTAGTCTCGGGAGTTATTGATCGATGTGTTATTCATGGAAACACATATTTCTTCATGATTTTTAATTATTTTTGAATTGAACTGGAATGAACAAGTGGAAATAAATAATTTATGAAATAATTCCTTTTTCTACAGAACAAATTTGCTTAAGGTATCCGATTACCTTTAAAACGTGATTTTCGGTCAAAAAGTCGATTTTCTTTTATTTACGATCTGTTATTAAAGCCGAATTTCTTAGCTTTCTAGAACAGTTTCAATTTTGTTTCTATCTTACATAGAACTTGAGTTATAAGCATTTTAATAATAGTCTGTATCAAATTTTAGAACTGGAAGTAGCATTCTGCTACAGGAAATGAAACTTTAATGTTTGTTTTTCATTGATATTTTACATAATATCGCTATTAAAATATCTTCCAACAGGCAAGATGGATATCCTAAAACCCAAAATGCAAATGGATATATTTATGGTGTAATATATGATAAAGAGTACCAAAGGAATTTTTTGTTTGTTTGAAAACTGTGAAATTGGGTGCATATGATGCAATTATATAATTTAACGAAGGGCATCAAGGCTGATTACAAGTCTTAAAGAAGCTGAACATTAAAAATCTGGGCTACTTCACTATAAAAGAATATGAAAAGTTCTATAACAATCGAATCAGGGAATTGAAGCGTTATACAACACCTGTTGAATGTAAGCGCAGGAAAGTTTTAAAGAACACTAGGAAGAAAAATATAACTTATTTAAGTAATACAGATAGTGAACTTTACAAATCAGGGGCCTTTTAATGTTAAATGTTTATTTAATTAGGTAAGTTTCTGGGTTGAAATGTATTTTCAGCTTTTTCTCAAAATCAAGATTTTCATTTTTTGCTTCAGCGCAAAATATCGTATTGAAAAAAGTTATGCATATAATGTTATGACACTTTCATGGAATTCTCTATGAAAGAGAATTCAGAACTTGAACCTCTCTTAATATTATAATTTGATTACTTTACATTTTATTGATGATAAAGTCATAACTTATCACAAATTTGTACGGTTTTTCTGTATATTAAAGTTCGACTTCCTATAAATATTTAATTTTCAGGGTTATAATTTTGATAGAGATACGAATCCTAAATTAAATTCAAATCTTCATAATAAAATTTACATGGAAATATCTCTATTTAAATTTCAGTTTTGGAGTTTTGCACAAGTGCTATTTTCTGCTATTTTTATGTATACTTTGAGCTGAAATATTAAAACAATTATTAATTTATGCAAACTTTGCATTGTATTTTAAGTTTTTAGAATATCTTATAGCATAATGCATTATAAAAAGTTATTTTTTCAGTTACTTAAAAAAAACCTCTTCGAAGGTAGGCGGATACCTTAAATGTATTTAAAGCTGATTTTAAGCGAAAATTAAACTCTTGATTGTGTTTCATAACATTTTGTTTGGTAATTAACAACTTTAAGAACAGCGACTTACAAATGTGTATTTTTTCATACATCCAAAGCTTTTTCATAAATAAAAATACTCTTACTCCGGGTGCGTCTCTGCCTTTTTTCAACTGTTACAATACTTTAAGTATTTTTTCAGTTATTTTTCTTTTTCTAAAAACAGGACATTTCAACATGCCGAAACTGGGCTTATGGACAATGAGACATCTCAAAACGGGAACAGTCCAAAATACGTAATGCGTTTCATCTTTAATTTACCTATACTATAACTCAAGTAAACAAGCACCCAGATATTGACATTGTCCATTGTCCCTTTACCATGTAGCCATTGTTCCCTTAGGAGGGTCCATTTGTAGCCTAGTGGTACAACTCGTGTCTGGCATTGCTTAAGAGTTGTAATCTTGAGCTCTAATGCTGTCAAAGGACTATTGTGTAGCTAAGTTGAAGCAACAATAAATCTGTTAAGACTCTAAGCCTTCCAATTGGAGAGAAGTGAAAGTTTGGAGAGAGCGATACCAGATTAAGTGCCATACTCATCAATTGAACGAGGTTAAAAAAAAAACGAAATCCGTTGCCAATAGCCCTTGTTGTTTCTAAGTGTGACGTCAATAAGCAATCATTCTCATCACATCATTTGTTCAAAACGGGGCGTATGGCCTCATTTTGTATACAAACGCCTACTTACTAATAAATTCCATTGCTGTTCCTATAGAACAAAGAAGTGATGAAAGGTAGTACTACATCTTCGTAGAAAATGTTTTGAATTAACGTAAATTCTGCCTACAAATGCATGTTTTATGACCTTATGTGGCTTGAAATTCAGAAAAACACCCAAGAAAAGTTTCGTAAGTGTATAATTTTACTGTCAAAAGGACATTGTTTACAAGTACAAGGGAAAATTATGACTTTGGACAAAACATGGTAATCCAGGAGAAATTAAATATATGAACATTTTTGTGAAATGAATGATACCGAATATGATCTTATCAAGGGAAAAGGCTATTATTTTGATTATATAACCCATAGGTAGGAAGCTATGATAGTTCGGTTCTAAACAATGAAATTTTCTTTAAGAATCATTGTAATTTTCCTTTTATTACAATCTAAAAAAAAACATTCTACTATAGATAAAATCTCAAGAACAATCTATTCTATGTATAAAAATATGTGCCTTGTAAAACATATTATTTTACGTTCATTGATAAGTAAAATTTTTAGATTTTGTGTTTTGCACTATTGAAAAACGTCGTTTCCAGAGCCTTTCTGGTCAGAGAAATTTATGATCAAGTAATATTTAAACACTTTTCTTCTAAATAAAACAGGGCCGCGGTAGCCTAGTGGTCAAAGTCGTGGACTAGCGGCCGGCGGTTTTCTTTCAGTCGCGGGTTCGATCTTTGGCCGCCAAAGACCCGCCGTGTAGCCGGGGCTGATGCACGTTAAATCTGTTCGGGGCCCAAAGTCCTCCCGTATGTGTGGTGTGGATGTTAGGAGAGGGGGTGCCAGCTCAGGTGTCGTCCTCGTCACTTGTCCGTGGTTCAAAATTACGAGGTCCGTCGCCAATAGCCCTCGTGTTGCTTCTAGTGCGATGTTAATAAAAACTAAACTCTAAATAAAATTAAAACAGAGTTTTAAGATTAAGGATTGAATTTTAATATGAGATCAAAAATTAAGAAAATCGATATTTTGACCCAAAACTGTGTTTTGAAGCTTATTGTAACCTTAATCCAGCCTCACCTTATAAACTAAATCCATATTTTTCCACATTCTCTTTTGTAGTTACTATATAGCAGCTGTTCTGTTAGAGCTGAAAAATTATTCAAGAACTTGCAAGAAAATATGTGCTTAGAATATTTGTTTAAAAAAAAGCTTTGCACCCTCTTAATGTCGAAGTCATTAAAAAGAGAGAACAAATTTTTTTTAATAAATTCGTTTTATTGAATGCTACATAAGAATTTTATTTTTTTAATTTTTAACTTGACTAATACGGAATATTGAGATTTACCAAAATCAATTTCAATCAATAAGAACACAATAAAAAATATCTGGTTTTCTAACTCGTTCTAAAGCTCTCACAGCTATGTTCCAGCCCTTATATTCCCTATTAGAGAATGTACGTTCTAAGCTAGTATTATTTTTGTTTGAATTCCAAGAAAAATTTCTTTATATTCAGCAACATAAATATGTTCTACTGATTAAAAACTTGTGCTATTACATGATTTTTGTGACAAATATTTGTATCTCAATTTTTTATGATTATTTCAATCAGTTTGTGTACTTTTACTACCTTTGTCCAAACCATAGCTTCCCAAATAATACAAAACCAACTTTTAAGAAGAGCGATTTACGATGAGGGGAGAGGGAAGGTAAACGGAACCTAAATCATATTGATGGCTTGTTGAGATATAATTACTGATGCTTGCGACTGTCAATCTAACTAATTGCAAGCCATGGAACGTTGAAACTTACAATAATCTTTCGGTGATTACTTCTTGTATGGAAAATAATATTGGTTTCTCACTATAATTCTGTTTATCATTGTAAACATGTAATCATGATTCATGCAATTCAAATTTAACATTAATTAAAAAGGTTCCAATGTCATATTTGCAATAGCATTCAGTAAATCCCGATATCCGTAATCCTATAAAACATGGTCATTCATCCGTCAAAATTATGTGATGCTATTGATTTGTTTACGCATATTTTTGTTTCAAAATTAAATCAATATTTAAATTTTCTTCAGCAGTATAGAGCAAATAAAATTTTAATCTTTAATCATAATCGTGATAAAGAATCACTATAATTCACGTACTATTTAAGCGACAACTATTTTATATGTAAAATGTTTTTAAAGATAAAAATATAATTCTTTCATGCTAACGTTTTGTAATCGTTTGAGGCTTCTTACAACAAATCATTCATTCATTGTTCTGAGTAGTCTGCATCTTGTCTAGTTCGAAGGATGAGAAAACATTTTATAGTAAGCTTTCTCTTCAGAAGTAGGTGGGTGGTGAACATTTGTTTTAAGAGGGGTAGCACAATGACCCGAAAAATAATAAGCAGACGTGTAAATCAAAGAAAATTTGTAGATATAGCTATTTTACTCAAGAATCTCTTAAGGTCTGATAATAAAAGTTTTCGACAATGTATGTTTCCAATAATAGCATTTATATTATACGAAAATGTTATATTATATGAAAACACTCTATCAAGACATGCAAATAGTCATCTGATTATAATAATTGAGTATTCTATTTTTATAGGGAGTTGTCATCATATCTTCTTACAAATAATTTTATTGATGGTTAAAAAAGTCGGTATTCCATCATTATTTAACTCTACTGCTATTTTTATAGCTTAATTAAATACATATACATCATTATCTCTAACTAATTTACCAAATTTCTTTCTTTCCTCTTATTTACCTACTTACGTTTCATTTTGGTTGGGAAGGAATCTTAATTTTATGCAACTCAAATTAAAATTTTCCTAAAGTTGGTGAAGAGAACTCACAAATGGCCCACCGTTATATGTTTCAAAATAAAGAAATTTTCAAATTAAATTCCGCGATTTGTAAGATAACCACATGCGATTGAAATATCAGAACAAAACAATGATAATTCCGTTCCTCCATATTTCAAATAAATATGGCATGCATGTAGCTTAGAATTTTTGGTGAACTCTGACATTTTAAACAGATTTTTCGAAGTACTCTTCTGGATTTCGAAAAATACTCAGACAAAGCTTCTCTTTCATAAGCCTTATTTTGTGTTTTGTTCTAACTCGTGATACATTTCCTGAAGCTTTGCATTACATTCGAAAACTGAATTCTAGTTTCTATTATTTCTTTTTAAATGACACTTATTTTCTGATTAAAAGGACAATAAGCACTCAGATATGATTGAATTGTTCAACTGAAGCAAGGTTACATTTTCTAGTCAAACCTATTAAATCCTTTATGTGTTTATACAAATTTGTAAATGATTCTAGTTGCAGAAAATTAATTATTCTTTCAAATAATGGTTCCGTTTGCATTTCCATAACATAAAATGCTTTAATAGTTTCCTTGAGTAGTGATATCAGCTTGCGCAAATACATCTGTTTTAACATTTCAAAATTGAAAAAATTAAAGTATAATATTTTTTTATTTGGCATAAACTTTCAACTGTTGATTTATTTTGGGAAAACTCTTATAAACTTAATTAATATGTAAATTTGTTAAATATATCGAAATGAAAGTTATATTCTGTTAAGTGAGGAAGCAAATTAATGGAATTTCAGTTTGACTGAACAAAGCAATCAATCCAATTTTAAGAACTAAAGGTATGGCAAAATATTGGAACAGTAATAAAATAATTTTAAAAAAAATAGAATAAAGCTTTTATCAAAACCTTTTTACACAAATTAAAAATAAGAAATTAAAAGAAATAGATTTTGCCTCGAACAAGTTTTATGTATTAAAAGCTACAATATCACAACTAAAATTCTGAGTTGCAGATTTCAAGCAATAATTTAATCAAGTTTTTCCCAACATTCCTATTACAATGCTATAAGTATCAGTTTAGCACATTTTTCTCATCAATTCTTTATTAACACCCCAGTAAACTAGAACCTTGAAATTACGTCGACAACTCGATTTGGATCTTAACATAATATTCGATTAAGAAACTATAAGTAAAAAAATGATAAAAAGCATTTTAACTGACGAAAGGTGTTTAGAAAATAAATGCGAAAAGAGAAGAAAATAAAACTTGTTACAAATCAAACCAGGCTAAATGTGGCAAAAGTGTAAAAAAAAAACTAATAGTAAAAAATAATTTCATCTTTGAACAGTAAAAACTTGAATGAAAATGTATTGAAAATGACAGTTTATCAAAATATTTTTTTTTAAGAATATCTAAAGATTTTTCAATTTAACCGAAATTTTTTGACTAAAGACTGAAATGTTGCGTGCATTCACTTATTGCACATTTTTAATTTAATAATCTCTCCCAATACTTCAGTTTTCAGTCAAAAATGTTTTCTTCAATTGAAAAATTTTTGGGTTTATTTCAATATTTACGATGATGATAAACTGTCATTTTCAATAAAATTTCATATATTTTCTTACTTACCGAACTTAAAATTATTTTTCCCGTTCTAGTTTTTTTTTTTACTCTTTTGCATACATAAAAGTTTTGGCGCGTGTATGCTTTAACATTTACGCATATTATTTTAGTTAATCCTATCGAAACACAGATTGATGAGTTTCTTATGAAAATGAACAAACCTATTTGTATTCTTAAATCATGAAAATAATAATTACGTATATATTCAAAATGTGCTTCATCCAAATGTTCTTAGCAGTAATAATCATTTAAAGCCACAACTGTTTAATTACTGTAAAAAATACATAGGCAAACTGTTCTTAAATTTGAGGGAGCCTTCACTGATCAATATATTATTTTGGCATTTTTTTTTTTCGTTTTTTACTCGAAGAATTTGTTAACGAATTCCAGTGCGAAGTTCCTAATCTTAAAATAAATCTGATAAATGCAATTAATGTCAAAAAATATGTGTAACTTAATTTATAATTTCACTTAACCATTCGAATTAGTTCCAGTTCTTTAATTTTCCTTTCACGTAAGAATATAAGCACCTTTGTAAAATGAATTACTTCCTTGTGATATAATAAGTGATTGATATGAAAGTAAATTTTTCTTCTTCAATAAATTTCATTGTCATTTCTTATGACAAAAAATTTTGGAAATTCTTATTACAAAATCACTTTCCTATAATTCAGTCTCAAAATAATATATAAAGATATTCTTAAATTGTTTTTGAAACTACTCCTCTCGGAATACTTGTGTTCTTTAAGTAACGTTCTAAAAAAATGATTATTGCCTCCTTGATTTCATACTCAGGTACCAAATGATTATACAAGAACTATTTTTAATGGTTCAAAATCTAGAATTTTTTAGATTGCTCATAGAAATTATATTTTGATATGGAACCTAGAAAAAATACGTAAATAATAACTATGTGTATGCTTTTTAAATAAAAATTTCATAATTTTTTGCAAATGTGGAGGCATCTTCCTGTTTTTTTGAAAAATTGATTTATGTATTTATTTAATTTTGTATATTATAATATGCAACATCAGTTCTCAAACAAATACTTCTTAATGAAATTTTATGTCCATAAAACATAAACACAAATTATATACGAGTTTGATTTTTAAATCCTTTCTTATTAAGTTGATGACAAAACATCTGAAATGAATTGTTGTCAGATATAGCGTTTTTCAAATATATCTTGAAAAGAGAAACATTTATTTTTTCGTATTTTATCAAACAAAAATTATTACTTCTTACTCAAGTTGCATATTACATACACATACTTCTGTAGTTCCTTTATTTACTTTTAGCTTAGTTTTGTATTAAATGAGTTTAAAATATATCGATAAGTTTCTTTTCGTGTTTCAAAACATTGTTTACAGCAGCAATAAATCAGCCGCTCAGAAGCCAATGCGGTTAAGTCCATTTTTTGATATTTTCTGATTTTGGGAAATTTTGATGAAATAAATAATAAACTTCTTAGTTATTAAAGGATTTACTCGTTGGTTACTTTTTTCTGGGTTAGACAGCCCTTTTTTAATAGCTTCTGAATATATTGTATAATAATTTCAGAAGCCATTGTGAATAAGTCCACCTTTTATTAATATTTTTTTTACATAAACTTTGAAATAAAAATTAAACACGACTTTTACAGGACATTAAGGACAACACGTGGAGATCAAGATTTACATTTAAATAACTCGGGAGAAGATGTTTGTTATGATGAATAAACATAAAACTTATGACAATAAATGTTATTTTATTATTATTACATAAATGTTTTATCTTTTTCAGCTGCCAAAAGGTAAAAGTCCTAAAAATTTTAAGATGCTGTCATTATTTCAATAAATACTTACGTTTTTATTTACACATCCTGTCTATATCTTGTTTTTTTGCAGAGTTTACACCTCGAAAAAAGACTTTATACACTTTTCTATTTAAATTAATAAAACAAGAATTTTAAAAACTAATGTATCGAAAAACATTAATTTTCTCAATTTTTGTGTTTTGGACTTAACCGCATTGGCTTCTGAGCGGCTCATATATATATATATATATATACAAAATTTCTACTAGTTTGTGGATGTATATGAGTAAAACTCAGACCACACATACAACACACACACACAACACACATATATACAATGTGAAGAATAACGGCAAATGCAGCTTTCTTCACAAGTCTTCAGGACAGGACGACACGCAGATAGCAGAATTTGAACAGTAATCGTGCAAACAGAATATACAGAATACTTGTAATGCTTGTTACAGTTACGTCAGCAATTTTCAACTCCGCAGCTTACTATCGTACTACGGACGAATCTCCGCAGTAATACTCTGCAGTTCTGAATAAGATTTCGAAGCTTCCACTGATTACAGGCTGCATCTCGGCAGATTTCATTGGCTACGTTACCTTTCATTCCTCTGTAGAATTACTTAGCCAAATGACGACTGAGTCCAATCAATTTTCCCACTGAACTCTTTTTGAGACACTGAAGCTACATTCTTGTGTTAAACATTTTTTATCATTGGCTACAGATTTCCAAATTATTCATTGACTGAGTATAGGAAAGGAAAATTGATTGCCTTTGGAGGAGAATTCATACATTCTTTTAGCTCATTTTTTTTCAAACAATTCTTCATAAGAGGAACTTTCAGTTGATTTCCGATTATTGATTTCCATTGTTTGACAGTGACTGGTGAGTTGTTCCCTGATTTTAAAAAAGTTCCTTGTCAAATAAAATCTTTTGACTTTGGAGCAACCTCCCTAATATCCCGTCTTAGCACTACTAGATTTTTATCTGATTCCAAAACTGAAAATGAAATTGAAGTCATCATTGTGTACAAATTCAGAAGAAGTAATGGATGCTGGATGGAAGTTCCTTCTGTAACCACAGATAAAGCTTTCTAAAAATTGTGCCCAGAATTGCCCTAAATAGTTGTATGAATGGTGAATAAGTGTGCAGATACAAGAGTACAATACCATGAAAGAAGATAAGATAAAACTTTCAAAAATAAACTTAATAAATAATCAATCCGTAATGCCAGGTATTTTGTACTCAGTAGTGACTTAAGATGCGACTCGTTAAACAAGGAATGCAATGTGAAAGGTTATGACCAATAAGATCACTTTATAAACTGTACAGCACTAAAAAAAATTTCTTATGCACTCGTACGTAACTGAAATATTTTTCAAACTTCAGAAATGCGCAATAATTTATTTCTAAATTAATTATTGAAATATGGAACTTATTTACAACTACATAATTAGTGCTTGTTGCACTTAAGGTTTTTAATGAAAGGTAACATTACTGAAAAAATGTCATTGCACCCAGTAGTAGTTAATTAACAATGTACGTGGGAGAACATCCGTCCTCTTGAACTTTTAAAATCGAAACCAATAGATTCTAATGACAAATGACAGTCAATTTGCCGAAAGACAAGGGGTAATCTAGAATATATTTTGTTTTCACTCAACTAAAGAAAAAAACCTAAAACTGTATCTGATAAGCTAATTCGTTTCATGTTAAACAATATATGTTTCGTGTTATAAAAATGTATGGTTTACATGGTATTTTGTCAAAACTTCAGGAAATAGAATTGCAAATGAATTCAATGTACACTGCTCAAAACAATTAAAGGATATTGAGAGTTTGGGTGGATTAAGGCTACACAGTACCCTAAAAATGACAAATTTATCGAAAAATTTTTTTGCATTTTCCTGTAGCCCATACATTTGGGAATCTTGGCCCCAAATTTTAGATCTATTAACCAATTAGTTTTTAAGATATTTGAAGTTTTCTGAGCATTGTCAGTCACTATTTTTGACAACTGAGGGGGGCGTGGTTAGTTTCGGTTTCATTTTAAAGCATTTTTCTATTCTTAAATTTAATTAATTACTGATATTTTTTAAATAATATCGATACTTGCAGAGAAGTAGATATTAACTTCAACTTTCACTACTAAAATCATTTATGTTTGTTTATATTTTGAGTTCTTGATGTGCTTATAGTTACTTAGCCAAAATTGATAAGAAAAGGTATTTCTCAAGACCAATATTTATTCTGCATATAATTTATATAAGTTAAAAGCTATTTTAAATTGTTTAAGTGAAATTTTTTCTGTTAAAAAAATGCCACGGACAAAACTTTCGCAGCTTGAGAAGAGAATCAACACTTCTAAGAGATGGAGTGCTGCTGATAATGACAGTGCTAAAAACCTGCTTTAGTGGATATAACTACAAAACTTCAGAATACAAATGTCTTTAATATTTCTGCTACATATAAAAGTATCTTTCAAATTACATTATAGTGGATACTGAATGTTTGTTTACAGATAATTTTGGAATATTTTTAAGCAATATTTGCCATAGTGTATCTTTAAAACTTTGCTATGGTCAAAGAAATAGATTTGCATATAAAGTGAATGTTGTATGTGTTAATTGTGACCAAACCTAGAGTGAAACATGTTCATAACAATTAATTGATGCTATATTACATCAAATGTTAGCAAGCATCATTTTTTTAATGTTCCATTTGATGTAAATATGAGATTAGTGCAAGGTATGTTAAGTTTGTGATTTGGCTACTCATCGTTGGAAAAATTCTGCATGCATATGAATTGAAATATAATGTTTAATAAAACTTAAAAGACATTATGAGCCAAAAGTTCTGATTGGACATCTTGTTGGGTCAAATCAGCCGTTGCTTTATATTCGTAAAGATGTCATTGAGGCGTAGGGCTCAAGGAATGATAAAGATATAGTCGGTATTGGAATGTCATATGATGGAAGCTGGTTGACAAGAGAACATACGTCAACGTCAAATATCGGAATAGGATATGTTATCGACTTGCTGACTGGCTTTGTGATAGACTACGAAGTAATGTCAAAGCGACGTGGAGAATGTGAACAGACTAAATTTGAGCTTGGAGAAGAAAGTGCTGAATTTCGTATTTGGTACAAAGGACAACAAAATGTTTGTAGTACAACACATGTCGGATCATCTAGTGCAATGGAAGTAAATGCAGCTGTGAAATTATGGGAAAGATCTGAGAGTATTAGTTTCCGGCACACAATCTTGCTCTTTGACTCTTGGTGTTTTTACCGGTTATCATTAGCACGTGGAAAAAAATCAGGTATTCACAAAGATTGGGTAAAAATAACAATCAACGAAGAATATTTGCCCAAAATCTTGCCTATTTATCAGCGATTAGCATCAACTGAATTATTAAACACATGTGTCAGAGGTTTGACACACAATTCTAATGAAGCATTACATTCGATGATATGGGACAAATATTCCAAAGAAAATACAGCTTCTAGGAGTCGTGTTGATTGCCATGTCGAGTGCAATACCTGAATTTATTGTTGGAACATTAAAAGCTCTAAAAACATTTCAGGATGCTAATTGAATTTGTAACAAGTTTGTCATCAGAACATTTAGTGTACTTTACTCATTATAGGAGAACCTATTTCAGAAAGAAAAGGAAATCTGCAAATTTTAAAGTTGCGCAAAAAAAAATAAAACTTGCTAAATTGCGTCGACTTAAAATTCAGAAAAAATTAGGTGCTATGTACAAACCTGGTAGTTTTTAACTTTTTTTAAACTTTTATTTATATCATTATTATTTTTATAAGTGTATTGTGTTTTAAAACTTTTGTGAAATTATTATGTTAACTTTAAGCTGAATTATCTGTCATCGTAAAAAATGCTATATCGATATTTTGCAAAAACATATTTTGAATAAATAAAAATATTTGCCATAATATTTAATTAAAGTAGTGTTTTCATATATTATATAAGTAGTTAAATAATATATTAAAAATTTAGATCTTTGCAAGTATTATTAGTTTTTGTTTTATGCCTTTAAAAACTTTAAATGCATTTTTCTCAGACTTTTATTTTTGAAGATGTAAGTGTTTTCTAATCCCTAAGGCTTTTTTTCTGTTCAAGATAGAGTCTTGAAATTTTTTATACATACTGAGATATATGTGTTCTATAAAAGTTAGTATGGATTTAGGTCTGGGATCCCTAGTTATTTTTTTAAAAAATGTTAAAGTTAATATTTTAAAAATTTTCCTGTTTTTTCCAGGTTTAGCTAGAAAAATAATTATTAAAAATCAACAAGGGAACAGATTTTCAAATCCATACTAACTTTTGTTTGCAATAATGTATGAAATATAAATCACTCAAAATAATTAAAAAATTTCAAAAATTGTGTATTTTATAAGGGTTTAAAAAAACTTCAAAATTTTTAAATTTTTTTAAATTTTAAAATAAGGACTAGTTAAATTGACTTTTTATTTTCAGAATCAGTTTAATAATATAGTATGAAAACAATACATAAGTTACTTTTAATATTACTGTCTCCAAAAATTTTTTTTGAAAAAGAGTACCGTGTAGCCTTAAGCGGCTGGGGAACTATTTATATGATTGATACATGATAAACAGACGTGGTAGGTAATATATGAAAAAAAATCAAGCATGTTTAGCAGAAGAAAATACATTTTACTTAGCATTTGGGCACAAAAGGAAAAACACAATTGTGCATTCGAGACAAAACGAATAAAAAAGGGTATTTACTTGAAAGAAAAAAGCTTTTAGTTAGGGGTATGGTTTCCCCAGACAGCCAGCAACGCTGAACACCTTTGAGGCATGGAGTCAATGAGGGTATTTATGAGGAGC
>BMAW01095940.1:644-49787 GCA_019974015.1 Nephila pilipes
AAAAAAAAAAAAAAAAAAAAAAAAAAAAACGACGATGCACCAAGAAAGTGGTGTCCAATTGTAATAAATTTTCGTATGCAAAAACATTTGGATCGAACATGCAAATGATTAAAATTTGGTGTCGAATGAATGAATAGCGTTAGCTACAGGACATCGGAACTGCGCACTCAGCAGGTGTAAATAAGAGGCGATTTTCAGTCTGATAGTCAAATTTTCTGTTACATTGCGATTTATGATACCTTTCAACGACTGAAAAAAATGCCTTGCCGCAGGATTCGAGCTCATTACGAGTAACTGTCAGAGTTTTTAAGTTAAATATTTTTAAAGGCCTGAAAAAATATAGCTGAATATTTCATATGTTTACAAAATCATTTTCGAAAAAGACTGGAAAAAAGCAATTAAATATATGTCACATTTTTTTGGTATTATTTCTGATGCATTTTGTTACAACATAATCAATTAATAACTTAGATTTCAGAAGTATAGCTCAATATATTAACATTGTAGTGTGAATAAAATATTGCGATTAACTGGAAATTTTACAATTATTTATGTTGATGCATTACTTATGGCAGCGAAATGTTACTAAATAACCTTGTGATTTGTACAATCATAATTTTAAAATGTTTTCTTTCTCGAGGAACTTACTTTTAAAAACTAATTACATTTTCTTGCTTATTATTAATGAACAATGCATTCTAGATCCTGACCAGTAGGCATTAATAAGATTTATTTCCTTATTTTTAACATATAGAGTAAATAAACTGATTGAGGAATTTTAAGTAAAACTGATTACTTAAAAATAGTTTTTGATGGGTTTTATTTTTTAATATTCGGTTAAGTGATTTTCCAGGTTATTGAAACCAATTAAATTACACTATTTATATTCCAATCACTAAATAGAAAAACTACAACTTCAAATGCTAATTATTAAATTACTTAATTTTTTTAAGAAAGTAACGATATATCGTCGTCCTTTTGCTTTTTATTTTCCTTTCTTTCAAGTAATACGTATCATACCAAGAGCAATTTGATTTTTCTACATAGCAACACATTTCGAAAGCGAAAAAAATTTCATAGTTTCCATTATTTTCCTTTTCAGTCTAGGTATAAATAGATAAAATTATACATTTTTTTGGAAAAAAAATTAAATATTTATTTTAAAACACGGAAAAAAATGAAACAATAAATAAGTCACAAAGCGACAAAATTAACTTACTTTTCTCCTCGAATGTTATATGAAATTATTCTCTGATTATTGTTCAGTTTCAAATTTAAGAATATTGAGATAAATTTTAAAAAAAACTCAAGTAACATTTAAAAGGACTAAAGATCAAACTAAAATTTATTTAAAATTGGTTTGATTCTAAAAATTTAAATAGTCATTTATATGCAAATGTTTCTATACGGGGCAGATAAAAATCACACAAAGATTATTTTCTTTATATTTCATGACAGAAAATTTAATCATCACGTGATTTGAGGTGTTAGAAGTTATTATTATTCTAAGAAATATACTTTTACTAAATAATTATAATTTTCATATTTAAGAAAATTTAATCATTCCTCGTTAAGAAATCATTTCAAAAATTAAATTACTACTTAAAATTTATCACCAAAATCTAAGATTACCTTAACAATCATTATTGAACAAAATTTATGATTTATGTTTTTATATTTAAATGAACCATTGATTTAAATAGTAAATGGATTACAAATATATTTCATAAATAAAGCTTATATAAGTGACCTTTCTATTATTTAACCAAATTTAACATTTTTAAACTTACATTTGAAAATTACTGAAATTTTTTGTAAAACCTTTTTATGAATAAATGTTGATATTCCTTACCTTTTCAGGGAATAAAAGTTTTACAGTCGAACATTTTTTTGATTACACAAAAAATCAAAATAACCCAATCTAAGTGAGAGACCTCAGAATTATTCAATATTCCAATTTTAGTTTTAAGGAATTATTTGTGCCTGTATCATACACGCTGTTTCATCCAAGCATTATTTTCCTTCTCTTTGATATGTTCTTACTTTGAAGAAATACTCATCAGAGCTACCTATCGTAACAATTGAACAGCAGATTTTGGTACATTCGTTTAATTATTGAAAACAAAATTATAATTAAGGTAAGGAATAAAGTATTTTGAACATATTAGCTTCAGAAAATAAATAATTTTCCAATGAAAAAATTAATATCTTTAGAAAATAATTTGTTTCCAGTAAAGTTATAAATTTTTAAATATAATCCTCCAATACATTTTAATGCGTAACAGACATTTAATTATAATTTTGAACGAATGCTAAGAGATTATTTTAGAATCAAAGGCAAAATAGTAGTTATTAATAATTATCATGCTAATTATTTATTTAAAAAAAGATTTAGATTCTTTCACTCTTACCACAATTATTAATCTCTGAATTTACCATTTTTCAATCGGAAATTGTTGCATTTTCATAAATGTTCTTACTTGGCGTGTCAACTTAAAGTATTTTTAGAATTTGATTAAAGGCTAACATGGGATGAACTTAACTATCGATCACAGTAAATCTCCTATAAAGTTTTTCGTATAAAAATATCAACCAGGAAACTGAATTTAGAAGTAAATGCTAAGAAAAAAGTAAATAATAATAATAGAATCAAATAAAGAGAAGAATAACTTAATTTTCTTTTACTTACGGTAGCTTTTGCGTTTCATTTCCATACAGATTTTAAAAAAAAAACATTAATCTTTGGTTCAAAAATACATAACTCTTAATTTATGTTTACCTAAATTTACTAAAGTTTGAAAAAAGTTTATTCTGTGGTTAAAAGTTTTTTAGCTAGATCAGCACTAAAAAATCTTTGCCTATATTACTTATTGCAGGAAAAAGTGCACAAAATCACATATCATTTTTTTAAGAAAATAAGAATGTTAAGCACTCATTCATTATTTGCAAGAAAAATGTTTGAAACTATTGGACATATAACATATTTTCTTTTACAATAAAAAGTTAATCGTATATCACACACACTTAAACTGAAAATAAATAATAAGACTTATGATTTTAAAATAAAAAGATGAAATAAAAGAGAATAAATAAAAAGATGAAAGATGAGGTATCCAATTAATTTTTGCATTAATGTGTAGTTTTAATTAAATATGCAAGCTTGTGTAAATCTACGTATTATTTTTTTCTATTCTTAAACTACTTCGATATAAAGATAAAATTCAAAGTGATCTGATCCAAAATTACTCTAAATTTTTTTCAAAAAGTTACTACATAAACGAATTAATTCAATTTTAATCTCAGAGCATTTGTCTGAAAAATTTCCTATTTCTTTTCTAAAATCAAAAATATCTCAGAAAATGAACTTATCGTTTTTAAAATGATCGTTTCTTATCCGTTTAAAAATAATGAAAAAAAGGGAACTTTATTTCTTGTTCGTATTCGTAATATGAATTAAAAAGAAGCTTAAGAAAATATATCAGAAGATTAATTTGATTGATAAGCATTTTAAAGGTGAAAAAATTTATTTTTCTTAAATTACAGAGACCATTCTGTAGATTATTGAATTACTTTTTTATTATATGAATCCGGTGTAAGGAATTAATTTTTAAAGAAAACTTCAAATTGATAAATGAAGTTGAGGTCAGATATCATAATATATCTTCTTGAATAAAAAGAACTTGCATCACATGTGTGTGGATAGAAATTTCATCAATCAGTTTTTCTTTTTCCTCTTTAAATTCAAATAATCCTGGAGTTATACGTCTAGTTTTTAATTATTTCTTAAAAAAGAATAAATATTCTGATAAGGAAGAAATGGCGGAATCATTAAAGAATACACCTTAATCCAAGGAAAAAAAATTCAGTAAAATAAAGTTTCCAATACGAGAAAGAATGAAAGCCATCGAGCCTTAATAATTTAAATTTTCAGACGAAACCAATGATTTTATGAAATTGACGAGGTATTTCTATTTCATACTCTTAGCTACTAATATCAATTTCAGCTCTCTAATTTGTGACCTTCTATAAATAATAAAATATCAATTTATTGAAGTATATATATATATATGTATATTGACAATTAAATGATAGCAGATTTTAACTAAGAAAGAAAATTCAAACTTTTTGCTTAAAAATATAACTTTATTCAGTTAGGCATTGTCCATTTTTGTCGATGAACTTTTGTAATCTTTTAGGCAGAGTCATAATTCCCTGTGTTCATAAAACTTCTGATTTTTGACAGCAAAAACTGAATTAAATGTACTTTTACACCTCTAGAGCCAACAACAATTTTACCATTTAAGGAGTTCTACATACAACGAAAGAAATGGTAATCAAAAAGCTCAATATCAGGATTATATGATGGTTGTAACAAACATCCCAACCTAGCTACAATAATTTTTGCTGAGTGACGAAATATGTGTTTAATTCATGTTGTAAAACAACACGCTTACGGTTTGCTGATTCTGGCCGCTTTTCTTTAACTGTGTCGGTCAGTTTAGTGAATAGTTGAAAGTGACATTTGAATTAAGTGTTTGGATTTTTGGTAAAAATTCGAAGTGCAGAATTTCTTAATAATCTCACCAAATAGACAGCATAATCTTTTTGGATGATTCTCAGCTTTTGAAGATGTCCTGGCTGTTTCGTCCTGCTTCACTAATTTTTCTTTGATTAACGTTGTCGTAAACTATCCATTCATCGCCAGATATCAATCATTTCCAAAATTGATCATTTTCGCTGCGTTTCTGAAACGAATCGCTGATGATAATGTGTTGGCGTCAAATGAATTGTCTAAAGCTGATGACAGATCCATAACACAAATTTCTAGGCATAGCTAAAGTGTTAAAAATTTTTTTTGAATGTATGTATTGAGCTTATCTGAAAACTCACGTGTTGTGCTGTGATGATCTGAATTGATAATGGCCTTGATATGGTTCTCATCAACTGGAACTGGACGGCCAAATCATTAAGCATTTCTTTGTGAAAAAACACCACAACGAAATTTGGCAAACCAATTTTGACACTATCTTTCGTTCAAGGCTTGATTCATATCTTCGGCATATAACTTCTTATGTGCTTGCGATGAGTTATTGCCTTTTCGGAAGTAATATGGAAAAATATGTCTGAAATGCGCTTCCTACATTCTTGCATTTTACCAACAAATACTGTTCAGTCAAGGCGCGGCCATATCTAAACTGAATATCAACCTAAATAGATTAGGAGAACTTCTGTCAAATATCATATATAATGTCCATTATTCACATAAATTCATACTGTAATTTAAAATATTTAATATAGTAATAGAAAATATTAAGCTCTTATAAATAAAATGGTTCATTGACTTCCAAGCATGATTTATCTAGGTTAACATAAGAAAGGTATTTATAATGGGTTTACTTAACGAGGGTGTAATGTTATTGGAAATACATCTTCCATTCATTCTCTATAAGGTATCAATGATTACTACATTGCATGGACCAATAACGTTCTGGATAAGTAAGTTCCAAAATTTTTGCCCAAGGCATTAGTCGGGAAAAATTCTCTAATCATGGCTCTTCAGATAAAGTTTGATTCTTAAGAAATATTTTTCTAGGGAATTCAGATAATGTAAGATTATTCACTAAAATTATGTTACATTCTCTCCGCTTTCACCTTAAATGTATGCTGCTGGAAGTGCGCTGATTCCAACAACACCCTCTCGAAGAGAAGTAAAATGAATATTTGTGAAATTCGCATTTGAGCAAAACCTCTTGAATTATAATAGACCCAAAAAATATAAATGCCAAAATAAAGCTAAAGTAGTACGAATATGAGTAAGGAATTCATTAAGTCACAATTTTCACCAAGCGCTATAATACGATACAAAATAACTAAATGAGAAATACTGTCGATATAAATATTTGAATTTAACTTGAACACGGTGAAATAGTTATTTTTATTAATATTGTATATTCGCATTCACATTGAAGAATGGTTACTCTTATAGCAATAGTTATATTCAATTTCACAGAGTAGCATGGCCTCAGCTCAAGTATAATTCAAAATTCAATGTCCAATTACTCAAAATAGGAGTGTTTCAACTTCATGCTTGAAAAGTTTTAGGCAAAGACCATATAAAAATGCTTTAATGTTCATTAATAGAAATACTAATTGATGTAAAAATTTAATAATTTCCAGCATTTAAAACGACATACAGATTAATAACTTGTTATTCATTAATAGAACATAATCATTTACGTCAAAACTATAATAATTTTCCAAAATGATGTTGGAAGATTGGGAGCATATATTATTTAGACCTAAACAAAAATAAGGAATACCTAATAACATTCATTACACAAGATATCATACACTCAAAATAAGATATTTAATAAAATTCAAAAGTTACGTAATATGTACTCTCATAATGCTATACGTTGTAAGATTCAAAAATGAGTGAAACTTTATATATACACTCAACGTAACAAACTTGTACAATATTAAAATACGATGCTTCATACCCTTACAAGCAGATATCTAATCATATAAAAAGATTAGATAATTTATACTCTCAAAAATAAAATAATTCCATTAAAAAACTTTTAAAGGAAATTTTCATAAATAAAAATTAATTCTTAATTTATTTCTTCATTAATGAAATTGCATTTTTAAAATTACTTTTGATATATTAAATTGAATTTATCTTTAATTTTAAAATAATAATTTTAAAATTTTAATAATTAAATATACTATTTACTCTCTTTTGTACGCATTGTAAATTAAAATACAACTTAAAATTGTATAATGTCTTTTTTGCTATTTTTATTTATTTAGTCGGGTTCTTAAGTCACACAGATCGTAAATCCATGAGAAAATGTGGGTATTTTTATTATTATTGAATATTTCCATACGATTTTTTTCTGAAAGTAATTCGTATAATTTGAAAATAATATTAGCCTTAAGCTTCTGTTCCGAATTGGATTTCTTTTTAAGAAATTATTTTGAGTTTCTGACATATATTGCATTTTATGTTGTTATCTACTTATACAAAATCAATCAAATCTGGGTTTATTATGCTATTGGTTGGAACTATTAATGAAATTACTAAGTAAATGCTGAAATCAGGAAACCTTCATTAATTGTTAAATGTGTTTTCGTACTGTGGGATTAAATTTAACAATTTGCTTTCATACCTCTTCTCAAAAATATTTAGTTATATGAAAGATTATATAAATTAAAATATTACAAAATTTCTGATGCATATACAAGTTTTATTCCGTCGTCTGTTTTTAATTCGGTCTTCGAATTAATTATGTCTTTACATAAAAATTGCAAGAAGAGAAAAAAAATTGTAGGTGTTCCATTTAAGGAACTTCTATCAGACCTTCAATTAGAGATGTTTTATTAACTGAATGATGCTGAAAAATGGATCTTACCCAATTCTATGAAGTACATCAAAAAGTTCGAATTATTCCATAGTTTAGAAGAATAAATTTAATAAATTAAATCATATTCTGGAGGATTTATATAATTATTTAGGAATTTACTAATGATAAAAGGATTTTTTTGAAAATTTAGTATGTAAATTATTTAAGCTATTTTTAACAGATGTTCATCAGCAAATAATTTTAATGATTGGAAGTAGTAATTTCGTAATCAATTTGATGAACTTGGCAAAAAAAAAATAATTGTATTTCTTGCATTTTACAAATTATTAATACAAAAGTATATTTATACATAATGTCCGGGAACAACGTATAAAAACTTTGAAGAGAGGCAGAAAATATTGTTAGGAACAGCAATTATATAGGAAAGCATGTGTGGAAAAGTCGGTTTCCTGTAATAAAGAGACTCACTCACAAAAAGGTCAAAATACAGAATCAGTGTAAAACATCTTACACAACAACAGAGTACAATGTATGACTTATATGCATCACAGGAAATGTTCGAAATTACGCCTATTGATATGAATGCACTCATAACACCTACGCGACATGAATTGACGAGCCTTTTCGAAGATATCTGGCATTTCGCGGATCAAATAACAACGGTCTGCCAAGTCCATTCAGAATTTATGGGTGTGTCGTACACAGCTCTCTTCATGGCATGTCCTATCCAAATGATTTCGTACGCATCTTGTGTAATGAGATGGCATCTTATCATGTTGAAACCACATTCTGCATCGAACATGTGTGAGGGTATCGTTAACCATTTACGGAAGAACTTCTTGATGAAAAAAGTAATACTTAAGAGCATCAGTTCATGTGGTAAGATATATGGCCCAACTAAACTGTCCACAAAGATAAGCGTTTATACATTGACAATGAATCGTTGTTGGGCGGCTAGGGGTTGGATTTCATGGAAGCGTGTTGTTCGCATACTGAACACCCCTTCGCATAACAAAGTTACTTTATTACTCAACATAATAGAACTGGAATATTGTAGATAGGTTGTACTTTGGTGAAGAAAACACTGAACAAACGTAACACATTGTAGATGATCCTCCAGTTGCAGTAAATGAACTATCTGAAGATGAAAGGCTTCGCCCTATAGAACACGTCAGATAATTGATCGAAACGTTCCAGGAGCAAGTGTAAGCACCCCTACAGTGGTTCCGTAATTTCGATCCACAGGATGCAACAAACCCTCTCTCAATACAGTTGTTCGTGCTATTAGCGGCCGCTCAGTTTCCTGCATCGTTACTGAGAAGTACCTACGTACCTCTTATATACGCAAAGCTCTTATATACGCAAGCGAATATTTGATGATTTGGTAGGGGCTTCGTTGGATATCTTTCCCGATACAACCAGACAAGTGAACATTCATCTCTATTGTCTGGGCCATAGGCGAAGTAGAAATCCATCAACTCGACATTTATAATAACTTGATTCATGTTGACCGCATGTGGATGGAGTGTACAATGATGATTACACACGTGCCAACCTTGAGAGAGCTCTCGTACAGAGACAACTACTGATTTCCAACGTGCTTTCATATGCATTTGTGGTTCTTAAAGATGTTCTTTACAGAGTGTTTCAAAACTCTCCGGCAAAAACTTAAGAGAATATAGCATTTAAACAAGCAATTTTCACCGTACAAAAAGGTGGGGAGAGCAAGCGGTAAGACATCGATGGTACTGTAACGGAAAGCATAAAACGTGAGTTTTCTTACACATCTTCATTTCTAATTTGGATTTCGGGAGGTACGGCCTTTCCCTGATTATTATACATTGCCGAAAACTCACGCTTTGAAAAAATTATTTCGTCCAATGGCTTACCTCTTGCTCTCCTCCATCTATTGCACGGTGAAAATTGCTTTTTTAGATGTTTTCTATCCCCCTTAAATTTTTGCCCATGAGCTTCGAAACACCCTGTATCTCCCCTCCAAGTTTGTACATAAAAGTTCTGGGAAACCCTCTATAATACATTTATTAATAAATGGAAATGTTTTATTTGAGTATTTAATTCTGTAAGTGCATGTAAATATTATGAAAAAACTCCACCACCTAATAAAAATTAAAAATATTTTGTTGTTGAATGAGTAGAATTACCCATGTTAATGTCTTCGAGTTTGTAACAGGGATTGTATTTCAGAACGTCTAGAAAGCCAATTAATCTATTTTCATTTATTTAAAATAAATCACAAATAGTGAGAAAAATAAGTGTCATTTTATATTTTCAAATCAGATTTATGAGTAAAATTACTTTCTACTTAAGCCCTGGGCACTGGAATCGATTTCTAAATTGAAACAATTCGCTTGCTTAGCTCCATGAAATGTTCTCTAAACCTGTGTAAAGTCAGAACATTACATAAATCAAATTAAAATACCAGGACATAAACTGTAAACGTTCTCCAGTAGGTTTCAATGGAAGTAATGTGCTAAATAATGGATTTTCTTAGTAGAGAATCATTAATATTCAGCTTTGCTAATAGGATACGTGTTAAATGGCGAATAAAATTTCAGGGCATGTTAGAAGACATATCATAATGCTGTTGTGCTGCAGAATTATTCACAGAGATCTAGAGAATGTGTGTTAGAAACTGTAACACGTGTTAATATATTGAACAGAAATTTGATAAATTATTAAAGAAATTATATAAAAAATTATTTCGAAATTTTGTTTCTTTAATACAGTGATAATTTGATGACAATCTGGGAGCTGTTTTGAATTTCATGATTGAGTTTTGTTAATTGTAGGATCCTGTCATTAACGAAGTATATTTTTCTTGAATATAATCATGCTTTATATCTTAAGTATTTTCAGTAGGTTAAGATAGGAATGTTAGCTTAGGTATCGATCCCGTCTTCTGATTCTGGCTCAAAATTATAAAGAACAGAGACCAAGCCCGAATTG
This sequence comes from Nephila pilipes, assembly GCA_019974015.1. Taxonomy (NCBI): domain Eukaryota; kingdom Metazoa; phylum Arthropoda; class Arachnida; order Araneae; family Nephilidae; genus Nephila; species Nephila pilipes. The sequence continues at coordinate 10,979 of BMAW01095940.1, forward strand.
GTTGAGTGAGAATTTTCGTATTTATGAAAATACGAGGATGGTCTAGAAATTTCCAATCTCACAAAGATACAAGTCAATTTTTCAGTAAATTTATTTTTCTACATCATCTATTTGTAAGTCTGTACTGTTCTTCCAGCGATGCTCCAATCTATTTAAGCCATCTAAATAATATTCGGTGTCTTATTCTGCAAAATAATTGTTTAGGAAGGTGATAGACTTCTCATTTGACGAATATCTCTGTCATCTGAGTGCAATTTTTAGATTAGGGAAGTTGCTTGGGGATAGATCTGGGGCGTAAAGAGGGTGGTTAAACAATTCAAACCATAATTTACAGATATTCGCTATGGCAACCGCTGAGTTTTGACACGGTGCATTACCTCGGTGAAACAGAATCCCCCTGCATATGTGGCTATTTTCCCTCAACTTCAGTCTTCTGCTGGTCAAGAAATGATGCGTATTATGCTTTTATGATGGGTTTTTGCTGTTAGAGGGTATTTGATTACGATAACTCATGACTATCCCAAAAAACATTAGCATCACTTTCCCAGCCGAAAAAACAGTTTTTGATCTTTTTAGAGTCGATTTCTCTCTTGCAGCCCACTGTTATGACTGCAGTTTTGTTTAGGGTGTGTAATGGTTTATCCAAATTTCATCAACAGTAATTAATCGGCGCCCAAACTCTGATTTGTTGCTCCTAAAGTGCGCCAGAAGAGAGTTAGAAATAGTCATTTGAACACGCTTTTGGTCTAACTTGGGCAAAAGTGGCAAAAAGGTAAATCAGACAGCTTTCTTATGCTTAAATCTTTATTCAATATATGACGAACACGTTCTTTGGGACTTATTCATAGCCCTTTTTCTCTCTCTCATTTTAATTCGATGGTCGTCTAGCAACCACTTCGTGACCTTTAATGATGTTATCGTCAATAGTTGCAATTTTTGTACGTCCCAAACGTTCATGGTATCCCAATCTGGAACGGCAACGTTTAACTTCAGCTGCCCAAAATTTCACAGTGGTAAATGATAGTGCAGAGTCCCGTACACAACATCCAACTAATGTTTGATTTGTGTAAGTGTATTGCCTTTCAAAAGCAAACTTAATGACTGCTCTATACTCGATTTTTTCCATTTTCACAAAAACACTCACATCGATTCGCTTAAATGTTTGTCAAATAACAATTGCACCTCTAAAATGGCTAAAATTTTGGTGAGTACCTATCAAAAAATGCGTAACCGTACTCTTTAACCTTTATTGACGAGTGAATCCGTCTTCTCGTTAAGGTCGCAAACTTTTCAGACCCTTAAAGGAGTGTCTATGACTTATGTATCTTAATGTTTATTTTTATATTCTTTAATATATTTCTTTCAAATATAAATAGACTAATAGGGTAATTAGATGCATAAATATATGCCCTACTTCACTTGACTCGATCAGAAAGTTGCAAATGATTCAGGAAAGATCAACATTTTAAATATCAATATTTATTTCTCATACTAAAGTTGTTATAGTGAAATGAGAATATTATGGCATTAGAGTCAGAAAATGGTGCAAGAGCCAAAGAGTAGTAAATCTCTGCATAAGTGAAAGGGATATTGTTACGTTTCACATAGTTATGAAGTTAGCATTGAAACATGTTGATGAAGTATAACTATAGAGTATCATCGAAGATAATTATAATTAGAATTCGAGTCTCCAGAAAAGGATTGCGGAAAAACTGTGCTGAGTTAAGGAGTGAAAAATGTGAATTATCTGGTGAGATATGTCTTCGACTATTTCATGATGATCTCAGCAAATTTGAGTTATCAAAGGAGAGAAGAGAATCTATACAGGAAAGGAATAGGGCGGTAAACGGAATCATCGTTACGATAGCTGTAGTGCTCGTGTGATGCCTGCACGGTTATAGATATGAATAACAGGTGTTCACGCAGAATACTTGCAGTTTGCATTAATTGCGTGCATGCTGAAATTAGTTGTTCTGAAGTGCCGTCACGAAGGTAAAGTGAGAATGTGCAATTGGTCTTTAGTCACTTAAGGACATAGTGAGAAAATAACAAGTGATTTTATGGAAGGTCGACCCAAAATTAAAAGAAATATTTTCTTATTATTTTGCGTTTCAATTGTCACTTCTGTTACAGTAATATGAAAATTTTTGAATCAACGAAGTTCTAAAACGACTTAAAACAATTTTTTCTGTTTAATATTTGTTAAGTGTTTTTAAAATCATGATTGATAACATGCTTGCCAAACATTTTTATGATGAGTGTAAACAGTATTTCTCCATCTGATGTAATATTGGAATTGCTTATAAAATCACTTCCATTTAAGTAGTTTCAAACTTTTAAATTTATTGCTTTTATAATTATTGCTTGAAATAAATAATAATAATAAAGTTAGATTGTGGCTTGAATTTCTGTAGCCATATGGAAATAAATGAACTAATCTTTCTAAAAACTGTAATTTGAAGGAGATATATTTGCATTGCAAAATTTTTCTAAAACTTCTTTGCTCAGTTATTACAAAGCGTTCTAAAATTCTGATCACAATACATTTTTCGATAAGATTCATACTTATAGATAATTATTTTAATTTATAGTTCAGAATGTTTTGTTATTTTCAAATATATTTCAATCACAATCTATGGGAATTTAATACATAGAATTTTCTACAATGATTTAAATGATGTTTTATGATTTGAACCTAATTTACATCTTTAAAATTGAAATTAGATAAATCATGATATTAATTCCAATAAAACTGATATATTTGTTAAAAACATTTTAAAGGCAAAACATTGAAAAATTTATTTTTATTTCCTGATTATAAAATCTGCTTAAGTCGATGTGAAACCTTTTTTCGTATACTCTGTACACTTATCAATCTTTGATGATTGCAAATGCTTCTCTCAAACTAGAAAAACCGAATATTCTTAATGTCTATTGAAATATATAACTTTATTTTTTAATTAATTTTAGTTTTAAAATCGCCATTTTAAAAAATTAGTTAAAAAGCTTAAAGTTCCAAGATTGTAAACATAACTAAAAGAATAAGGATTTTAAAACATGGACGTCTACTGAAGTAGTACAACAGTACAATTTTTTTTCCGTATTCATGCACGAATATTTTCTGATTATAGTTGAAATAATATTTGCAATGAATAGAATATAAATCAAATCAAATATTTAACCTAATTGGTGCCTTTGTTAGGAAAAATGAAGTTATTATTATTCATATAGAGCATTGTTTTATTTTATCTCGATGTAACTCAATGTGCAGACTGCATTGGAGTCAAATAATAATTAACTATCTTTCTGGTATTGACTCAAAAGCATTTATTTCATAAAATAATTTTTAAAGTACTTATTTGAAAATCTATGATTAATAGAAAGTCATGGATCAGATAATAAAACAAATAGGTGGTAAAGATTTGGAGTCTTAAAATAACTGTAGTGTGATTTGTATTTAATATTGGTGCATTCCCTCTTATCTCATGCCACAAAACATAAAATGTGTTTGTCTATATTTTTTTATTTACATCACCCACACGTCTCTGAGAGGAAATGTCAACAGAAGGATATTGAATATTTGAGTTCTTTTGTATTATAAGACAATATTTTATTTTCTGTGGGATCGAAAGATGAAAATGCCTCATGCAAATGCTGATTTTAAAATCTACATGAAAGCTTACATTTGAAAGATGAATTTTTCATTGTGTTTATAGCAATAAATCATAGGAATGATATTAAATGCTTGAAATTTATAAGATCATTATATTATTTTGAGAATGTATTTTGGTTTATTTTTAATACCGTTACTTGGTATATTTTTCAAATATTTTGAAACTGGATTATTATTTTTTTAAAAAAAACAAGAGGCTGAATATGAAAGTATTTTTAATGAACTTTTCCCAGATTAAGTTTGGTAGAAGAAGCTGTTATCCAAGTAATTTGTAAAAAGAATTTGAGGTAAGAGTATGCTTTCGAAGAAAGTTTTTGAATTAACTTGAATTTCACCTACAAATGCATATTTTAATAACTTATGGGGCTTCAAAATTCAAAAAACATCCAAGAAAAATTTTGTTAATGTATAGCTTAGTATCAAAAGGGCATTTTATACTAATATAAGCAAAACTTATGACTCTCTACAAAACATGGTAATTCAATATTGACAATTTGTAAATTGAATTGTACAGAATATATCCTTATGTACAAAATATCTGTTACTTTGATTATAGAACTCTCTCTTACTAGAAAGTTATGATAGTTCGAGTTCTGAACATTGATATTTTGTTTAAAAAATCATTGTAATTTTCGCATTTTTCAATCTTCTTCTATACTCAATATAATATATATATATACAATTTCTGGTTCATTTATGCATATCATTTTGAGGTATTGTGCTTTTCAGTAATGAAAAAGGTAAAAAGGAATTTGTTTATAGATTCTATCCGTCCAGAAAAATTCGTGATCAAGTAATATTAAAACAGCTATAACATTCAGTACCTTAATGAGATAGAAACAAATTTCAAAACGATTTTTAAAGATAAAAGATTAAATTTTAATATGAGATGAAAAATAAAAAATAAATATTTAGACCAAAATTGTGATTTGAAGAGGTACATTCTCATTAAAATCTTAAAAAAATAATGTTTTGCAAATAGCTGGGTTCATCGATGTATACAATGATTTTTAGAATTCAAATTCATAATTGGAGAAATTTTCCAGTAAGGAATCTGAAAGAGTACGGTCACTCTTATTTCAAAATTAAATAGTGATGGCTGCGATAAAAGTTGAAAAAATTGAAAACTTGTGGCTATTAGTACTATAGTTCGTGTTTGAGTTTTAAATAAGAGTTTTGGTTTTAATTTTTAAAATCTTAAATTTTGCAGTACATTTTTTTTGCAGGTAATATGGCTAGATAAGATCATGCGCACACTTTCTTGATAAATATATTTCCACTAATTTTTATTTCATTTAAGCAGCAGGAGAAATTATGAAAGACGCAGTTTAATTTTTCCCCCCAATAACATAACTTTATTTTTATTTAGCATGAGTAGATTGTAAATCAGAAAATAAGCCAAGTTCATATTCTCTCGACTCTAGTTTCCCATATCCCTATTTCTGATAATATGTTAGCCAGTCAATAAAAAAGGTGCAAAATATGTATATGACGAGAAAGAAAATAATAAGCTTAATATTAAATAGAATAAATTTACGAAACAACAAAAAGAAATTTGTAAGAAGGTCTGATATTCACTAGTGGAAATCATACAGTCATCAGTAGGCGTATTTCCTGTATCCGATACAAAACCGGTTCTGAAAAGTCATACAAATAATGGCAAGTTTGTCCCCTGATAACGAATTTTGGTAAATCTTGCGTGGTATATTATTATAATTTCTTCATAAGTTTCTTTTGTAGTAAGATGATTAATCGTCTACCTTTAAAGAGGACAGTCCTTCTTTTGTATGTTCCTTCAAAAGTGTCCTCCTTTCTGTCCTCCTTTCCGATATTTTAAGACTAATCTGATAATCTTTCTATACAGAGATGCCGTGCCAAACCATTACACAAATATTAAATACAAACATTTTTTAGGATATTCAAAAGTTAGATGGCTTGATCTAACACCTGATATAGAGCGTGTTTCACAATTATTTGAGTCTCTCCATTCGTATTTTTTAAGTTTAAACAAATATCTAAAAATTCTTCAATCATTTTTTCAATTATGAATTATTGGAGGTATTAATGTAATTTGTACATAATCAGGCATCAATTTTCCTTAAAACGATTCAAAAGATTGAAGAAGAACATTTTTCAACTACAGAAGTTTGTCTTATTTTGAAAGATTTTGTCCTTCAATATAGAATACGACTTGAAGAAAAATTTATTCCCTTAATGATAAAAAGAAAATTATCAAGCTTAGAGGAATCAAATCCGAGAAAAACGGAAAATTTTACCAAACATGTTTCCAATATGTAGAAGAATCGTCTGAAACAAATATCACAGGAAATAACAATTTTCAATAGTGTTTTTTGACTTCATTGCAAGCAAATTGGGCAGATATTGAAAATTGTGTTACGTTTTGTTCAAAAATATGCCTGATATTAAAATTGATGACTATTGTCTGTTTGAAGAAATTAGAAAACTGAATGTATATTTAAATTCTAATAAATTAGAACAATGGGGAAATCCATACGTTGAAATAGATCAAAGATGGGTCGAAATATTTAATCATTTCAAAAATAAACACATTCATATGAAAATTTAGTTATTCTTGTTGAATTTACGCTGTGATGCCCCTTGAACTAATGCAGGAGTTAAAAGAGTTTTTCAGTTAGTAATGATTTCTTAGACAAGTGAGAAATCAAGATGGATTGTTAATTCTCTGGCTGCAACACTTACCGAAAAATTCAATAAGAAGGATTTCCGAAATTTCGTATATATCGTTAAAAAATTATTACAAAAATATTCATTCAATGAAAAAATACTCGTTTGATTAAATAATTAAAAGGAATTTAAAAATAATTAGTTTACTTTTGTTTGAATTAATAAAATATTTAATTTATTTATTCTGTACTTTTTTCTTAAATTTTTTCGTCCTCCTTATCATTGTAAAAAAATGGTTACCTTATTTATAGTAGTAAAGTTACAAGTTGGTGAAATTTGAAATCAACTCTAGAATCCCCTAATGACCGTATTATCTGCGATTACTTTATTGCCCTCAGGTATCTTATGTACAGGTATACAAAACTTTTTGTGCAAAAATAAGGAATTATCTTAAAATAAGTGGCATAAATGCTAATGATAAAAAGAGAGAACTTTATTATTATTTGTTACAAATTTAAAGTTGTCTCTTGAAATGCATAATTTTGAATTACGTGTTACATTTATCTTTTTATCATGTGTCAATCTTTTAAAAGGAAACCAGATTGGTTATATTCATTTTTAAGTTAGATATTTGTTTGTATGAGTATGTAGAAAAAAGCTTTAATTTTTTATGTATTTCAGAAGAAAAGAAATTGTTAACAACAAAACACGTTTAAAATATAAATGATAAACTATTTCAAAAATAATATAAATGAAAAAGTTCCTCCGGAAAGTAAAGTAAATGACCCAGAAGAAATGAATTCCTTTCATTTACTTCAGTTTTCATTACTTTCTCCTGAGAAGTTTCTACCGAATTCGGAATTCAATAAAATCTCGCCATGGGTATGAAATAGTACATATATCGCTGGCAAAATATCGATACTTTAAGTATAGAAAATCTATTCAGAAAAGTTAGATGTTTGCATTTATTTCTAGCGTAAGTTGTAAGAAAGTATCATTCAAAAAATGAAGTTTTCTAGTCAACTCCAAAGCTTTACCCCTAGGCGAAAGTTCCTTCCTTCATTTCGCTCAAATACTTCTTTTTTCCATTCCTTTTGGATAAAATTTTAATATTTTCCTACTTTCGAGAATAGGCACATATCACCTAAAGAACTCTACGTTCAGAGATTTTGAAACAAGAAAATGCAACTAATGCTTCGATGTTGGGAAACAAAAAAAAAAAAAAAAAAAAAAAAAAACCCTATTTTTTATGGAAAGGAAAGTGAAACTTCATTTTTTTTTGTACTAGAGGAAGGGACACTTTAAGGTGAGGTAAGGATCATGACCCTTCAGTTTTTTTAAAACTGACGTGAATGAAATTGAAAACGATAAATCATTAAAAAGAAATATCACATTTTTACGTGTATTGTTTTTACTCTATGTTTGAAAGGTTGTAGGTATTATTTTTGTTCTTGTTAAGTAATATGTATAATGTTATAAAAATTACTTTTTTGTTTATGGTTCTCTACACCTCGCAATAAATGTATCTGTGCATAAAAAATCTAAGATTCTATTTTTGTTACATTTATACCTTCTAAAGTTGTTATTAAAATATCAAAAAAGAAATGTTCTTGCAGCTAAAAGAAAGAAGAAATGTCAATTTAATATTATTAAAGAGTCCATTTTGTTAAGTACTGCGATACAAAATAGTATGTTTCAGAATAGGTTGTAACGAAAACCTTTTGCAAGACTTTTTATAAAAAAAGTAATTATAACATTTGTGAAAATATTGTTAGACATTCAATAATAAGATTTCAAATAATAAATCTGAAAAAAGTGTATGATTAACCTAAAATAAAGTTCGACCCAAACTAAATAACACGCATTTTATAGATAGTTTCCAAACATACATTCAATATTCTTCAACGAAAACTTTAAATTTCAAACCATTTGCTTATATAAATAATTATATACTAAAGAATGCAACGGCTTATAATTGAAAATTTATGTACCCTTTATTTGAATGATCTCTCGAATTAAATTTCAACATAAGGAGGTTCAAGATAAAAATAATTTCTTTTACGTAAGATGTGGTCCACAAGATTGAAGAAAATTGTTATGAATCTTAAACTCTTCAGCTGAATATCACTTTTTTTTTTAGAAAAATATTTTGTTTACCTCGATCAGTTTTTTTTTTTTTTTTGTTATATGTTCCTTAAACTCTTAGTCATTAAGAACGAAATGCTTGACACGTATTAAATGTATGGAGGAATTCCTTTTCTGTTCAGTTCTTGAATTTGTTTTAGAAAAGACCGAACTGGCTGATAAGGCTTATCGTAGAGTTGCAATGAAACGTGCTATTGTAAATCAATGTTATTCTTGCTTTCAAATTGGTCAAATGCTAAGAAACATGGCGCTGTAGATAGAATCAATAAGGGACTAAGAAGAACAAATGTTTTCAGTTTGCATTTGTCATCTTTATAAGGGCCCAGCATCTGAATGGGGGGGGGCACTAGGTACACATCTCAGTCATCTCTTGTTCACATATCTTCTACTTTAGGCAATTGCAGTCACGTTTCCTAGATATTAAGGTTGCTTAGGTCTCGTGTCACTGTTTCTTAACAAGAAAATACACATCTGTATGTTTCTCGAGCTGTTCCAACCTTCAACAATACGGGAGCATTTGACTCTTGTCATGTCCCTAACCATCCCCACATCGGAGACCGCGAGAACATCCTATACAGAAAATCTGATTGTTTTGCCGAGATCTGATCATGGCACGCCACTACTCATCAACTACTCATGTACTCTTAACAGCCATCCAAACTAAGTTCATCTCGATGTCCAGATACAACTGAGTAAAGTTGCTACTGCTGCCAGAGGAGGTAACTGTGGGTACAGAATTATATACAGACCTGAGTCTCCTGCTATTAAATCCAACAGACCTGAACTTCCTGTTATGTTGGACACATACAATAAATATTTCTGCAATTCGCTCTCCTTTCAGGTGAAATTTTTAATAACCATTATTTACTATATATATATATATATATATATATATATATATATATATTAAAAATACAATCATTATCTAAAAATATTATAAAATTAAATATATTTAGAAAGCCCAAAAAGCTTTCAAGATATTATTTTATATTTGTGAAAAATATGTACATTGTAATAGTAAACAAAAAAAATCATGCTTGAAAAACCAATGAATGTCTTTTATGTTATCAAAAGAAAATTTTAGTTAGAAAGCCATTTTTTTTTTCAATTTTAAAACAACTAAGGAAATATTTAAAGGTTGATAATTTATAAAACAATTTATACATTAAGGATAAAAGATGTAAATATTTTTGAAAGGTAGAATAAATCATGTGATTGAAATACGTTAATGGAAAATTATATTTATTCTTTTTCCAATACCTTTTTATACTTTCTTCCGAATTTACATACCCATATCTCCCCACTTTCAATATAAACTAAGTATTCTTTAAATGAAATTTAATAAACGATTCATAAAAATAGTTATTTTAACTTTTAATAATACTGAAAAATTAATGTTTTGGTATTTTTTCCATTGTACATCTTTTTATGAATTTTGAGTAACTTCTAAAGCAAATATAATAAATTTCAAATTAGTATCTAATTTTTCAGACTCATGATTTTAGTAATAGAATAAGAGAAGTAAGTATACAATCTTATTTTCTGTATCAAATGAGGAACATACATATTTTTATGAAAAACGAAAGATGTACACAGAGGAATTCTAATTAATTTATTAAATTAATAGTTCAGAGAGAAATGTGTAAAAAAAAATCAATAGAATCACAGAAATAAATTAACAAACTTTGTGTCGATCCTTCACTGTTAATTAAATTTTATTTGATTATCACTTTGTTATATAAAAAGTAAAGTTTGCGCAACGTAATCAAACTGCTAGTTTTCTCAGTAGCATTTACTATTTTTTTTCGTTATATCCAAAAGTAAGTTTTTTAAAAATTACTATTATGAATAAAAAGCTATCTTCGAATATTAATTATGCACACTTGTCCACGTGTTCATTTTCGTTCTCTTGAAATTTTTTTGTGTCTGAAATATTTAACAAGAAGTCAGATCCTTCAACTATTTAACTAAAAATATTATTTATATGCTCTTATATTTGCTTTGAAAAATTTATATATATTTTAAGAAAGCATATATCTCCATAAAAAATATTTTAATTCTCATAAAATTGCATTTCCTCTTAATTTATCTTGTTACTTTTCGATATCTAATATTGCTATTCAAAATAAAGCTTGTTTAAATTCTTATTCTTTTTGAATTGATAAAATCTTCTTAAAATATTTAAACTCCCGAGAGCTTAGGGCTTGTTAATAAGCAATATAACTTTGGGAAAAGTTGTTCTGATTTTATAAATAACATCTACTTTTCTGGATCATGTAATTATTTTTATAGATGTAAGATATGTTTCTAAAGAAATCCTTACCGGAAAACCTTCTTTTTATGTAAAATATATTATATTATTTAGTCACTGCAAATATAAACAAAATAATATTACTTAAAAAAGAGCACAAAAATTTAACTAATTAAAATTACTAAGGAGGTTCAATAAGTTAAGAATAAGAATGGGGTAACTTATATTAGTATTGTTGGTTTTATGGTCATTTTTCCTTTTTCCAAGAAATCAAGGAGCTTGACCCCCTCACATCTCAAAAAATTGTCGCCATGATTTTTTTGGCAGATGAAAGTATCTTTTTTTGGAAAATTTTTTTTGGAGGCAGACAATTAATTATATCACGGCTTGGTTTCCTGTGTGTAATGGTGAATCCAGGTTTCTTCAGCAGGGAACTCTCAAAGCAAATTGAGGACAATAACTCTTGCAGCACAAACCAAAATTAAGCTACAAACCAGTGTAATATTTCTTTTGGCAGCACTTAACAGAATATAGAACACACTTGCTGTAATAGAGATATCCGTCTTCAAACTCAGGTGCTTTTCGGACCAACTTCAGAAGACTGATATTCCAAAAAATACACTATTGAGGAGAACGTTTTTACAAGTTTAATGTTGTCCTGGAATTATTGAAGTAATAACACTAATCAAAATCTTTACATTATTTTAATCTCCTATTGAAAGCAGAAATATATGTTTTTAATTTATTATACTTAAATATGAGATGTGGCTATTAAGTAACGAGATTGATGCTGCTACAGAAGAAGTACACATGAACCAAACGCCAGCGACCGACAGTTGCTTAGCGTGAAGCTTTCTTTATCGGATGCTGTGCATCTCGTTTTTCTAAACAAATCCATACACTCATAACCTTCTTTCACATTAGAGTTGTTTTTCTTTTGATTCACCGGAAAAATGATAAGAGAACAATAAATTGCTCTAACAATTTAACATAAAACTTTAAATTACTGAAGCTTACAATTTATTAATATAAGTGTATGGTAATGAATACTTATCACGTGCATGCATTTTGGGTGGTTTAAGCATTTCAAGATAGCCGAGAAGACGTTGAAGATTATTCACATCCGGCTCTCCCACCCATGTCAAAAACAGACGACAAAATTTATAAAAAATCTGTAATCTTGTTCGATGTGACCTTCGGTTAAATATTTGTGGGTTTGCTGAGACTATAGAAATTGACATAGAACCCGTACGGCAAATTTCTCCACCAAGACAATACGCCAGCTCACTCCTCATTCCCTGTAAGAGGTTTCTAGCCAAGTACAGCATCCCAGTGATAGATCACCCGCCTTATTCACCGGATCTTGAGCCATGCGACTTCTATGTGTTTTCTAAGGCGAAATCTGAATTAAAAGGAACAATATTTGAGTCTGTTGAAGCTGTGGAAAAGAAAACGGCACAATTCATGAAGAAGCTAAAAGAAGAAGACACTCAACATTGTTTTGGACACTTGAAGATTCTCTTTTAGTGTTGTAGGGATAGAGGAGGGGTGTATATTGAATCTGATAATAATTAAATATGTATGATATCAAAATAAAATGCTTTACACTGTCATTCTCATTATTTAAAAACCACACCTTGAATGTTTTATTTATTAATAGTAATTATTTTGCGCATCACAATTTCTTTAAAAACATAAACGCGTTTAGTATCAAAATACTTTTTTTAACAGAAGGCATTGTATTGGTTTTTTTGCATTCATCGTGCGTTATTCATAATTTACTCTACAAAATTCTATATACAAATAGGTGCTAACTTCTTGGAGGTCCTTAACCCTAACTAGCTATATCTGTAATTTTCACGTTATTGTAGGAAAAAAAAGTTAAATATCGGTTAACGTAGAGAAGAGTCGAAAATTGTAAAATATCACTCGTGTTTACCAAGACAATAAACTTGCTGGCAGAAGAGAAAAATCACTCTGACATTTTAGACATTTAAATCTACTTATCAAAGAAGTAAAAAATCCTTGAAGCGTTTTGAGGTAAATGTTGTTTAAGTGGTCGTATATATGATTCTTCCTATCTAAACAAACTGTACGAAAGTTTGTTCACAATTTGGATTATTATGATTAAGTTAGAGTGAAGATTTCTAAGAGGTGAATGCTTCTGTTTTGATTTTAGAAATATACCTTTTTTCTGAATCATGATGCCTTTTTTTTCTGAATAAAAAATATTTTTTATAAGTGGTGTTAAATCTAGATGGATGTAAATGATGCTGTTATATATTCCTCATTAATTCAGGGAAGGACACTTTTCAAAATAATTGATTTAAATTAGAGATTAATTTTTAGAGTTGCTTAAAATGAGTTCTTTTCAACGGTCGGAAGAACGCAAAAAACAGAAAACTTATGGAATGCATTAATATCATTATGGAGGCTTTTTTCTACCCAGTATTTACAAGTTGTATAAGTTATCCTAAAAAATTGAATTCTTATCTTTTTTTAACTAAATTCTTATCTTTTTTTAACTAAATTCTTATCTTTTTTTAACTAAATTCTTATCTTTTTTTAACTAAATTCTTATCTTAAAACTTTGTTCGGCTCAGTTATGAAAAGTAACAAATTAGAGTTGATCTCAAAATATTTTATATACATTCTTTTCAATTAGCATAATATATGTTTGGTGTAGAGAAAAATGATTTATTACTCATTAAATTCCGTTATTTCTTAAAATTATGACTTTTGAATGGTAAAACTTTATAATGCGTCAAATTTTCATTACAGAAATAAAAAAAAAATCTATAGAAAAGAATGTTTGCCAGACTTTTCGGGAAACAGGGTAATTCCATTTTCAACTTTTAAATAATTATTTCACTAAGACTTGCTGTTATTTATATTTTTAGAGAGTCTAGACTCTTAAGAATTTGATAACTTAAAAATAAGTTAGGAGGATATTAAGAATTTTCTTAAAGTATTTACTGTCTGTATACCATGCTGTCTCTTTTTGTAAGAAACTCTTATAATTAAACTGCATGAAAAAAATTAGACATTTGACAAAAAGGAATATTTCTTCAACTTAGCCATAATGTTAGTTAAGATATTTATTTATTCTTTCAAGACTTTTAAATTATTTGAGAGACCAGTGTTTTAGACCATGAAAGAACTCATACCATATATTCTTCTTTGAAGTTAACGTTGCCTCCAACTATTCTTCTATAGAAGATAATTCCTTCTCCATTAGAAACTAACTTTCAGAAATATTCGCAGAATAGTTAGTAAAAGAATTAAAGATCTCTCAAAGGTACTTAAATTTTCTCTCTACGTTGTTTTCTCTCCAAAATAGTAATTTTTTAATAATTCTCTGCTACAACGCTCAACGCTTTTTAAAAGCACCCAGAAAGAAATTATGAGTACGAAAGAGAGAAACTAAGAAGTAAGAAGCTATTAAATAAACTGCACATATTTTTTTCGTTATTACGCTTGTTTATATTATAACTTACATATATGTTTACTAACGTATATTACTGAATTATTAATGGTTATTGTTTGTGCTTATATAGCACGAAACACGTTGTGAACTACTTCTATAACTTTGGCATTAGGTTCTTTATTTGCTGGATTAATCAAGGTATAAAATAAACATGAGAAATAATTTAGCTGGTTTGAGTTAAAGTCATTAGTATAATTTTTGTTTATTAAGAAACGTCCTTACTTAATAAGCAATCGAAAAATCTCCTTAGAATCTTGAGAAAGGTCATCTTGAATTATTTTTTTTACTAATTTAGAATAGTAATACTGTGAGGTCATCTCTTACTTCTTATGCTGCTGTATTTAATTTTATTCTGTTTCTTCCAGCTAGTCCATATGTTTATTAATCGAGGTAGTTTGTACAAATATACCAAGAACTATTGTGAATTGCATTTTCAAGTTATATATAATATAATTTTTACAAGTTGTATAAAAGGGTGATAAATATAGAATAATTGATATTTATAGAGTGAACATAAATTATAGTTAAAATTGTTCTTAATATAACTGATAAGGATGACAATAATAATCATAAAACACAGATTTTATACATTTGAGAGTCACTCATCTGTTTGTTGCGAAATTAACATTATATCCTTCAAGAGGCTGAATTACTTAAAGTGATCATATTACTCTCAAATACCTTATTGTTCTAATAAAAAACATACATAAAGTGCAAAACTACAAAAAATATTACTTTTATCAGATTGTTTTACTTTTAACAAAGAAAAATATATACTAATATGAACATTTGAAAAATTTCAATTTTACCCCAATTAAAGAAACAATATCCTATTGAATTTCCATTAAAATGTTTGACATAAAGTGTTTGTCTTTGTTCCTTTCAGCAGAGTTTGCTCTAAATTGAGAAACTTAGCCTCTAGGCGCTACATGAATTGTTCATAATTTCTTGGAAGCTAGTTTAAGACTGAGTGTGACGCATAAATCAAATTAAAATTTCCCTGCATAAGCTTTAAAAGTCGTCTGGTAACACTACTTGAGAGTAAAGTGCTATTTAATGCACTTTCTCGGGAAACTGTCATAAATATTCACAGTATTTAATAGGATGTAAGTTAAATCCTGAGAAAGATGTCAAGAACTGTTAGCAGAGGATTCTGTAGCAGGAAGCTTAGACTATATCTGAAATGGATATAAATTCAAATTTCTTTTTTTAAACTGTGTATTGAATTACATTTTCCAATTTTAGAAAGGCCGTATTTACGATACTAAGATAAACATTTTTGCTTTCCGCAGAAACTTTCATTGAAGAAATTTGATTTAAGGTTACACCTTTTTAGTCTTATGGTATGACAGAACTCTAACTTTATAATCGCTAGTCATAAAATTTAAAATTAATGATGATACAGATCACATGCTTTTAACAAAATATTTGCAGTGATAGAACAAATACTAATTTTCCAAATGTTAGTCTTTCAATTTCCTTATATGGAAATCAAAGCTATTTAAGCCTAAAAAAATTAATGAAAATAATTTTGTATTACGAATTTTGTACCTGAAAGCCCATGAAGAAGGAAAAATAAATTTTCACGACACCGATTTGAAAATAAGCTCTCCAATAAATATTTTTTGCTTGTAATCATTTACATAACATGTAAATTTATTAAATTATTTATTTTTAATTTCTGGAAAAATTCAGTAATTATTACTAAAATATGGTAACTGATTTTTCAGGTACTGAGACTGAATAAGTTAAAATAAATTATCCAGAGCTTGAAACATTTGAATTAATTAATTACATGGAGATGCACTTTAACGATCTCTCACTTCAGAAGTTTGAGTTAAGATTTGATCATTCGTTCTTTTAATAAGCCTTGAAAAGATGTACAACTATATAATAATTTTTCCTACTTAATTATTCGTCATTTTTTATGTTAAGATTCATGGTTTTTTTTGAAAATTCCTTTTTTTATGTTGTAATATGCAATAAAAATACGCAGACTGTTTAAAATATGTATAGAAAAATATATAGTGTGATCAAATTAAAGCTATAAATTGCTTTTATTGTCAATTAGATCATGAATTGATTATAGTCTGATAAAATGAAGACATACTTATATGTCATAATATAATAATCAAAAATTATTGTTTCTGTATTACATGTATACTAATATTAGTATGCACTATATATTTTACAACAGATATACTTCATTTCAATCACATATATTTATGCAGTTTAACCGTGCTTTATGTAATTATGCTTCCTTACTTTAGATAAATTATAATAATTGGTCAAATGATACCACCACTTAATTAAATACGTCAGTCAACTTGAATAGTACATTCAATAAGATTTGACCATGCAATACACATTAATTTAAAATAAATTTATAGAATTCGGGTTTAATTTACTGAAATTAAATTATGATACAAAATGTATAAATGATGAGTCAAAAGTGTTAGTTATGTGAAAAGGAGTAATTGTGACTTGATTGTTAGATTCATAATTAATGGAAGTCCTTTGAGAATTGAAGCTGATACATGTTATGCCTATCGAGGGTCCAAGTCTTTATGTTGATATGGCAGAGATATCCAGAGTGGGGGAAGCAAATTTGGTGTCGATTCCGACGTCTGATAGAGATTTGAAACTATTAGACATGCTAATTGTCGGAACTTTGAATCGGGGGAAAATAGGCAACCGGAATTGTTTAATAGACAAAATTAGGTAAAAAAAAATTACAGCCACCTCTTTATTATCTGATTACTTTATTGCAAAATATGTATTACGTCTTCCAAGTTTATATTTGTCTACTAGTAATTCCGAAATAGAATTTACTAGTAGTGTCGAAATTTTGTGAGTTAAAAATAACTAATAGTGAGAATTTGACTATTTAAGAAAATTCTTATTTACGAATCTTTATTTAAGATTTTCAGAATTGTATAAATTATGAGTATGATAATTATACAAAATTGTACTACATTGATAATTATACTAATTATATGTACAATCAACAACCTGGATCGATATTGATGAAGGAAGATGAATTCGATCAAAAATGTTCGGAATACGTGATAATATTGCGTTAATTTTCCAATCTTTATCATCAAGATTCAAACAGAAGTTGAATTAAGTGAGTAATGAAATGAATAAGATATCTGAAGAAGGGCTAACTCTAGCCAGTATGAATACAGCTGTACTTACTATTCGTTGTAAGACTTCAAGAGAGATAGATGTAATAGATACGTAAGAGAGATAAGAGAGATTAAAGAATTTTGGGGGGCGTAATGTCAGGAAAACGGAGAGGCTGCTAATTGGGAGAAAGTAGTCTTTAACAAATAAATAAATAAAATAAAATTTCTTGAGCTATAAAGACATGAATTTCATGTGTCTGATGAAAAATATTAGCAAATCATCTCTGAACGAAATAAAAAGTTCTCTGTTGTCATCATATTTCGATCAATTTCTTCAGTCAAGGGCGTAAGAGACAGTAGTAGATGACTCACTAAATATAAAAATGGATTTTGGAAAATAAATATTTTGCCTTAAAACAATATGTAGTTTTGATTGATTTCATAACCCAGGATGAGAAATGCGTCCTGCCATTTGTGGAAAACGGCGATCAAGCAACCTGAACAAAATATTTGAGAATACTTCAGATATTTCATCTAATCACTTGATCTCAATACGATGAAAATTCTTTGAATAATTCTTAGCAAACGATTTGTCAACAATGATTAATGAACTGAACCACTGATGGATTCTGAACCCTGATACATTCTGAATAAAACAGGATCATTTTGATTGTAAACGTAGAACGAATACTTATTTTAGTTCAATGCCCAATAGATGCTCTTTATAACAACAAAATGATGGTAGAATGCTTAATTAATATGTTAGTTTTCTTCTTTTGTCTCAGCATTAAAAAGAATATTAGTTATTTTAAGTTAATGTAGGCTGTAATAATGTCCCATACAACAAATTCTAATTTAGTGCGTTTTTTGTAGCCTTCAGAAACTAAAATGTATCATGCATGCTTTGGAATTTTTTTTATGCGTATTGTATTTTACTATTAGCTTTAATTTTCTTATAAATAAGTAAGGGTTTCAAAAAGATTTAATAACCGAGACTCACTAAAATGCTTCAAAAATTGCTGTTTTTGAGGCATTTTAGCATTTTTGAATTTTTTTTAAAAAAAAAATAGAGTTTTTTAATCTCTGATTCAATAGATGTATTATTTATGAGATTTCGAATAACAGAATGTCTAAAAATTTCATTTTAAAATTTAACAAGCATGCTTTCCCTTCGAAATACGTTTTTCTAAAAATGAGCTTCTTTTTAATATTCAAGAGCACTTTCCTTAAAATTTATCCTATCCCTACTGCTAATATATTCTCAATGTTATGAAAGGAAGTTTTTTTCTATATATATAGTAAGCACAATTTTTTCGAATAAATACTCACAAATCTTATGAATCGAACAATATTTGTATAAAATTAAAGGATATTTGAATCATAAAGTTTGAAAATTTTAAATTTTATTAAATTAATCTTTAAAAATTAAAATTATGTTCAATGTGTAAAGTGGCAATTTCTTTACAAAATTTCAGTGTTATGAATTCAGTGGATTTTGTGAAAGATGTGCCTGAAAATGCATGATTTTAATATGTGAATACAGCCCTGGACTATTAATTACTCATACATAAGTGTTTATATATATATATATATATATATATATATATAACATTATATATATATATATAACATTATATCCTCCATTCACAGACGTCTGATACAGCTAAATCTACCCACGTACCAACCGCTACGCCATCTACCAATCGCGCCTGTTCACTGTCGTGCCATATTACAGAGGTGCTTGTCTCGATCAAATTGGAATGATGCTGACTGGGGACGTATAGTATTTTAACTACAAAACCCGCTTCCAACTGTGTCCTGACGATCATGGAAGACGTGTCTGAAGACCTCTTACATTTGATATAGATATTTTGTCTGTGATTATATATATATTATTTTGAAATCTGTACTTCTAAGAAGTACAGATTTCAAGTAAATAAAATAGTGGTTTAGGGACATTTTGAAAAGGAAATTCATGCAGTTTTTAAAATTTTCCAAGACTTAAGGAAAAATACACATATGCACATCGCCCTATTTTCATTTTACCCGATATCTTTCCCATATATTCTATCGTAGAGACGTAAAAATCCCTCACTCGATAAAAGTTTTGTGGCTCTTCCCCTTCTTATATTTTATAACACAAATAGAAGTCACCTTAATGACTATACATGTCGAAAGATTCGAGGGAAACAATTGAATTTTGATAGACTAAAAGAAATAGAATTTAGTTGTGAGCAATATTGAGAAATTGCTCATGGGTGTTCTGGAATGATGAAAAATATATGTAGTAAGAAATTTCTTCCGAATGCATAAGCATTTTATTGAATTTCGATCCAGTATTCTAGATTTTTTAGCTGTTGTTTATTATTATTTTCGTGGATTTTTTTCTTAGTTATTTTTCTCTTCCATACATTTTCATTATTTTTAATTAGTAGGTGAGATAGATTTTTCCAGAAAATTTTCGTCATTTGGTTCCTTTTAATGCTTAAAAATACAATGGATATTGAGAAGAGTATTGAAAATAACTTCCGTATTATTATTCAGAGTATTATATCAGTATTCATACTTATGTTTGCTAAATAAAAGTTATTTTATTAGTTATGGATCAGAAAGAAACTTCTTTATTGAGATATAAGAAAGATCAAAAATATTTATCGTTGATTGCGGCAAATATATAAATATTATAAAAATATATGGTTAAATAAATAGTGTGTGGTGTTTTATAAAGAAATTAATTATTTTTATCCAAAAACAATTAATAATTTTATCGCTCATATATAATAAGTCAATATTTATCTCTATTCTTCCATGAGTTCAAAAAGTTTTTAGATATCTGTGATGATAAAAATTTTCATGTCCTTTTCATGTTCCTTTTTTGAATAATCCATCCAACCAAACTTTCAATCCTGTTTCCTTAAGGAAAGCGTCATGTCATTTGTTGTTAATCCTTCCTATCTCATTTGAAAGTTATTAGCCATAAATATAGAAAATATTCGTTTTCAAATTACATAATAAATTTTAAAATTGACCTGAATTGAAATAATACAAAATTTAATTCAACTTGAAATTTCAAACCATTAACATGTGTGAATATTTTTAATCGAAAGAATTATACAATATTTACCGAAATATGTTAGCTATTTTCAAAAGTAGAGTTACAGAGACTTAACAATAAACTCATTACATAATATTAATTGGAATTATATCCCAAAGTATTTGAAATATTTTGCCCGAACGACAATATTTAGCAATGATACACATCCATAAGAAAAATTTGACATAACATTGCATTTGGGAAATTTTTCAAAGGATAGAAAATCATGATTTATATTTTAACTTTACAAAAGAAAAAAATTCAATAGAAGTGCATTTTTTTTATTTCAATTATCCTAAGTACATATTCATTAATATAGCCTTATGAAGAGAAATTAACATTTCCTACAATTCACTTGTTGAAAATTTTTGGATGTGGTATTAGGAGACATGATGAAGGATAAAATTTGTATATCTGTTGATAGAATTGTCAAAATAAAATGAATATTTGAGTTTAAATAAACATGTTTGAAATTTATATGTGAATAAGATCCTTAACTTAAGCCGTAATCAAACTTTTTTTTGTTGCAATATACCCCACATTTCTCAAGTAATGAAATATCCTCAGAATAATTTCAAACCCCGACGCATAACTCTCTACGAAATCGAAGTTTTTTTGAATCATTCGAATTGCTTATGTGGTAAAGTCATTACTAGTATTTGTTTCTTTTATTGTTCTAGTTACTAAAAGAAAGTATTAAGAAAGTATTCTTTCGCAATTCTCTTCTTATCTGTTCTAATACAGGAAATAGATATCTGAAGCCCATAAGAAATACAAACAGATCGATGAAGAACTGGTCAAACTATACTCGCCAATCAATTTCCGGCTGTAATCTATAGTCTTGTCAACCTCTAATTCTCGCAAAAGTTTGTGCTGACCTTACGTCTGAATTTTATTTATTTATTTTTTATTTATTTTTTCTTTTACTTTTCAAGCACATCAGATAAACTTTTTTTTCCGTAGAAGAAATATGGATTTTTCATCCGAAACAAAGATTATTTTTCGAAAATGATATATGAGCAATATCATTTCGTTGTAACAATTTTTAGGATTTTAGTTCAATAATACCAACACTTACATGATTACATGAAGTTTTATTTTTATTGATAAACTATTATTAACTATATATTTTACAGTCTTAATCATTTTGTAAATGAGTTAAATTAATATCATGAAGGATATTTAATCACTTTCTAATGGGGAATTAAAAAAATGAATTCATTTAATTTAAGAATTATAATTTATTTTCAGAGATCATTTCAGGAACACAATCTACTCTTTCATCAAAACATCTTGAAAAAATTGCTATTCACGAACATATTTATGAATAATAATGAAAACAAACCAACACTTTGGCATGTATTTCAATATAATAATTTATAATTTCATTTCTAGCACTTGAAATTGCTACACCATGAAGGGAGCACGTAACAAATTTCAGATTTACGTAGAAAATATATAATTTTGGGAGACGAAAACCATCAGCATTGCAGCGTATTTCAGTAATGCAAGAAGTAAAATCCTCTACATCCCGAACAGAAGGGAAAATTGTACAGCATCTTTCTCATTCGAACATCGTATTCGTTGCTTGCGTTAAGTTCTCTTGAAGCCTTGTAAAACTACGAAGAACTAGCGCACGTGTTAGTATTTGACTGCGTCAGGAAAGTGGCATTTTGGAATTGTGGCTAATATTATCGCGATATTACCAACTTGTTCATTGTTATCGCTTGATTGTCATGCAAATATGGAATCTATGGATCCAGGAGGGTGACACAGAATATCATGCAGGATTTTAGCGGTCTCCGGTCAGTAACACCTGACATGACTGATATATTGTTAGGTGCGGCATTGTGAAATTGTTTAACCTTATCACATTCTCTATGTAAGGATAGTTGTCTTAAAATTTCGGCATTAAGCTCTCAGCAGATTAGATTTTCGAGATGAAGATATTACCATTTTATCAAATAAAATAATTTAAAAGTATAGTTATGAATAAAACACAGAATAAAAAGTTGTTTGCTTAAAATTAAATTGATGGGGGAAATTCTGTCTAGTTAAAAGTAATTATCATTGGTTGGCGATTTTTCCCAAGCAAATCTATTAAAAATTAAGTATACAATTTTATCCTTTCAGGAACTATATCACTGTCAATATGTCACCTTTCAACAAATATTTTTGAAATAAGAAATCATTTATAAACCATGAAATTTCTTACAGTTCTATAACTCTTTTTTAATATAATAGATGACAGTTCTCAGCGTAATAACTACCCATTAAATGATTTTCTCCCTGAGTTAGGGACTTTGCTAATTTGCAAGGTAAATGGCTCCTCTCAAAAAGTGCTTTAACGTTTGTTCCATCATGGGCTGTTAGAAATAGCAACCACTGTTGCGGCTATTGTTTATCATGAGCTTAGACCGGCCTAGAGTTGAGCGTTGAACAACTCTCATGGTTACAGGAGTTGTGTCATGATGCCTTTTCAGAAAAGTCCCAATTCTACGCACAGCATTCTGATTGAAATATCCTTTGGTGGAGAACGAATGTTTCCAGCTTGTCGTACGGACCTGCCACATGGAGTGATAATTTGGGATGTTATTGGCTATACATCCTGTTTTCGTACTGTTCGCATAGCTGGTACTTTCGAAAATTTTCAAGGTAGTTACCATACATTAAAGTTCATGATTGTGCCCTATCTTCGAAAGGTTCCGTTTCGTTACTTTTCAGGAAGACAATGCACAGTCACGTGTTCCTCGTAGTGTCTTAACATTTTTCGATGTATAAGATGTTCAGTTTTTGCCCTGCTCAGCACCTTTTGAAAATATACCATCAGATGAAAGTTTCTAGGTATGTATTACCGACAGAATGGTGCACTACAGCTCGTCAACCATTATGAACTCTGGCATAGGGTTGAAGCCACAAGGAGTGATATATCCGTATGCGTCATTCTAGATCAGTACATTTCGATGCCCAACTGAATTAGAATTATTATTTGTGTCTGAGTTATTACACGGAGTTCTGTGAATTCTGAACTTTGGGTATTCCAAAACAACTATAAATGTAATCATGCGCTCTACCCACCTTCCATATATAATAAATAGAATTCAGCTATTCACTTTCCTCCGTGGTGTAGTATTTTTAATGACCAGCACTAGACTTGGTTACAGTTGTTCAAATCGTCAGCATTTAAAATTGTTTTCATAATTAGTTTTATAAATTATTATTTATTTTAAAAGCTTTATTCTGTAAAATGTATGACATTCGTAAATATAAATAATTTCACAAATTTTCGTTCTCAACTCAAACGTAAACTCGTACGTTTAAAACTTAAACAGTGTTCGACAGCTTACTAGTAAGATGGAAAATTTTCCAAATTTATGATTTTGTTTCATATCATTTTTGAAAATTACATTGCTTACTATGAATTTCCAGTCAATAAAAAAAAGCTCGTGTATGTAATATAGTTACCTTAGAACGTTTTTTTTTTTGGAGAAATAATTTACCTTTATAACCTGGTTTTTTTTTAATTAAAGATATCGCTGTAAATCAATCATTTAAGTTATTATTTAAGTTATTAATAAATAGGAAATACACACATTTCTTAAAATGTTTTCATGTGAGAATTTTATAGTTTTTACATTCAAACGCATCTTTGTTAATTTAGGTTTTCGTAAGTAAAAATAGGTTTTGTCCCTACTCCTATGTTACTGTGTGCACTATTTTGTTTTGAAACTCAAGTCACGTTTCACAAAACAGCTTACTCGTTAAAGTTAACAACTACGAGGAAAATATCCTGCCGCATTATTCACCTTTCTTTTTTGATATACGTTTATAGGAGCTTTTTTCAGGAAAAGAAATATGAATAATTTTTCAATCGTGAAAGTTTTAACTAAAACAAGGGGGAGGCACTGTTTTGAAAACAGTTTTCATAAAATAACTAACAGAAATTTTTAAAACATATTTATAAATACTAAAGAACCCAAAAGCTCTTATATATTATTTAAATAAATGTTACTCCAAATTTAAGCTTTTCATGCTTAATTTTCAATCAAGTGTTTATATCTAGTAATTTCTTAAGAACTAAAATAATCCTAAATACTTATTTACAATCTTTCAAAAAAGCACTAGAATACTATTAGTCTCTATTTCCTTTTTTCAACTATCTATATTCATAAGAAACAATCAATCTATTTTGAAGATCATTTTAATATTATGTTAGCATAATAACAATACATTTAAGTAAATTTGCGACAGGATGCTAAGAAGTGATCAATATAGGAATCTATTAAGAATAAATTTGTGTACATTTCTTATAATATTTTGCGACAAGGTTGTAAAGTAAAACGTTACTAAGCCAATAATTTTAAATGATATTCACTATTTTTTTTTTTCAAGAATAATACTTTAAATTTAAAATAAAGTATTTCCGAATTTTTTTTGACGAAGGTCTTAGATTTTCATGAAAAGTTACTTCTTAAGGAATTCTCCTGTCTCTTCATTTTGTTAACTATATTTCCTATTTATAATTCAACTTAAGAATCAGAATTTTTCTTAATTTATAATATTTTTTATTCATTATAATTCAAACTACTAAGTATACATAATAATTTCAAGATTTGTTTCTAACATGAAAATAGAAAACTAACTAAATAATACTAGGTAGGATTTTTTAATGCAATTTTTAAGAAATGAGTAATAATAACGTGTATTTTTTGTAATAAATTTTATTTCATTGTAATATTTTCTTGTTGTACGTTAGGGATAATTAATTCAACTGGTCATTCACTTAATACTAATATGGTGACATCGACTTGGATTTTTTTTTATCCAATTAAGATAACGCATTGGTTATAATGAATAAAATTATAAACTTTATTTCATATCAATCATGATTGTTTCTTGGACATGTATAATATATTATCAATTAGAAATAAAATACACACTAAGAACTAAAGGGGGAAAGACATCTCCACTTGCATAAATTTTATACAGAGAGAAAAAAACTTTTGTTTCTATGACATTTCCAGAAAACTTAAATCATTAATTCTTTTATTTTTGAACGGAATTACACATAATAAAAAATGCTCACACAAATAGTTACTTTACAGGAAGCTCAGAAAAAAAAATATTATTCTTTCGGGGAGATGACCTTTTTCAGGGCTTATGAAAGATAAAGTCCACTTGAACTTACAGAGATATGTATTTTTAAACCATTTTTGGCTTGAAAAAAAAAAACGTTATTGCTAAACTTACTGTATCAACGAATGATAAGCGAGAGAAGTAACGAATATGATGAAATGTCATGGATCAAAAGCAGTGCCCCAACTTGAGTACAAAATATGTGGGAGTTAAATGCTAGACCAGATTGGCTTTGTAAAATTGTAAAAAAATACCACGTTTTTTCTTTTATCTTTTGTGTTCTTTTGTAACTGAAAAATTTCAGCAAAGATAGCAAAATACTCCTAGAATCCTTTTCTGTTTTTTAGTACAATTATAATTCATTTTTTTAAAGGGATTCTTTTCTTTTTTTTTTTTTTTTACATATTTCATATGATCTTTGCACTTTAATTAATGCATCTAATTATTGCAAAGAAAGTGCATTATTTGCACTTTCATCAAATTAATGAAACCATTTTCCATTAATTTGATTTATATTGTTGAAAACTTAGTTGAAGATGATATAAATGCGTATGAAATAAATAAAATTTTTATATTGAGCAATTATCGATGTATACACAGAACGTGCATAGAATTTAAATTTTTGAGAGCTATTGAAAGTTCAGCTGAACGATTCTGGATAAATACGAGTAGGATTTAATTGAAAACCTATTTATTCGATTTAATGGCAAAAGCTATAGTTGTCCAGGCACTTAGTCTGTTCACTAAGTGGGTCACTCTTTTATCATTTCATTGAACAAGTCTTTATAATTGAATGATATTTACTGATAGAGTTTTTTTATATCCTGTATTTGAGAGGTGACACGTGAAATGTATTTAGCTTTTAAAGGGCGATATGTATTTAGCACATGTATGGTGGAGGAGATATGAGCCCCCTTTTAAGAGATTACACGTTTAAAAATGAACCCTGGAATATCACTCTAGAAGTGCTTAAATGGATGAAAAATACTCCGTTTTCATTAAGAATATATTAATCGATGCTAAAGGACTGCTTAGAAGTGATTATGTGAAAAGTTATAAATGACCAATTCAGATAGAACACAAATATTGGGTTATCAATAAAACTAGAATGGAATATTTAGATGAATTTCAGTTAATTTTGTACAGCACTCTCAAAAACACGAGAAAAAAATTAAGAATAGTAAAGTCTAAAGTTTATAAAGAAGCTAATTCTTTTTACGAAATTCTTCATAGAAAATGATTTTTATAGCTGTGAAAGTAGGCATCAGGGGTAAAAAAATTAGACTGAAGCACAACCATATTTATTTATTTCAGAGTTATATTCTGAAACTCATAATATAAACTTGAGAATTTTTAGATTCTAAAAAGGATCAAATTAGTTAGTGCAGTATATGGAGCAAAAATAATTCGTTAACACAAATGGCTTATTTAATTCCATGTAAAGATATTCATAAGATTAAAATCTTTCTGAGAAAATTAAAGACTAAAGTTGAGACTAAAACATAGAATAAAAAGCCGAAACTGAAGTTGTAGATCCCATTTATTTTAGTTGAAAAGCTCAGCCAAGTAATTTAATTATACTTACCTTTTAAAAAAGTTGAGTTGGTTTGTGTTAAGAAAAAAACTAAGGTAATGTACTCATAATTAAAGTTAATGAATATTTCACTTAAATATAAAATATTTTTTTTCCTTTTAAAACTGCAAGGAGTGTATATTTTTAAATCGCGTTATTAAATTAGTTATTAGTTGTAGTTTTAAAATGTATTATGTATTATGATTTCCAGTATTGTGGGGAGAAAATTTGCTTATGTCGTGTTATAGAAAAAAAAAATTAATGTCTGTATTTTATTTAGAATATAGAATACATGTCTATAAGAGTAGTTTTCAAACTTTTTCTCTATGTACTGCTTTCCTCTTCATTCTTGATACACACATTAAACTTTTGAGATGCGAGTAGTTCAGATAAGAAGAAATAATCATTGTTTGAATATTAATGAATAGTTCTTTTTATTGCATTCATTTGTAGTGAAGAAGAGCTTAATTTGAAAGGATAAGTTTGTGCTTAATATGAACAATTTAGATTTATGAAAAAATATTCACATTTCCATTATTATAATAATTTTGCTGTTGAAAATTAATTACAAAATGCGATTTTTTTATTCTGTTATTTAATTTATTAGCAAAGTAAAAAAGCATTCTAAAATATTATTTTTTCTCAAAATATTAGCACTTGAAAATATCTGTTATTATCAAGATGATATGCTCTTTTTTTATAAAAAAAATATGTGTTCATATTCAGAACTTTTATACATGCCATGAAACGTGCTTGTATGATTTCTTATTAAAATGAGTTCAGTTTAACATGATTTTAAACTTAAATGATAATGTTGAAATCTAACCTCATCTTGTGAAACACGAGAAAAAATATAAACTTAGTCTTCTGATTATTGAAGTATTATTTTATTGGGAGTTACTTCAAATTATGAGATTTTTTTTTTAAATATACTTTGGCAGACATCGGATAAGAACTGTTTTAATTCCTACTTCCAAAGGAAAGACAAAAATTGATGCGGCTGTAATTTGCTAAAATGCCCTATCCTTGGAAAATAGATAGCTGGAAACATGCGTAAGATAAAATTAATCTCCAGCGGTATGAAGCATATATAACAATCTTTTAGTAGTATAAGCTACCAATTCACTTCAACTACGTGACAGACAGACATAGTGGTAGGTCACCTTTACATGGTCCTCATTGGGTTTTCTCTTCCCTCATTGGATTTTCTAGTACGCTTATAGGCTCACCCACAGTACAAAGGTCTCTTTCAAACGCATAACGCGCTATTTCAATGGTCGTAAGCAGAACGGAGTGGTTCAACTAGCATTGAACACGCAGATGGATTTACTCTACCCCCAATAGTCATAAACTGCAAAGGAGTGGTTCAACTAGCTTTGAGCACACAAATGGATTTACACTACGCTCAACTGGTTGGAGAGGGAAAACCGCATTGTATAAATGTATCTTTCCACGCCCCACGCCAACGAAATTTGTTAGTTCTGGGGTGGGGCCATTCTATTCAACGTGAGTCTTGCCCCACAAACAAACTACGCTAGTATACCACGCGTAGAGTAAACCCATTTTAGAAGTGTAGTAGAATCATTCAGCTGACCTTCTAAGTTCACAGGTATGGATCCTCTCGAGCGCCTGAGAGATGATGAGGATGATGCGGGGTGTTTTACTGAACTCTTAGTAGAGCTGGGCTTTATCTCAAGTAAGAATAGAAAGAAAAACAGAAGAAAATTCTACGCTAGTCCAGAATTAATTTTAATATATAAGTCAAAAGATTCAAAAGTTATCTAAAAGTGAAGATTATAATTCACAGGTCTTAAAAAATATTTAAAGTTAAAATTAATTTTTTTTCCAGTTTGCACTAACGATGTCATGACGAAATGGTTGGTCAATGAGATGAGGCGCAATGACAAAAAGGTCTATTATTGACCTGTAGATTTACTATTGTTGATTTGTGTGAAAGGTTGTCGTTCACTACAACCCAATCTTTATACGTCCTAAGCATATTACCACGCACTTTATCTGAAATTTTTGCAGAAACTTTGGGACTACTGGTTTTTATAATACAACCTGCTCAACTTACTTTTAGCATCCTATGAAAATCCCTTACTAGCGTACTACTGCTGTTATTTTCACATAAGATGCAGTGTGGGGGTATTGAGCTGATTTGTGTAATGATCTGAACTTTTCAGTACAAATATATATACTGACAAAAGTTTCAATTCTTGAATGCGAAAATCTGTAGACATTTAAGAATAATTAGTTCATTTTTGATTGATTTTAAATATTGAGTTGAAGTTAACAACTGGAAGTATTTTAAAGCTAAGGCATGGAGGTGCATATTACATGGCAAATTGTATATGCGAAAAGCGAAAAAAGAGGAAAGGAGAAAAAGGGAGAGAAAAGAGACTAACGAATTTTATGAGTTTAAATATCTCAGAATGAGCAAATCCCTGAATTCTGCTGTGCTGGCGACTTAATAAAAAAAAGTTGATAGGTACAGTTAATGAGTGCAGAAATGTTTTTGGTAAATTTAATTTAGTTGGTTGTAAGAAAATTGAATGTTTGGAAAAGAGAAAGAAAAATTTAAAAAGAAGAAAATAGATACGCGTGCACATCGTATATATGTTCAACACTTATTTCTGAAAAATATTTGTTTTATAGAAACAAAATATTTCTCCATCTCTCTCTCTCTCTCTCTCTATATATATATATATATATATAAGCGAAATACCACTGACTGACTCATCACGAGATTTCAAAGACTATACAACCGATTGACTTGAAATTTAGTATAGTTACTCATTTTACGATGTAGACGCTCACTAAGAACGGATTTTACGGAAATCTTATCCAAAATGTAATTTTCATCCGTTAATCTACTCTGAACCATCGGTTGTGTACATTTTGGCGACTTTATCGCCAAAAATGATATGACCGATGGCAAGCAGAATATATTTTTTTATATGTATACTGTGTGTTGTCACCAATTAAGTTTATTTGGTGAGATTTGCGCTTGCGGAATGGAAAAATACTAAATAATTTTATATTGAAGCGCTGATGGAAGGTAGGCAAGATTTTTGCGAAGGAGCTTTTTATGTGAAATTTCGTACATGCCGAAAATAGGAAAAATACATATTTAGCGATAGAAATAAATGAGTTTGGAATAAATTGAGTTTCTGAATTTGGAATGTAGTTTAGCTCCAAAACTTAGCGTTATTTTGAAAAGTACTAAAATGGTGACTTTTTACGGAGTAGCACACACGCAAGACAATCTTCGTTTACTGGATGACCTCGCTACATGCATGAACGAACTCAAGAGGCTATGACTTATGTAAGATATTTTGCACGACCCGTTTGCACGACTTTTTTTTAAGGATTGCAGTCACTTGAAATCCTAAATGGTCAGAAATCAAAGATGTCTTGAGGCAAGGACAAAAATCTTATGATAGACTTGATGCCATTGCAAGGGTATTTCATTTAAAAGTTAAGCACATGATGAATCTTCTGACAAAAGGGTGCATCTATGGCAATACTAGGTGTAACATGTATACGGTGGAATGAATTTTATCCATATTATATATATGGGGTGACTTTTCACTAATTTTTTTTATTTTTCTCATATATCTGATTGTCGAGGCAGACAATCAATTTCTTAAAATTTTAAATTTAGATTATCATTAAAGTCTTAAAAATTGAAAATTTTCTGGCTATCATACGTATAGGTTCCAAAATATTATATTGTTGTCTGTCCAGCGAAACGGGCCGGTATCAGCTTGTATTTTGATATTTTAGTAATCTAATTGAGTTCTTATTTTTCTTTTCGAGCAAAAAATATTATTGATAATATTCTACTTTCTGTTACAACAATATTAATAACAATTATTATTTTATGTTTAATAGACAATAGGTAAGAAAATAAAATTTTACATTTAACAACTTTGGTATATCAACAAACTTTAATACTATTCTTGAAATATTTTTAAAATGCATAGAAACGTTTATAATTAGTATTTTAATTTGAAAGTTTTTTAATTTAATAGTGATGAAAGAAAAGTTAAATCTCTACTCGAATGTTTGAGAGGTTAAAATATTTGATGGAAAACAACTAAGAATATTTTTGAGAATAAAGAACTGTATATATTATTAAGAAAATTATATAAAATGCTATTCTTATAATTAAAAAAAAGTTCTTGTAGAAAAATATTGTATGAATTTTATTCTTAAAATTACGAGACATCACAGTTTTTTTTTTATTTCGAGACATTTAAAAAAGTATTTCAAATTTGAGCAATATTTTAAAAACTTTCATGGGAGTTTCTTAAACAAATCCACCTTTTCACATTTTCTTTATGGAATTTTTAGTACTAATGTCTGCTGATTCTTAAGGAATTAGACACTGCAGGCAGACGAAAATTATCTTTGTTTAAGTCTACATTTTTCTTAGAAAGAGATATTTTAAATTGCAAAAAAATTGAAAAGAGCTTTTTATTTTATTTTATTTAAATACTATCATCATATATTATTTGGGAACAGTTTAAACAGTAAGTCATTCTTAAAAGAATATGTAAAATAATTACTTTTTACCATCATGAAAGTCTATATTTTTATTAAAAAACTGTATTCGTAAAGAAATAAAAAAGTGTTTTCCTTCATTTCGTTATGATAGGTTTCAATAAAGAAAAATATGTCACTTATTTAATTATGATATGCATTTTTGTTATGATACTTATTCAGATATTTGTGTGCATACACTTTATTCTTTTTCATTTAGTTCATATAAAAAATAGATTCTTCATTAGAAATATTAATTTTTCAATTCATGATAATTATAGCTGTTTTATAAAAGGTTTTGTCAAACAAAATGTTGAATGGATGCATTTTAATCCTTCCTTGGTTAATGGTTTCCTTATTGTAGAACAGAAGTAGAGTTTCTGAAAAGAATATCACATTCAAAAAACTCTTTAAAAATTTAAGAATATGAGCTAAATGTATTGATATTTTTCATTTGAAATCCAAAGACTATAAAAATTTTCAATGTGTTTAGAAAGTAAAGTACTAATGAAATATTGATTTCCTACCAAACTATCTTATTGTACGTTCTAAAATTGTATTTTATTTATTTTATTACTACAGTTTGATTGGGAAAATTTCAAAATCATTTAATTACGTTCTAAATTAGTTCACGATTATATTTTATAAGTAAATGTTATTTTCTTTGATATCCATTAACTGAAAGTAAATAGTTTTTCCTTATTATAACCTTTAGAAGCTTAAGACAATTACATGTCATACAATACAAACATTATTTTTTTCAAGAAATATAAATATTGCTCTTTTACTTATATTGTTTCCATCCAGGGTTATCCAAATTGGGAGATGTATATTTTAAAGAGTTCATAAATTGTTGTCCATTTGTTTCTTATTCGTGGCAGCGGTAGCCTATTGGTCATGGTCGCGGACTCTTGGCAGGCGGCTTTCGTCGCGTTGGGGGTATTGAGCCTTGATGCCACTGAGGACCCGTGGTGTAGCCCAGGCTGATGCACTTTAAATCAGGCGAGGCTCAAAGTCATATCATTGGCTAGGTGTGGAAGTTAGAAGAGAGTGTGCCACCTCAGGTGCTGTTCTCTCTACTTGACCGAGGTTTAAAATCACTAGGTCCGTCGCCAATAACCCTCATATTGCTTCTAGTGTGACCTTAATAAAACCAATCAATACTGCTTTTGATTCACCAATTTTTTCTCAAGTATAAACCTGTAAATAAAGCAAGTAATTACTGCTTAACAGAAGGAGAATAAAAGGAAACTTAAACTTCATGTGTTTGTAGTTATAATGTTTTATTAATTCATAAATTTCATAATTTAATCCTTTTTTTTGTTTTTCAAAAAAATATAAATCAAACCTTTTTTTCAGTTTATAAGTGTTTATATCAGTAAATAGTACAGTTTCTTGACTGAATTCAAAATTGAACTGCTGTATATTATGGTATGGAAAATATAAAATTCAATATGAAAAGTACATGTATTGAAATGCAGTTCCAACGTGAATAAACAAATGAAAAATACGTCATGCATGAAAGAAAGGAATTATTTTTTTTCCACTTTTAAGCTATTCTGAAGTGGAAAAAATATCTCCTGCCTTATCCAATATCTTCTCTCTCCTGAGAAAAGTCTTGTTTTTCTACTCTCCTGCATCGCGTATATGCCTTCAGGGACTTTCCATTCGCTGTAACGGAAGAAAATGTCACCGACGCTTTGGTAGATTCTCAGCAGAAAACATCCGGTATGAATAGCGGTATAGAACAGCACATTCCAACTTCAATATGGAATGGAATTGCAGTCTTATGGAGTTTTTCTTCTAAAAGTAAGAAAATGGAATTGAGAAACGATTCAAGTGTCATACAATGTTAACTTCCTGTTTATTAATACCTAAAGAATTCACATTTTTGTTTAGATATTTTCAACAGATATGTCCTCTTATTTTACTGTAAAGGAATATGTATACATTTGGTTAAACATCTTGCATTTATGAAAAAGAAATTCAGGGCATGAAAAACTTGAAGTGTAATAACTAGTGCATGCGTTGTGTGTATATATGCATGTATAAAACACACAAAAGTTATATGCACATATGTAGACATATTAGGATCACGTACATGCATAAACATAACCTAGTCTGCTTAAATTAATGTGTTTAAGAGTGAAAAATTAAGGTAGAATGTTTTTTTCAACATGTTATGTGTAATGGATTTTCAAGTCAAAACGATGAACAAACCAAGAGTATTTAGATTTTTTTTTTTTTTATAAATTATGGCGAGTCAGAAATTTAAATTATAAGAGTATTGAGATTATAATATTATGTGTTTTTTGAAAGTTTTTATAAAGTTTAAAAAAACATTTATTTAAATATTTATTGGTTATGCTAAGTGGTATGCTCCCTTTCATTATTATCTGCATTTTTTTTTTTTATATTTTCCTTCACAATCCATAATGCGAAATCATTAATGCAGAAAAATACGAGTGTAAAAAATTTGATGGTAACTTGACTTTGAATATCCTCGAATAAGTTTCTTTAATGAAATCTTATTACTTTAAATCCATTAATTTTTAGAAATAAGTGATAAATAGGCGAGTTTTCAAGAGATCAGTGTTTTTTTTAAATCAAAATTGTTTAATTCTGAATGAAATGTTAGAATTCACTTACCTTAGGGAATTCATATATTGGTGAATTTATAACAAGAAACATATTTGCCACTCCATGTATATCTTTTACACATACACTACATTCAATGTATTTAGACTATCTCGCAATTTACTATACAGACAAGCAATTTTTTCGAAACATTTTATTTAGAGATATATTGTTAAAATTTTTCATAAATAAATATATTTAGGCAACATTTTACTTTAAATGTATATCATTGATATATTAAATGAACCCATTCTGCAC
Organism: Nephila pilipes; assembly: GCA_019974015.1. Taxonomy (NCBI): domain Eukaryota; kingdom Metazoa; phylum Arthropoda; class Arachnida; order Araneae; family Nephilidae; genus Nephila; species Nephila pilipes. Next base: position 45,555 of record BMAW01095940.1, read on the forward strand.
TCTTGTATGTACATGGTTTCATTAATCAAAAGAATATATATTTACAGGTGCATATTTGATAAAATTAAAATCAAAACAATGAGCTATCCTTATTACTTGACAATGTGAATTAGATAAATTGAGTATGTTATTATTAAATAGAAAATGAAAGAAAGCTCAATTAGCCATTGAAATTTTAAACTTTAGTTAGATTAAATGATACATCACATACGCATGTTAAAAACTGCTATTGAAAAAATAAAATTCTGGATTATTAGCAGATTTCCTTACAGATAATTGCTTGATTTCAAATTTATAGATTAAAATTATCATTATCTAAATAATGCAATATGAATGATGATACTTGAAACAGTGGGATAAATTTTCACGTTGCAATATTAAAATTTGTGGCTAATCATATAACATTATTACATGCTTTTCCATTATAATAAATGTGTTTTTAATTTTAAAGTATTAATGCTATTAAAATTTTACTTCTACAATAACGCGTAGCATTTATAACTTAGAAACAAATAACAGATATTTATTAATGTTTTAAATTCAACTAAATCTATGAATGTTACTTATAAAACCCCATTATTATTGTTATTACTTTTTTGGAGTAATTTCGTCAATCTGTATTCTTTCCACTAGACACAGTAATTTGTCTTTCTGCTGTTACTCATACACAGATCATCATTTTTTCAAAAGTTTAACATTTGTTTTTAGTTTAAAATACTTTGTAGTCTTTCTAAATATTGCCGAAAAAATTTAATTTCCTTACTGAAAAACAAAATTATCCTTTTTAAAATGTTTACTTTAAAGATATACAATTCAAAGCAAGTGTTAGAGAACGATTATTTTAACATCCGCCCACATTCTTAAGGCACTTAAATTTGTTAAAGTACTCAAAACTCATTAATAATTCTAAGTTAAATTAATAATCTAAAGCAAGAAAACTAGTACACATGTTTAATGAATACATACTGATTAATTAACTTCATTACATTCTTATTCATTTTTTAAATCTATTTCGTTTACAGATCTCTTATCTTCAAATGAAATACTTTAAATATGTTTTATTTTATTGAAAAACTTTTTTTTATTGAATAGGAAAGTTCAGGGATAGAATTCAAACTTAATGAAGTTCTTTCACCGTTCGTTTGTGTCTCCAGGCTTTATTTGAAAATTTCAAAATACACAACATGTTTGTCAGTATTTTTGAGCCAACAAAAGTTTATGTTAAAGAAATCTGTCTGCCCTCTGGCGGTATGTCCGGTTACTCTCTTTATCAAATGATAACCTTATTTTTGAACTTGATGCTTTTCTGTTTCTGAAAATGTCAAGTTTATTTCGCCTTGGGAAAGGTAGATTTTTTTTTTTTTTTTTTTTTTTTTTTTTTTTTTTCTTCCTTTTTTTTTGCTATCTCATCCCTTTTCGAAAAAAAAAATTCAGTCAGATAAATTGAAAATGTCACAAACAGCCGTATCTCCAAGCAAATTTATATTTTACTACACCTTTTTTAATGTTAGACAGATGATACTAATTGATTGTCCACTGTATTTAAAAAGGAAAATGATTTATTCTGATAAACAATAGGTAATTTTTGTTATTCTTTTGTCATTCTTTGGGAAAAAAATCAAAGATTTTAACCGAGAAATATTTTAGCGATTAAAAATATGTATAATGAAAATTAACTATGTGCTCCATTTTTAAGAACTTAATATTTTTAATTAATACTTTCTGTAATAAGTTAACTATCTTAGAATTCTGAGATCATTTAAGGGAGGCAGAAATAATTTTATTCTTAACTTTTTGAATGACACATTTACTCAATAATAGTTTTCTGATGTTGTCTAAGATAATAGATGGACTAAAATACTTCAAAAAGTGCTTTGAAGTTTGTTGTAATTTTGTCATGACAAGTCTAAATTGTTCGTTCAATGTTTTTAGAATCGTAAAAATATATGATCTTATTTCCAGACTTTTTAAAGAATAAACCTATATCGAATATACTAAAAAGAAATTTTACACATTAAAATTTGTACAAAATCAATATCTTTTGAAGTAGTTGTAGTAACTACTACCGTTCCAATTTCATGTCGTTTAATGACAGAGCATTTAATAAAGGTTCAAAGTAATACAGTAGAGAAAATAAAAATACCATCATGAATATAGCTAACCATGATAAACGTAATAATTAATCACACAAGTAATATTTATTTTTAATGTGGATAAGAAAAAGAATTTCCCAAAATTTGGTACTTAATATTGAAAAAATTCTTTAAACAAACCATTGATTGGACAACTCGTATTTTTTTTTAAAGAAATGAAATTAATTGCATTATTTATTTGATTTTCAACTCTGTAGCGGACTTTCGAACATTTAATATGTGTTGGAGTTAAATTGTACTTAAATATAGAAATAAGAAATTCTGAAAAAAAGTGACATGATTTTAATGAGATTATAGTATAAAAGTGGTTTAAATATTTTTCTGAATCTTAATTTCCTTCTTTCAAAAATAGAAAAAAATATATTAAGCTTCAATAGTGAGAATGAAAGGAATTTTACCTTGAAAAAATGTTTAATGATGTATCAAATGTAAGTACATATGGGGATGGGAATTTCTGTTCGTATGAATGAACTGTTTTTACCTTTTCTTGTTCAGTCTTAAAGAACTGACTTTAATCTGTATTTTAACTCATTTGTTCTTTAGATTCCTCGAACGAAAATCTCAAAAGTATTATAACGAATTTAACACTGTACAATAACTACATTCGATTACTTTACACGTTTGGTAAAAATTCGAACTGGGTGAATTTTAACAAAAAATCATGTTTTGTATTAAACTAATATTAGTCGAACATTATTTTTTTATTTTAAGATGATAGTGAAAATAAATTATTTTCGGTAATTTTTCAGTACTAGTATTTGCTACATATTTAAGTATTCAGAATAAATACATTGAAGTAAATATTGATAACATTTTTTTAAATCGTTTTTATGTTACGAGTAATAAGTGCATTATGAGTTTTAGACAAACACATTTTTAAAGAAAAAAATTTAATTAAAAAGTCTGCTTCCAGTGTTTTAATGTACCATGCATTATATTATTATCTGTTACTAAAACAGAAAAATTAATATATAAATAAATTTAGTTAGCAGTATCTTCAAACATTACATACTATGTGCATAAACTTCTTTTAATTATTTTCTACACTTTTAGTAAAAGAGGTAAACATTAATAAAACAACACATGAAATATATTAAGCATTCAAATTCACTTTCAACTCTTATTCTCTTTCCTAAAATGTAATATTAATAATGAAAATTAAAGCGAAAATGTTTCTTAAGACTGTCTTTATAAATAATTCTTAAATATGATCAAATTCTAATTATAAATATCTAAACCAAACTTTCATTTATTACTATGCACATGGTATTCATGTTTTTTTTTTTTTTTTTTTTTTTTTTTTTTTTTTTTGGCGGTTTCTTATTAAAACCGAACAAAAAATATAAGAATTTTAGAATTGGCTCATAAATTCAGAAAAGTCAGTATAAATCAGATTACAAATTTAAAAAGAAATTCACAGTTAAATGGAAAAAGTGATTAATTTTTATTCCATTTGGATGCAGAAATCGAATATGAAAAGAACAAGAATAGTTCAAGGGAACCAAACTCCTGCCTTTCAAACTTTTAATTCCAGTTAGAAGTCCCCTTTCTTTAGTAATGAGGACCTACTTCGAAGACCTGCCTGTTTCGGATCTATTTCGAAGGTTGGCCCGCTGAAAGAGCAAGGTCAATTCCCCCTCAGGAGCCATCTCGCCTGGTTTGGACCTGTTTGTTTGGAAGACCTGACACTTAAATAACTATTTCACTCTTTAAGATTAAATGGTTTGAAAGAAAAGGTTATTCTTTTGATCTGCAACACTAATTGTAAGTTTCCCTTCTCTAATTTTTACTTATGAGAGTATAAAATAATGGTTGTAAAATAATTTTCAAAAGTTTATTTTAAGTAAATATTTGATAAAATTTGTCCCAAAATTGGACAATTTGTTATTGAGAAATGAAAGCAAGGCGAATGTTTAAGAAAAATAATTCAAAATTGTATATAAATATATATATTAATTTTAAAACTGGATCTTGTAAATGCGCAGGGGTATCACATAATTTTAACTATTAATAATAAATTACTGAGATACCTGTATTAAATTTATTCTGCATGTTAATTGATCCTAATATACATAATGTT
>BMAW01095940.1:59521-69940 GCA_019974015.1 Nephila pilipes
CGATATTTACTGGGGGGGGGATACTGATATTAATGTTGATTCCTTTGTGTTTTTTTTTTTTAAGAATGTTGTGAATTCTCCAGATAGTCACCATCTGAGTCATATATTTCTCCTACATTCATTTCTCTGAATCAATATTTCTTAACCTATTAAAGGAGTCATTGTAGAATTCAGTAATTTGAACCTTACTCTCTCCATACTCAGGATACTTCAAACTATGTAGCTTCCTGAAATCAATAAAATCATTATTAATAAGTGTAATTTATAATATTTTCTTCATAAGAATCAGTTAATATGCAGAATAAATTTGCAGAACACCCTTGTATATATGTCTTCATATTTTAGTAAAAATCTACAGATCGTCAGACACTAGACTCTGAAAATTTGGTATACAAGTTATTTAAAGTTCTTTGAAGAAAACTGGAATAATATAGAGGAATTCATGTGGTTAATCGTAACTATCAGGCTTGATTTCTTAATTTAAAGCTAATTCCTAATTTTAAAAATCAGCTTTTATTTGAAACCCAAACGTGGTTTAAAATAACTATTTTCTCTCTCGGAGAAAAAAATATTATATTGAACTAACTCCGCATTTTGTTACTTACCATCCACTATTTAGGTCCCAATTTTCTGTAGTCTTTCTTGGAAAACACTATTGTGTAGATAATTTATCGTACATGTTTAAGTGATAAATATGTAAAACATGCTATAAAATACATAAAACATACTGTGTAAGAATGATTAACTTTAATTTTATTAAATGAAGCTTTTGACTTTTAAAAATAGTTTAAAATATGTGTCACCATTTTTTTTTAATGTAATAGATCAATATTCTTATAAAATGATTTGATATGAAGTTATTGAATATAAATATACTAATATAAACTTATTTAATATTAATGTATTAATATAAATCTGTTTAACAATAATATACTAATATAAAGCTATTTAAAATTAAATACATCAAATATGTATACGATATAAAACTATCAACCCGTTTTAAAATCTTTCAGCTATCTCATAAATTAAAACCATATTGAATGCATGAAAAACAATTTTATCTTTTTTTTTTGTCTTTTGCTATAAAGGATTATCACTATTTCAGCGAAAAATGTAACGTTTATGTGATTCAATTCTTGTAGCATTAATTCTTCCCTTAGATGAGGATTCAGCTTAATGTAATTAGCTAAAAACGTCTCAAGATTGATCATTTCAAGTGATATCACGTGATATGTTCGACAATACACGTAACGTTTAAATTCAAACCTTCGTGATCTTTCTGCACGAATCTCTTAAGCTTGATCTTTTGAGTGGAATGTTCTTCAACGTTAGTACTTTTTGCACTTAAATCGGAGTCAACGAAATTTTTTTCAAAACTGGAGTGAACTTTTGAGATATATTTGATATTTGGATCCCCAATTTCATGTTTTTTTTCCTTACAAGTGGTGAGAAAAAAATAAAATATTTTCTTTGCCATTTTTACTTTTATTTTTCTTTCCAGAAAAATGTTAAGGAGGTAAGGAAATTAAGGAATAGTGTGTGTAAACTTTATTTTTTTTCTTAAATAATTTGAAGAAAATAAAAATTAAATTAAACATAAATTTTGATTTTTTTTGTTATATATTCTCATGTGTTACTCTTTATAGACAAGAAACACATAACTAAAGACAATTAATTATAATGAGATTTTTTTTTCTAAATTTACGAATAAAGGGAATTAGAGAAAAAATCCTTTGGAGCTATGTATAGTAAAAAAAGGAATTAAGAAGCCTTATTTTTCTGAAACTTATGATTAAAAAAAAATGTTAGAAAAAATATCACAATTAAAAAAAATGATACTTAGTTTTTAACATTAATTGCACCCCAAAGCATGTTTCACCGTTCCTAAAAGAAAACAAATTAACACAAATACAGAGACAAGTACAAAATTTTACAAAGTAAAATACACTAATGAGCGTAACCCTCTATCTTTCTTCACAAACAAATTCTTAATTTAAAATTTGCATTCGTAGAGAAGAAGACGTGTCATTTAAGATGCGTATTACTTCTCTATTTTTTCATTCATTTTGTATTGAAAGGTATTACAACATCTAATTTCATTTGCTAGATTTGCCTACGATGTAATGTGGTTTTGATTAGTCCTTTGTATCACCAGTGTTGTATACCTGCCGCATATATTCTGTCTCTTTTTCAAATTCAATCATGTTCAAATTATCATTTATTCTATTCACATATAAAATGAGATTTGTAAAATATTTTTTTTTGAAGTTATAAAAGAATGAAAAAAATTCTTTTATTTTCATTCCAAAACTTCGCATATGGATGTAGTACGAGCATGAAATGTTATTGAATGTTGATTGGCATTTAAATCAACAGCACACCTTCGAAGAAATGTGTTTTTTTAATTTACCTAAATTTTGCTTATAAAAATATTTTTTATGAACTAATGAGGCTTGAAAATCCAAAAAGCCCTCAAGTAAGGCTTTCTAAGAGTATAGTTTTACCGTTGCATTTTATACAAGTATAAGCAAAAATTGAGACTTTGAGCAAAACATGGTAACTCAAAATAAAATAAATATATCGACATTTTGTCAGTTGAATAAGAAAGCTATGATAGCTTGAGTTCTGAACACTGACAGTTTTTTTTAAAAAAGTAACTATAATTTTCACTTTATTGCAATACAAAAACACTTCTACTCGATATAAAATCTCAAGAATAATCTATTCAATGTATAAGAACGCCTTTCAAATATATATATATATATATATATATATTGTATACATACATATATAGTAATCAAAAATGTCAATTTTAGACCCTTGCCGGTAAGAGAAATTCATTATCAAGTAATATTAAAACAGCTGTAAACCAGCTTCTAAATGAAATAGAAACAAAATTAAGCAGATTTTTAAGGATGAAAAATTAAATTTTAAATTGCAACTAAAAGTAAAAAAAAATCCATATTTTGACCATAAGTTGTATTTTGAATGTGCACTGTCATCGAAATAGAAAGAAACTTTTAGTTTTTATTGAAAATATTAACACCGTCTGTAGCTAAGAACAATTTCTGTTTATATACGAGAGTTTAAAATAATAAAACATTACAGCTATGCTCGAACGATTTTTTCACCATCAATTTTGTATTTAATTTATTAAACTATTTTTATGTGCTGGAAATGACACATTCTTGCATGTGATTAATGCGATGAAGTTGCGATACAGAAGTGGTTTCCTCATTGTCAACTAGTAACAGCGTAGTATGATATTGGAGATAGAACTCTTCAACACAAGTCTCATATTGATTAAAATCTTTTGACAAGAATAATACAAACAACAACTCACCTACTTTCATTTCGGTACAAGTATTTTTATGCGATTTTATATTTAATGCATAAATGAAACATAATGAATGCATAAATGAAATTTACAAATGTATTTCACTTTGAATTACATTAAAATGTAATTCGAAGTGAAATACATTTGTAAATTTGAACCTATGCAAAAACTAATAACAATTTTATCAATTATGTCCCTACGTTATTTATATATTCTATTGAAAACATGCCTTGATCCATGGGAATAAATGAAAAAAGAGACAATATAAGATGAAATTTTTTCTCAGTTCTCAGAATAAAGGTAGTTTGAGTAATCACAAATATTAAAGAAGAAAACTTCCACGTAATCTTATTTCCGATCAACATGTTACATTTTATGTTATTTTAAATACTAACTTAACAATAATAAAGTTTTAACTTAATCCTCTAACTTAACAATAATAAGGTTTCAGCTTAATTCTCTCAACTTAATCCTCTAATTTCATCTCAATCTCTTCTTCTTTTTTCAATATTTTACTGCAAAAAAGCTGCAAAATTTCAGATCGGAAATAAAAAAAAAATCTCAAAAGTCTTAATTATTAAGAATTATTCGTAATTCTTAATCTCAAGTAGAATTGTAAGAAAAAGAGTCAACTACAAAGAGATAATATACGTAGAAAATTCCAATTTTGAATTCTTGACAATGCTGTTGGATGCTCTAGTTCTTGTAATAAGCTCAATCATGATTTTAAAAAAAATTCCTTGGATAAATAATACGTCCTTTTAACAAATAAAAGACTTAGAATAATTCTCACTTAGAATAACACATCTCTTAAAAAGCTACTCTAAGAAAAGTTAAACATCGTAATTGCATTGTTAGAAAAAAAAATATGCGTATAATTAGCTTTATCACATACTAATTTCTATTATAGCTTACGTTCCTTACATGTAATTGTTTACATCATTAAAAAACAAATGCTTTATTTACAATTAAATTTAATGAGCTGTTAAATGAATCCCTCCTTCTTATAAGTGAAGCATTCTGCTTTTGAAGCGAAGGAACAATATTATTAACGCATTACCGTTTTGTTCATCATTCCTTTAAAATTCAGTTTTTCGCATTTTAATTTCATATTTATTATTATACACCATTGTCTTTCACTTTTGTATTTAACTACATAAAATAGTTTCCAATATCTTTGGTCTGTTCATGAAATAACTGCGTATTAAATTATTACTTTAAATATCTCAATAGATGAAAGGTATCTAACCCATTAAAGATTAAAAATATTCTTGAAAATTTTAGCTTTTGTATAGAGGTATTATAACTCTTACATGTCCTCATAGATTATATTATACTCTATTTAAAAAAAAGTACGTATAATTCGAAATAATTTTTTTGGGGAACGTACCAGATATTATTATTAATAATTTTCTCTTCCACTTTAAAGATAATATTAGCAGAAAAATAATTTTACAATATTTTACTAATCTCAGAAAACAAAATTGATGTTTTTTTTTTAAAATTAAATTCATGTTTCTGATAAAGATAATGTTCTGACTAGATTCACTGTATCTGAAATAATGGTTTCACTTACAAGTGGATCAAATACTGTTACACGGAAGATTGAAAATGCGGATCTAAAAATAATTCCATATAAAATAGCAGACTTTTGGAAAATAGCAGACTTTTTTATATAAAGCTAAGAATATAAGGTTTATTACGTGCAATTTAAATATCCAGCAACCACACATAATCAAACAATTTCATATGTAGTGCCCTTCAAAGTCCAATAATGAAGCCAGTTACAACACAGTTGATCACGACCAATTTTGACATAAAGACATAAATTCTGCAGTTGAGCTTGATTCTCTGACTCTAACTTGAGTCATAACTCCACAAAAAATACTTTTCATCATAAATATCATTACAGTTGTTTCTTTTACTTGTTTCTTTTGTTTCAGTCGGGATGCCTGGGTACTGCGGACGAGATTCACTGTATCTGAAATAATGATTTCACTTACAAGTGGATCAAATACTGTTACACGGAAGATTGAAAATGCGGATCTAAAAATAATTCCATATAAAATTGTTAGTAGGGAGAACCGGAGATATTACATATGCTTGTATTCACGAGAAAGGACATATGATTACGAATTCTTCACGGGAGGTTAAAAACTATTCTTGAGCCCCAACTAGCAAATTTTCAATAATAAGCTGTTGATTTAGTGATCTCGTATCCCACACAATTCCTCCTATGTTGAAGACGACAAGCAATTCTCATCCACGAGATAAGGTAGAATATGAATATTCAACGTTGTCGTTTCGCTGTCCATCCAATTTTGTATAAATAGAATGGTCACTGTATCTAAATATGTTTCTTAAACCGACTTTAGCCTTTTTAGGACAAGATGCACGACCAAGTGTCTTGGAGACGGAGAAATTCGAGAAATTTATCAATATATTATATGAATTGCATATAAAGCTATTAAATGTTATGCAAGTATTTAACTTTATGTTAAAAATATTAGACAACTTGTTTGGAGATTATAGTTATTTTATTGGATTTATAAGTCTCAAATAATACACCTCATGGTTTTATACTGGTATTTTTCCATTGAAAAACAAATGCCATTTATTTAAAATTGAGTATAATGTGTATGCCACAGAGTATCTTTTAACTGCATTTAAAAGCGAAATTTTTTTGAATTTTGAGGTTGAAAATGAGATGAAATAAATGAAAAGAATTTTTAATGACCAGAATATGCAACATTAAAAAATAGTAACTAACTATTTGTAAATAATACACAATGTGAAATGGAAACAGAGTTCTGGTTAAGAAAAGCAGCTCTAAAGAAAAATGTTAATAAATGAATATGAATCAAACAGAAAGAAGTTAAAATCTTATAATCAAACTCAAATGATTTAAAATAATAAAATTCAGCAAAAATGCTTAGTGATTTTATTTGTAAGAAACCCATTGACAACTCTTATTATATTAACCTGTCTTACATTTTAAAATTCTGTAAAACTTTTAAAAAAAGAAAAATAGCTTTTTTGAGCTTCAAATAAAAAGTAATAAAATTTATTTTCATAATTTAGGAAAGTATACACAAGCACACACACACACACATATATATATATATATGTGTGTGTGTATGTATATATATATATATATATATATATATATATGTGTGTGTGTGTGTGTGTGTATATATATATATATATATAAATATATATGTGTGTGTATATATATATGTAGTTATTTGTGTAATGATTTAAATTTGTAATAATTTCATTGAAAAAATAAGTTAACTTGCTAATTTTCCCATTTTTTATAGCAAAAGTAAAGAGTTTGTTCCTATTTTCTGATCCAATTATAAATTATCCTCTTATTTGTTAAATAACCAGTTCATAAAATCTGTTGAATCAGTTTTTCCAGAATCATAAATCTGTCGGAAATAATCCCTACTAGACCGATAGGCGTCAGGGAAATTCCCCAGAATTTCTTCATCTTATAACACATCAACGGTAAAAATCACTACCATAAAATCAGTTGCAAGGTAAAATCGCTTTTCTAAACTTTCCTGTAGTCGAGAAGATGGAACTGCGTGTTCTGCTTTCGGGTTACATTTTGCCTCCCTCTCAGCAAGAATAAACAAATGATCTTAATTACACGATGAATTTGAAATTCGGCTTTTTTTACTTATCTTTAATCTTTAACTTCATTAGAAATATACATATAATTCTAAGTTAATCTGGCAGAATTTTTAATTACACAAAATTGTACTAAAAATTACGAATTATAAATACGAAAAACAAAATTTAAATTAATTAATTAAAATAAAATATAACAATTACTATATAATTACTTGAAAAAATTCAGTGAAATATCAAAGTAGCCAAAACAATCAGTTCTAAGATATTTTCCTTACTTAAAATTTTCAAAACATTATAATGAAACAATAAATTCACTTAAATATATACAAGGGAAATCCAAAAAGGGATTTTACATAATAATATTAATTCAAAACAAAAATATATCTTTATTAAAAATTACGACCAATTTATATAAATACAGTTAGACCAAAGGAAAAGAAGCAAATCTCAAAAGAAAAACGATTAAATTAAGGCACAAATGGAGATAAGTTTTAAATACTGACATTGGTTAGTGAAAGTAAGCTTAAACCAGCTTAACGAATCGATCTGTCACGAACTGGATCATAAATGCTATCATTAGTAGATGTGTCATATATTTCTAGCACAACAGTTGACTTCTACTCAAATGAAGGATTTCGTTCATTATTTACGGCCCCTATTGGTTTTAATTTGTCGTTTCAAAGTCTGTTATTAGCGGCTGTTTTTTCTTCCTTCTTTTTTTTTTTTTTGGTTTATCATGTTGCTTAGATAATCCTTGATACTTTGCTATACAAAACTTAAGATTAAATTTTTAAGAACGTTGAAATTTTAGTGCATGCTCTATGCTATAAAAAAGAAAATGTGGTTCCATAGTTGTAGCAAATTTCAAGCCCTTGTGAATTAAATCTGCCGTTAATAGCTGAACTTCACCTTAGACTTCGTCATTATCAACTTGAATTATCAAAATAAAAAAAATGCTTAGAAATTTGTAAAAAAATGTTATACATGACAAAAATTGTGGTTTTAAGAACATATTTCATGCTAAAAACATGTTAAACAATTATTTTTTTAACTTAAGCGAGTGAATATCAACAAAGTATTGACGTGATCGATTTCCTGTTTGGCTGGAAATCGAAATGCTGTGTGCAAGTTGAAGTATAACGAAATGAAGAAAAATGAGATTATAAAATTCAGGTATTCCCCGTAACTCCAGAATACAAAGTAAAGGAGCCATGAAGTAGACCAAGTCACTCACACATGTGTGGGTGTAAAAAGACCGTCTACTGATTACACTGCTAAAATTAGAATTAAAAAATAATTTGGGGGATTCGTGCTAGAACAAAAAAATTGCGTGAAATATGCGTGAATTTTCCGATGTGTAGTGGTGAATCCGGATCTCATCGGTGGTGACAATTCGTCACGACAGCTATCAAAATTAACCAATGATGATTGTCAAATTGTTTCAGCCCCGTTTAACAGTTGGCAGATACAATGGTAACACCAACCTCCCCTAGCAGTGCCATTGGTGGCCAAAACAGGGACTTTTAGAATCCCTGCGTAGTATCCCTTGTATTAATGAATCTTCAAAATGCGAGTTTATCATCAATAAGAAAAATAGAAATAATTTTTAACAAAATGGAAAATAAAATAAACAAAATATTCAGACGTAATAGGTGATGAAAATATTATGTTAATCTGTCTTCTTGACTAATCCCTTTTTATCTTTTTTATTGAAAAAAAAGTGCGACTTGTCCGGAGTATATGGAGTAATCATAATAATAAAAGAAGTACTGTGTGGGTAGACAGTTCAGCCTAACGACGGAAAGGTCCTGATGCACGAAATTTAGTTGGACGTAGCCATAGGTAATAATTGGTGTGCTTCTCAAAGATTTTTTTTTATCGAAATTGCCTTTCGATTTTTTTTAATAATTCAATCTTGAAAGGAATTTTGGTTTTCTTTTTGGGACGCAACGTTCTAAGATTAGGGTCTTGCACTATCGGAGATATCCAGGTATTTTATAAAACAGATTTTATTTCAGGTGTATACATTAATTAGTCCAATTTTTAGAAAATTTTAAAATAGTCTCGAAAAGCATCTATTTCTGACTTTTTCTTAAATATATTTTCAAATCGTTCCATCAAGAAATATATCGATTCAAACGACGTAGTATTCATATTGAATGTGGAATTTAACTTTGTCCCTTTTTAATATATATATGCATATATGTGTGTGTGAGAGTAAATATTTAACTACACAACCACTGAGTAAGGTTTCCACTTTTTTTGCGGCATTTTTTCCCTCCAGGAAGATGATTATTCTCATTGCATAGCTCTGGTGTATAGTACATTACAAATGACGTCATGAAGTATATTTGTTTCCAAAAATTTAATTTTTTAATCAACAGTTTTTTGGAGCTCATTATATGTATTCAGTTTTTTTATACTTTGAAGCCGAATTGCGATTCATTTTTTAAATTAATCATAAAAAAAGCATTCTTTAAAAAATTATATTTTAGTTAGAAAATTATTGTTATTACCTAGATTTTTTTTTAAAAAAAATTCAAACTTGTGAAGAATGGGTACTCCAATAATTTCTTTATAAAATTCAGCTAAATGTTGTATTTAAATAATTGTTTCGTAAAGGTAGCAAATGACATTTCAAAAACGAAAATAGAATTATATTTACTGCACACTGCTTCTTTTGAGTAATTTTAACTACTTTTACAGATATTTAAGTACCAGCAATAATCAAAGGGTAACATAAATCAAACTTTTGAACACATAAATCAAGTACTAAACATTTTTTCTGCATCTAACTTCATTTTATCTCAGATTATCAAGTACCCAGATGATCCAAAAGAATAACATCTAATTTTTCGTATACGATTTTATTATTTCAATCCCTATAAATTCCATGTGGCGTGGTGTGGAAGTTAGGAGAGGGGGCTACATCTCAGATGTCGTACTTGGGACTTAACCGTAGTTCAAAATTACCAAGTCCATCGCTAACAGCTCTCGCGTTGCTTCTAGCTCGACGTTAATAATACCAAAGCAAACAATTCGGAAACTCCATTTTTAAGTCTCATTGAGCTTACAAACTTTAAGATATTAAGTGTCATTCCCTTCGTAAAACAATGGTTAATAATTGCGATTCACATCACCATAACTTCTTGAACATTTTACTTGTTTTATTTATTAAGCAAAATTAATTCTTATAAGTACAGATATGCGATTTTAGTAGCTTTTGGCGACTCTAAAACTGGATGCCTATTTAGTTTAAGACTTACAATAAAAACTAATAATAAAGGACTTATATAATACAGAGTTTGCCAAAATTAAGTGGGCGTTGAAGTATAAAAAATGCCAAATATGAAGTATAAAACAATGCCTATACTTCCTTTTAATCAAATTAATTCTGTATAAATAAAAATGTTTTTAAAATGATTATATGTAAAGTTATAAAA
>BMAW01095941.1:0-19426 GCA_019974015.1 Nephila pilipes
TTAAGAAAGCTTTTAAATAACATTTTTCTGAATATATTCCCAGTAATTCATATTTAATATCGAAATTATAATTATATTATCGATGTATGAGATGTTGACTGAAATGAGGTATGAGTACTTATATCATTTTAAAAATATCAGAATATGTATTGCTATCAATTTTATGTCAATGAGGTAAAAGGAGATCTGGAAATTTTGAAATTGAGATAAAACTTATTTTTGTATGGAAATATAAATGTCTTAACTAATAGTTTATTTTTTCAAAAGTATCCTTCATTTCGACGAGGAAAACTCGAAAGTACATAACGCTGTTATTAGATAAAAATGTTATTGACTATTTTTTCTCAATTCTTTTAATTAATTAACAAGTATTAAAATTTCAAATTAGCTGATATCTCATCAGAGTGTCTGCTTATTAAAATAACTCCAGAATTAATAAGTTGTTCATATTCATCATATGCTTATAACTAAAGATCTTGTTAAAGGATAAATTTTTGTAAAATTTGTACACCTTGTGGCTCTTTTTTGTTTTGTTTTTTTCGGGAAAATTAACACCCACAACCATTGGTATATATACTCTTCTAATTATACGCTATTTCATAAATCAGATTTTGCGAGTTCATCGCTATTAATATTTCGAACGAGTCATTGCCTCAATGCCTTCATATTATGTTATTAAGACTTCTTGCATATCTTCAGTATTATTGTTACTCACTTCGGTGTTACAAATTTCAATGGTCAATAGCCTTCATGTTGGTTCTAAGTGTGATGATGATACATTAAAAATACCTGTTCTATTCTTCATTTTCAATAAATTACCTGCTTATGTTTAACTCAAAATTTTTTAATTATTTTTTAAAGAAAGAGAAAAATGTATATTAATCATCATTACTCTGATATTACGTTTTGCTATTTCTCTCCTTTTACAGAGAATACTTCCTATATACAAATAATTTTGTCACATAATTATTTTTCTCAAAAATATTTGGAAGAGATACCCATGCATTACATCTTGCTCCAAATATACTTCTTCCATCAAAATATCACGGTGAAAAAAGTAAGTTCATTCTCCTTTATCACCGTCAAATTATGATAGCCTCTTTCCATAACTATAATAATGTTTTGAAAATACTTTGAAAAAGTATCGGAAAAATAAAATCAATTTATGAATTAAATTTAAATAAAGAACGTTATACTTAGCGAAAACGTGCAGTGTTTAATATTATTAGTATAAATATTATATAAAGTAAACAAATGTTAATTTCTTATAAAAAAAAATGGGACCGCAGTGGCTTAGTGATCACAGCAGCAAACGTGCGGCCATCGTTGTTTTCGCTGAGTCATGGATTCAAGTCCTGATGATCCCTATAACCCTCGCCATTTAGTGGGGCTGATGCACGTCAAATCTGCCGAGGTACCAAGTCCTCCTTCTGTCTTGATGTGGAAATTTGGTAAGAAAGGTACCGGCTCATGTTTCATCCTCGTCACTAGACCGAAATTAAAAATTACGAGGTTTGTCACAAATTGATCCTGCATTTCTTCTCAGAGCTTCATTCATAAAATAACTCAATCTTACAAAATTTATTGAACTAAGCATTTTTTGGTGCAATACCTGTAAATTTTAAATTAACTCTTTCGATTTACCGGATTATATAATATCAACGAAATACATGTGATGTAAACACATTTGGAAATTGTATATGTGAAGTAGAAATTTAGTAATTTAGAGAGTTAATGTAGGAAACCTTCAAAATCCTGTAATTGCACTTAATTAAAATTATAAATGATAATCAGATTCATATACGAATTTATATCTATTATTGTTATGAAACAGTGAAAAAATGATTTAACTCTTTTTTTTTCTTTACATATTTCTTAAAGAAACACTTCAAAAGTTAAATAATACGTATGTAGCAAAAGAGAGTAAAAAAAAGAATTAAGAGAGCCTAAGAATTAAGATTAAAGAGGGCCTGTGTGGCGTGCAATAGCGAAAGCAGGATCGCCGCGCTGCCCTGGGCGTCTCCACACATTTCTTCAATGATCGTCATGACACAGTTGGAAGAAGGATTCCTTAATAAATACTATACGTTCCCATTCAGCATCATTCCGACCAGTTCGGGCGAAACACCACTGTAATCTGGCTCGAAAAGTAGGCAGGAGTGAGTGGCAGGTGGGGTAGCTACGGTCCGAGGGTAGATTTCGCCCTATCAGCCGTCTGTGAATGGTCATGGTGGAGACTCGTGTATGGGTTGCACGTCTGATAACGATGAATTTGGCGTCGTGACAGCTGATCTGACAATCACTCTGTCCTCCCGATCTTCTGTGGCCTTAGGTCGATGGCTTCCACCCTGACACTGAAATCTACCATTGCCCGCCCATTCTTGCCAGCATCTTCTAATCGCCACATCACTTCGACCCGAATGACGAGCGATTCTCCGATTTGCCCAAATTGCCTCTTTCAATCCAATGATACGACATCTTTCAAACTGTGACAATTGCTCATAATGAGCTCGATTCCTGCGGAGAAGCATTTTTTCAGTCATTGAAAGGTATCCTAAATCGCAATGCAACAGATAATTTGACCATCCGATTGAGAATCGCTTCTTATATACACCTAGTGAGTGCGCATTTCCGATGCGCTGTAGTTCCCGCTATTCATTCATTGAATACCAAATTTTAATCATTTGCATTTTCGGTCCAAAAGTCTTTGCACACAAATTTCATTACAATCGGGCAATTTCTTCTTGGTGCGTCGTTTTTCTTAGTTATAGAGTGTATTTTATCTTCAAGAAGTTTTGGCTTATATATATATACTATACTGATGTTGAAAACTACTTAAGCAACAATGTAAAGTTTAAGCAGATAGCCATGAAACTGCAGCAAAGATGTCATTGCGATCAGTATAATGATGAACACGTAATTCAGTGGAAAGATGATGCGTATACGAGTGTCTGAAACAAAACATCATAGTCGATGTGAGTAAACTCTAAACGCGTGTGGTAGGCTCACGCAGCTCAAGACTGTAATAAAAGGAAGAACGGAGATGCAATTAAAGATATTCACTGCAAGAGCAAGTGTGCTCTTTCTTGAAATATGCCAGAAGAAATCACCTGGATGATTTCACGCATGGAAGAATAATCGGAAATATGGAGGAGTAGCGTAGTTTGACCAGTGTAGCTGAAGAGTTTGAAATCAACAATGAAGGGTTCTTGGAAAGCCTTCCAAACCATAGGTACAGCCGTCAGAAAGTTTTGTAGTGGCCGACCTAGGAAAACAACTGCAAAGGATGATCGACATATCGTCTACAGGCAAAAAGAAACTGATACCAGTCAGCAAGCGCCACTCCTCAGCAACTGTGTACAGCAACAGGATGACAAGTGTCGGTTTACTGTAGCTAGACGCCTTCATAAAGGTGGCCTATTCGTCTTCCGTCCTAACCGCTGTATCCCTTTGAAAGTTCGCCATCATCGGCACCGCTTATAATAGAGTAGGGAGCACAAAATTGGACATCTCATCAAAGGAGTCGTGTCCTCTTTACAGGTAGAAGTCGTGTCTGTGCCAAAAGCAATTCCATTTGATTTAGAGAGAGGTCGGGACATGGTTTCATCCCAATAACAAATAGACCTTAAAGGTGGTCCTGGATTTATCGTCTGGGGAGGCATTATGCTGAACATGTGGACTGTGCTCCATGTTTTCGACAGAGGTTCTTAAAGGGGAGATTGCTATTGTAAGGAGGTGATCCTTCTCATGTGCGTCTGTTCCGAGGTGCTATTGGAACAAACTTCATTTTTATGAATGACAATATTGGGGTACATCGTACTGCTGATGTTCAGCAGCTAATGGAAAGGTAAGTTATCACTCGAATGGATTCTCCAGTGTTCTCCACTGATTTTAATCCCATAGAACATGTATGGGAGGCTTTGAGAAGACGCCTTGCTTGAGGATTACATCCTCCGGGGAACACCTAATAACTGAAACAGATACTGATTGAGGAATGAGCACTCTCATCTCAAGAACTGTTGGATAATATAGTGCAGAGTATGGTGAGAAGTGCAAAGCAGCCATTGCAGTAAGGGAATCCAATATTAAGGAAAACCTGCTTGTTGTTCTTCCTCTTCGACAGACAATCATATGTAACAATACTATGAGTTCAATGAAACCTTTTTATATTTAATTCCATACTATATGCAGTGTATTCATTTTTGCACAACAATGCGCTGGTCATCTTTTAAGTATAAAATACCGTCTATCCTTTCTGAATTTCATGTCACTCAGATGATTTCTCATGGAATTATGACAAAAAAAACCCTTTTACTTACGTTCTTGCACACCAGTATACACACACATATATATATATATATATATATATATATATATATACTGCGCACTTTCTAAATATACTTATCATCTTTTTAATTTCGGAGCCTCTGTTGCTATAATCATAGTAAAGTAGTCATTTGCTACTGTATGATACCACCTGTAGGGTCACTTAGCGGAAAACTGCGGTGTCAGCATTCCTATCTCGAAAACAAAACAAGATAGAGTAAAAGTGAGTAACAAAGCTATAGATCATCATCGATTTAGTTCGAAAAGACACTTTGTGGACATCAGTGCGAAGAATAACATGGTTAAAACACGTATTTGTTTTTTCGTGATTTACTACACTGTGAAGTGACAAATTGATCGGAGAAAGAAAAAAACGACTATTTATAACAATATACCTTTATTTGAGATGTTCAAACATCTCACCATGAGCTATAATGCTCATTTGGAGCCTCGTTTCAAAGTAACGTTGTGACATTGGGCTATTCGCTGTTTCTCTTCACTCACCTTGGGGACTTTTAATTGAGATTGGTTGTTTTTGCTAAACAACCTTTGCCCAACCAAAAATGAAACGTGATTATGAAAAGCAGGTAGAAATGAAGTGAAGCGGGAAAGTTAGGAAATATATAAACTCCGACTGAAAGTCACGATAGAGAGGCTGAAGGAGAAGTGAAGCAGAAGGGATAGATAAGTGGAAGCAGAAGTGGAAAGAGAGGTTGAAATAGAGGGTTAGAGTAAAGATTGTTGCAAGAGGTTTAATTACTGCTGTTTTCAACAGTTGATCCAGAGTCTGAGTTGCTGTCGAGGAAGGATTAGTGGTAAGAGTCTGTTAGATTACTATTGGTGGGTTAAATTGAGGTTAATAGAAATATTCCCCAGGAGAGCATAGTGAGTTGTTGTCATAGTAAATATAAGTTAATAAATTCCTTAAATATTGTTCTAGTGTCTCTTTGATTGTTCTGTCTTAGTGTTTAATAATTGAATCTAGTATGGCGCAAGAGGAAGCCCGGGTCCGGCTGGCGTCACAACGTTGGAGCATAGAATGTGATTCGTTGGCTCAAGCCTCTGTAATTCGTCGTTTAATGTTGTGCAATGTTTGGGGAGGTGTCGCATATATCTAGTGTTTCAGATATCCCCATATGAAATAGTCCTTTGGCGTTAGGTCAGGCTAATGTGGAGGCCACTCTCACCATAGCCTTTTTTTCCCCTAATACATTGACGAGGTATTTCTTCACTGGAAATGTCTTATCAGCAGGCTTACCGTCATGTTGAAATTATAGATTCCTAAGTTGAACATGGGCAGAGTATCCTCAAAATCGGCTATTACGTGTCGGCAATTGTAAATGTCGAGCACCCATTAACATGGTATCGTGAACTATTGGGCCGATCTGCTTGTTATAGTTAATTGCACACCAAACGTTAATCGCATTTGATGTCTACAGTCGGTAAAACATCTAGGATTTTCCAGCGCACAGTAATGGGTGCTTTGCCTTTTGCGCATGCTATTCTGTAGTAAGCATGCATTAACCATCTACACTGTATCTGCCAAGAAAGTTAGTTGAACCAGTATTTGAATGATGGCAAATTTGCACCATGCATAGATTGGTATCCCCGTCCAATAAAACCTCTTGAGGCGTTGGTCGGTATGGATGAGCATCTAATTTGCCTAGATTTTCCATACCCGACTTTTGAAGAGGCCATAGTGATGGCTGATCTCCCTTGTGCTGAATTTCAGGTATGCAAGGGCGAATGTTAATACCTCATCCGATTGAATTTAGCGTCCCTACCTTATCTAGTCAACCAAATGAGCTCGACTAGTCAGACAGCTTGTCTCTCTTAAGTGTTTTATAACAGTTAGGATGATTTGATGAGAAGGATGCGGACCTGCAGAGGGAACGTTGCCGGTACAATCTTGCTGCTGACCGTGTCTTGCTTCCACATTCACCGTATAGTAAAACCATCTCACAATACTCAGCTTCGGAAAATCTCTTCATGATAATGATCATCAACGTACTACAACCCCAAGAAGATGTCTCTTTCATAGCTGTCTCAGGTGAACAGGCGTGACGTTTCTTACGTATTTACATGTTTCAAATATTTCGAACATCAAGCGCAAGTTGCGTTGAATTTATGCGACATTATTTAACACGATCTACGTATTGACTACTCTATTTATAAAGACAATCAGTTCAAGGATACAAGCCTAGGAGTTTGAACTGAGGTGCTTTGGATAGGGGATTAGAAGTGATACCACTGTGACACATTGCGGTTGTCGTGTTTTGCCCCAAAAGATAATCGTTTCTCGTTCCCTTCAATTTTCTTGATGTCTTAAAGTAGGAAATGACGGAAATAAATGCGCATTTTAAGCGTTCTCTCCGCATTAATATCCACAAGGTGACTTTTCGTACTAAATCGATGATTCTCTACAGCTTTGTAATCACTTTTTGCCCTATCTCTTTTAGTTTACGATACAGGAATGTTGCCTCCGTAATTTTCACCAGGTGGTGACGTAGGTGGTTTCGTTCAGTAGCGCATGGATATTTTGCTATACCTAAACCCCACTTTTATGATTACAGCTACAGCCGTTCCGTGTAATATTTTGCTTCTATAGATTTTTATAATTTAGTTTTATTTTATTTATTTTCCTTATTTAATTTTCATTTTATCTATAGTTTTTATTCATTTTTTAAAAAAATGTATGAACCTTTTCTATTTTATATGTATTTATAATAAAACAATTCTTATTTTTTAGTGTTTTATTACACTTCATTATTATTTTATTACACTTTATTATTATTTTATTACACTTCATTATTATTTTAATACGCTTTATTATTATTTTATTACACTTTATTATTATTTTATTACATTTCATTATTATTTTCTTATAAGTGAATATTGTATTGTGATGGAAGCTCAGCTTGTGTGTATTGTCAGCTTCAAATTTATTTGAAGACGGGTAAAAAATTAGTAAAAATATTTGTATAAACTGACACACAGTGGAAGCCATTAAGAAGTGCTGGAAAAATTCAAAAATAAATAAATAGATAAATAATTTTCCTTGTGATTACTTCTATATATAAATGCATCTATTAATGCAAATCAAAATAATTTTTGACTTCCCATTCATAGGATTACGTTTTGTATGTTATTTTATACCAGAATTACTTGATATTATGATATTCTGTGGAATGAATTGGACTATTTTGAACCAAAATTATTTTTGTGGCATGATAAATAAGGAGAGAAATATTCAACAATATTTGTAACATTTCTGACTCCACTCAGTTTTCGAATGACTGAACTATTTTTTCAATGATACTGAAACAAATCAAATAATCTTTTATTTTTAAAATCTTAAGTGATGCAAATGACAGAATATTTGTCAATCCTTGGTTTATTATTTTTTAGTGATTTCTGATTTCACGAGCGTTGTGATTCTTGATCTCAATTACCGCATATAAAAATAAATATATACACTATTGCTTAAAAATTGTTTTCCTGGAAAAGGCCTCAATATTTAACTGTATTAAATAACATATTAAGATATATTTATACTTCATTTACTACCGGAAAGTTTACATTTGCAAAATATCAAACATAACATTTTTCAAACACGAGTTGATTTACAATGCCTTTATTTTATTTGACTGTTTTCTCTTTGAATAATATTATTGATGAAATATCATAAAAGTTTTCAGTTTAACCAATTAAACTCAAATATCTTACAAATTTATAAAGTTTTCTTAAGTTTTTAAAATTCTTTGATTTACGTTTATGTACAAGTAATATTTTAACACCATATCTAATTAATAATATTTTTGAAATTGTTTAAGGCATTATATGCTGTGAATTCCTTGTGTTCAAATGCATTTCCTTTCCATCAACTTAAAATATATAGTATCGTAACATTCTGACAGCATTACTTACTCTAACAATTAGCTTTCGTTATTTCTTTTGGATTTAGGTTTTTAGATAAAAATAATTCCTTTCTACTTGCATTGAGGTATTTTATGTGCATAAATTTCTGAAAACAAATTTTGAATTTCAGAATTAATTCAATTATAAATATTAAAAAGTTTGATTCTGAGTACCCGCGATGCATAATAAAAGTCATTTTAAGCAACGCTGAACATAATAACGCATTAATTATGATCCATGTAAACTAAATTTAAATGTTATCAAACTTAAAAATTAAAAAAAATATTATATTTCCATACAAAAGATGAGATAGTTTGCTATAGACATTATCTTAATTATTATTAAATAAGCTTTTGTTTAAATTAACAATTTCCGAGAATTTACTTAGTTGTTCAAAAAAAATGTTTGAGAAAAGTTTTGGACACCATTATCCTTAATTAAACGAATCGAGTAATTATGAAATAAAAGATGATTTAAAATAATTATACTTCTGTAAGTATATTTTCTTTGCACTTAGTCTGAAGCAGTTTTCATATGTTCGATCTAATGATTTTTTTGAGAAAGAGAGCGATGCTCTGAAACAATTATTATAACTTTAAATTAATATAGGGAACGTGATATCTTCCTTATGTAATTTAGAACTAAGAGAAATCATAGTAAAGTATGTCTTATAATTACAAAATAAAATTATTCTTAGTGTGGGAATTTATCCTTTACGCTTACTGAATTTGGTATAGTAACATTACAATATGCATATCTAAAAGTATGAGTTATTTAAAAACAGAAAAAAATGAACTTATATACAGAACTTTTACAGAAATAGTAAGAGATTGTACAAATTGAAAGTTGCTTTTACGAAACTGTAAGCACAAAATTGTGCATGTTATGAATTTCTTGTTAAATTAAAAACCAATCACAAAGCTAGAAGTAGTGCTTTGAAAACCAAATAAACCTTATTATCGGAGAATAAGAATTCATTATTAAATGCAATTTTATGAATATTATACAATAAATACTCTTAGGTATTTTTTTTTAATGTGCGTATATTAATGGAAGACAAAACCCTTTTCCACATCAGACGCAGAAATGAAATGAAAAATATTGATACGCTATTCCATTTAAATTTGATGTTCTTCCACATTTAAATACTGTAAAAGAAGGGCATAAAGCATTGTAATTGTTGTATTCTATTTTGTAAAGAATTAACAAAAAACAAGGTGTAATTCTAGCTGTCTCCGTCTTTGCAGTGATGTTTCCTTTTGTTACGAAACTTGATGTGTGAGGGCGCAAGGGTGCCGGCGGCAGAAGAGACAAAAAAAAAAAAAAACATTTCTTTAGTTTCGTTAGGGAGTGGTCGAAAAGCTGTTGTAAAAATGATGCTTTGAAATGAAAGTTTGTATAGAATGTAAATTCTGATGTTATATGTGTGTGCGTGTTTCATTAAAATATGAAAAGGACATTCATTTCGTCATTATTCGTGATTTTGGATTTGTTTCGTCGATTGCCGTATTGAAATGGTAATAATTTGGTGCATCGGCCAAGGAATATATGAACCGAAAAACATTGAAAGGAATTGATTGAACCACAGATTTGGAAACTTTCGGACGTCGAATGGTGGGATGAGTCGAAATTTCGATTTTTGAAAAATTTGTTGTTTAACAAATCGTATCGGTTTTGTAATTTTGTTTTTGAAAAATATTGTTTTAGAGTAATTTGTATCGGTTTTGTATAGTTCAGAATTTGATTGTAATTGTTATTTGATTTGTATAGTTGAGGCAAATTTTGAATTTTAATATTTATTTATTGAAGGTTTAATGGATTGAACGAAGTTTGAACTATATATTTAATTTGAAGTTCTTAGAATTTGTTGTTCGGAATTGTTGTTAACTTGTATAGTTACGTTGTATTGTTAGAATTATGGCTCAGAAAAGGGATTCAGAAAGCTTAAGAAACAGCGCACCACTCATAGGGGACAAATTATAAAATAAATTTCTAAAATAACAAATCGTTTGTCAGAATCTGATGTTGAAATTGATGAACTGGAAGGTCTTTGGTTCAGCTACAAATCAAAGACGAACAGCTCAAATCCATAGATAATAAGACTAAAGATGTTTTAGATATAGCGGATATAGAATCGGAAATTGAAAAATAGATGAGTATAATGAAATAATCGCTTTTAACTCGGTGAAACTTGAAAATAAAATTAAATTCCTACAGTTTGTAACTGAACAGGAAACTAGTAATGTGCGTCAAAACTCAGAAAATATAATTAAACCAAATACAAACGCAAAATTACCAAAATTGAAAATCCAACCATATTATGGGGACCCGTCAGAGTACTTAAACTTTTGGGATCAATTCGAAAATGGAGTCGACAAAAACCTCTCAATTTCAGATATTGAAAAAAATTTCGTATTTGTTTAGTAGTCTCGGGGGAGAGGCTTTCTTGTCTAAAAGGTTTCGCGATTACTGAGGATAATTATAAATTAGCTTTAAAATTATTGAAGGACTCGTTTAGCCAGAATGAAGTGTTAATTAATGCCCATATTTCGAAATTGTTAAATATGACACCCTTACAAAATTCTAGTAATGTACAAGTGTTAAGAAATTTATATTTTAAATATCAAACGAAAATTCGTTCTTTAGAAAGTTTGGGTGTGAAATCGAATACTTATAGTGTTATGCATAGTGCAATTATTTTAAAACTTTTCCCTAGTCACCTTGCATTAGGATATAGCAAAACTCAGATTTCTGGTACAAACTACAAGCTGGAAGAATTGATGACTTTTTTACATACCGCTATCAGCGCGCGTGGGAGTAGAATCGAATTCCTTCCCCCGCCTGGGAATTCGAATTCTCAATATAAACAACTCGTTCGCCGTCAGTTCGGCACACCAAATTATAATAAATTTATACCATCAGCCAGTGAATTGTTAACGAATACATTTGTCAGTGGATGTTTATTTTGCTGTGAATTACATCCTTCTCATCTGTGCAAAAATTCGAATACTAGTAAAAAGAAAGAAAACCGTTGAGCTAAAAAAGATGTTTATTATGTTGTAAATTAAATAGTTTAGTCAAAAAATGCAAAGAAGTTGCCTGTTTTTTTATAATGGCACACAAGCTCGAGCCATTTGTTTCAAATTAGAAAATTCTAAAAGTCAGAAGAGGGAAAATAATTCGGAGAAAAATTGTAATGAAGTCGTAGCCACTACCGCTAATTATATGGTTAATGATAAAATTATATGGTTAATGATCCGGTGCTCTATAAAGAGTGCCGAGAGGTTGTTGACGATTACCTTGAAGAAGGAATAGTTGAGTTTTGTATGACAGAAGCTGATGAGTCTTCATTTTACTTGCCCCACCATGCTGTCGTTCGAGAAGACAAAGTCAGCAGTCGTCTTAGTGTCGTGTGTTACGGAGCGGCTCACGAAGAAGGACCATAATCACTGAATGATTGCCTAAGAACTGGAATTAATTTGTATCCTAATTTATTTGAACTTCTGATCAAATTTCGAGAAAATGCCGTTGCATACATAGTTGACATACGACAAACATTTCTGCAAATTTCAATAGATACAGAAGACATAAGATTTACCAGATTTATTTTTGGACAGAAAATTTAAATTCGAATAAGATTATTGTATTGAATTTTACTCGCGTTTTGTACGGACTAACACCGAGTCCTTACCTGCTCGCTGCAACATTGAAATTTCATTTTGAACAGTACAGTGACTTGTTCCCAGAAACTTGTGAAACACTTTTAAAATCATTTTGGGTTGATGACCTTGTTGAAGGTACTGAACAGGTAGAAACAGCTCTGAAAATTACTACCGAAATCATGGAAATCTTAAAAAATGTTGGAATGGTACTTAGAAAATGGCAGTCAAATTCAGTAAAACTTCGTGAAGCTTGGAGCAGAGCAGGCATTGAAACTTAAGAAGACAAAACCATCGAAGCAGGATGTGGTGCTCCTATGAATGTTCTGGGACTAGCCAGGGATGTAAACAAGGACATGATCTTTTTTGACTTTTGCAAATTCATAAATATTCTTGCCAATGGTTACAGTACCAAAAGATTCATATTGCAGATACTTGGTCGCATTTTCGACCCAATCGGATTCTTGGAACCATTCATTCATCATTACACTAAAGATACTTCCCCAAGAACTTTGGATAGCTGAAATAAACTGGGACGATAAACTTCCATTCTCACTAGACTGCAAGTGGCAGTTTGTGTTGTAGTGAATTTATACACCTAAATAGTGTCGAGATCTCTAGATATCACATTTCTGATTTCAATTTGTATGATTTTATTTCATTTTATATTCATTCTTTTTCAGAAGCTTCCGTAGCAGCATATGAAGGCATGATATTCCTTCTAGGATTTACTCCTGATGACAGAGTTATTGTTAAATTTGTAGGTTCAAAGAGTAGGGTTGACCCTTTAAAATCACTAACTTTGCCTCGTTTGGAATTGTTCGGATGTTTGTTATCTGCTAGGTTATCTAAGCAGGTGAGTAAATGTTTAAATTTTGAAACAAAATGTTATTTCTGGACTGATTCGAATATATGCGCGTATTAGATAAAGGGTAAGATCGACATTTACAATCCCTTTGTAAAAAATAGAGTCAGGGAGATTCAAAATTTGACTGAACGAGACCAATAGTCTCATTGTCCAGGGAAGGAAAATCTCGCAGATATTCTTCCCAGAGGTATTCCGGCGTCAGATTTAGCCAAACATTCATTGTGGTGGCACGGACCACCTTGAGTGAGTAAACCAAGTGAGTTTTGCTCAGGTAAAATATAGGAGCTTGTAATGTATCTGAACTTTTAGAAGCTGAACAAGACTAGATAAAATATGAACAAAATCTTGTCTACTCTTCCGAATTGCAATGCATTAAAGGTGTTAAATCGATTTCTAAGACCTCGTCTCTTTATAAGTTAGCATCATTTTTAGGTGACAATAACGTTTTGCGTGTCAGGGACAGACTTGAAGAAAGTGAATTTTCTTCTAATGAAATTCACCCGATACTCTTGCAAAACCAATCAAAATTTACTGAGTTGTTAATTTTTAGAGAACATAACATAGTTCGCCACGGTGGGGAGTCTACGACCCTTGCAAAAATTCGAAGCAGATATTGGTTTCCAAGGGATAGACAGATTGTCAAAAGGGTTTTGAAACACTGTTTGATTTGTAGAAAATACTATTTGAAACCTGCTTAACAAATAACAGCATAACTACCAAAAAATAGAGTTCTTGAAAATCCCCCTTTTACGGTGACTGGAATCGATTTTACTGGTCCCGTTATTCTTCGTTCTGGGAAAGACAGTCAACAAAAATCGTATATAGCCTTGTTTACTTGTGCTGTCATACGAACTCTTCACATCGAGCTAATAACTAATATGACAACGAAAAGTTTTATTTCGTCTTTAAGACGATTTTTAGCTAGAAGGGGTAATTGTAAAGTAGTCATTTCGGATAATGCTAAGAGTTTCAAAACAACAGATAACATCTTGAAAGAATTTTCCAAAATTATAGTTGATTTGGATTTAAAGAAATTTGTAGCCATACGTGAGATAACATGGCAGTTTATTGCTCCACATGCCCCTTGATGGGGTGGCTTTTACAAACGGCTCATGAGAAGTATTAATGAGCCTTTAAAGAAAATTCTTGGTAGGGAGTATCTTAGCTTTGAAGAAATGACGACTATATTCTTGCAGAAATTGAATTTGTATTGAATCATAGACCCTAACTTATACAAGTAATGATTTGAACGAACCTCTTACTCCAGCCCATTTTCTGCTTCCTGGACAGGAAATCTTAGTTATCCTGTACATTTTGTAGACATTTTTAGTAATGAACCTTCTACAAAGGAAAATTTGTCTCGACGAATATTGTATTAAATTATATTTTTACGTCCAATTTATGCAAAATGGAAAAATTATTATTTGATGCAGTTGCGAAATGCACATAAATTTGCAAATCCAAATCCGGAAAAGGATCTTAAACGGGGAGACGTAGTATTAATGGAAGGGACCACTAAATCTAAATACTTGTGGTCACTCGGTATAATTGAAGACGCTATTATTGGTCATGATGGCCATATACGTTCTTGTTTTGCAAAGGATCAGTACAAACGCCCAATTCAATTGATTTATCCACTTGAAATAATAATATGATGTAAAACTTTATATTTAATTCATTGTTATATTGTATTTAATGTTTGTGATAGTTTGTCATGTAATTTGTAGTGTATTTGATTGTTCTATCAATATTCAGTGTACTCTTAACAGAGTACTGGTGGGGTGTGTTACAAAACTTAATGTGTGAGGGCGCCAGGGTGCAAGCGGCAGAAGAGGAGAAAAAACATTTTGCTAGTTTCGTTTGGGAAAGGTCGAAACGCTATTATAAAAATGATGCTTTGGAATGAAAGTTTGTATAGAATGTAAATTCTGATGTTATATGTGTGTGCGTGTTTCATTAAAATATGAAAAGAACATTCATCTCCTCATTATTCGTAGTTTTGGATTTGTTTCGTCGACTGTCTTATTGAAATGGTAATACCTTTCATAGGAACAATATCGAATATTAAGAAAAGCTCTATCGCGTTCTTCATTATTTCTAAAAGCTATGAATTTTACATTTACGAAACTAATATTATACATTTCAATACATATTAAGGATTAAATGTATCATAAATAAATAGTCAAAATTGAAGTAATGTTATCAATTTAATAATATATAAACAAGCAACGGTATGCTTGAATATTTTAATTTTGGAAATATCAATGAAAATATTTATTTAACAGGAATCAACTCTTTAGAAAATATATTGAAAAATATCATAATGTTATTTAATTTTATTTTAAGCACTTTGATTCTGCATTTCTAAATATTCTTATACAGAGCGTTTTTCAAAAACTAGTGTAGTTTAGTTATTGCTTATTTTCCCAAGACGAATGAATTAAAATTCCAAAATTAGATGCGAAAAAGGATTCAATGTTTTCAGCTTCGAAGAAAGCAATGCTTTTATTAGCTACTTTGAAATATTGCGGCATTTGATTCACTTCAAATGAATTTATCGTTAAAAATGTTTTCTATAAAAAAAACACATAATTCCACTACGTAATGGAATTTAATAAAGATGAATGGTATTGAGGTTTACTTACATATTTTATTTTCTGAGCAAATTAATAGTCCGAAATAAATGTATAAAAGAGACGTAAGAAGTGTCTGAATTACATTTTAGCTATTTATACCTTAGAACTTGTGAAGTATTTGAAATATTTTCATTTACAATTTCTCTAAAATCAGGTAATCATTTTGCAACAATAATGAAACAATCTAACCTACTCAAATAGCATTATTTATTTATTCTGAAAATGTGTTTGCTAGGTTTTATTTATAACAAAATATCAAACTAAAAATAAATTAATGAAATGTACGCCATTTCATTATGAATATTTAAGTCACTATTGCCAATAAAATCTTTTGGAGCACTATTTATTTCAAAATATTTAAATTGATGTATATTTCTTTAATCAAAATTATTTCAATAGACACGTTTCTGTATAAACTGTAGATTTGAAATAATAATTCTATATAATTATTTTGTTCTGTAATAACAAGACTGACCATAAACGTTTCACACATTTATTCGGTAAAAGTATAATGATATACATTTATAAAAACATTTATGTAAATACACATTATTTACAGGTGTAATCCTAAGTACTATATTTCTATGTGCATTCCATCAAAACAATTTCATTTGGAACTGTCAGCTCAACAGGAACAAAAAAGAGTGAAGCAATAATACAATTATACATGGAGCTGAGTCAAAAATTAATTTGCTGGCTGTCGTGGATAGTTTCAGCTACATAATGTGAGTTTTCTGTCCCCACACCAAATATTGGACGGTTAGCGTCTGATAACCTTCCAAGACACATGAAAAGTTTCTTCGCCAGTAAGTAAGTGCTCTATTTTCTATGTAGTTAGTTATAACAATTTCACTTCTAATTTACGCATAATGTCAATTTTTTGCATAAACTACCTGACTCTATCGATTCCACGTTAGTTCTCTCAAGAATTAGATTTCTCAGGCTTGTATGGTGAAATTTAGGATAGTCGGGGGCTCGGGTGTCGTACTCACTATTTGATCGGGGTTCAGAATTACAAGATGCTCGACCAACAGTTCTCAGATGGCTTCCGAGTGCACATCCAATACACAATTTAATTAGTCAATTAAATTGAATGCTCAACTACTTTATCATTAATTCTTTTATTAATATATGTTTCACTCAATTTTCAAATTTATCAAAGTATACCATAATCAAAATTAAATATTAAAATTATGGAACTTTTGGAAGTATATTCTATAAGCAATTTTTTTTCCAAATTATTTATATTCATTTATCTTTCTCACAAAAGTGTATTTAAATTAAATTTCCATTACAAATATAAGAGTTATAAATACCACACTGTATCTAAAAAATATTAAGATATTACTACTCATACTAAAAAGTACCTTATTTGTTTGTTTTTTTCTTCATTTTCATATGAACAAGAATATTAGTATATAACTCTATCACTATGAGGGTTTTTTTTTCTCTGAAAATTCGTAGCTATATTAGTCTCCAAAAATTTCTATTCTTTTCTGCGTGATTTTCTTAAAAATGTATAATTTTATAGTCAGAACAGAATACTTTTTGTATTTAATATTTAAATAAAATAACGCAAATAATGAAAATAGAAAATATTTTGAATGAAATATGGACATTCAGTCTTAAGAATTGAATAGTGAATTCTTACAAAACCTGAATTTGGATCCATTGAGTTTGGCTTTTATCGACATATAGAGATATCTTAATAAGACTTTCCTCAAATAAAGAAGCCAAGAAATACAAAATATGGATTTTATTGGATAACTTTAGAGTACTAGAAATCTGGAATCAATGCTATCAAGTATAGGAAACAAATTAGACGATGTGCAATCACGTGTTACAACAAGATAACATAAATCACTGACTATATCTTATTTGAAATTGAGCAAAACTATTGTCAACCGGAACCAATATTTTTCGATAATGCTTGAACAGATGATTAATTTTTCGATATTTACATATGATTTCTTTAAATGAAATAGATAGAGATGAAACTGTTACGGAAACAACTAGCTTCAAATGCTGAAATATTGAGAGCTTCTCTCTAATTTAACGAGTTTCGTATTTCGATATAAAAAGTGGTTACTGAATTAGAAGAAGATAAAACATTTTTTGGAATAATGCACAATTCCTTTTAGAAACACAAATTTATCGTGTCATAATACCATTTATTTTAATACTCAACTTTATTTTGAAATAATTTTTGTTAACTTTTTGAAGTGAGAAGGATATTTTTATTATTTTGAAAACTGGACAGTACTTATTCACTTTAAACGTAAATTGATTTAAATAATAATATATCATTTAACGTTTTGTAATTCTTCGAATGTAAACTGAACGCTTACTAAAATCATAGTATTAGTAAAGCGTATGTATTTCAGCATTTTGACTTATGTTTTCTGTAATTGTTACAGTTGTTCTCAATTAGAATTTTAAGACAGAACCTCTCCCCCCCCCTAATTTGGAGCACTTTTTAAATTGAAGAATAACTATGACAGAGTTAGGCATTAAGAAGTCTGGTTGTTACTTATTGATTATTTCGTAAACGTAGCATTTAAACGTAACAAGAGGACTATTACATAATTTTTAATCTAATTCGAGGACCTGTCGTACTAGCGTGAAGACTTGGTAATCTCTACAAATTTAACGTACAATAGCCCCAAAACACGGCGATTCCTAAGTAATATCAGGATCTAGCTCCACAGAAAAAACTTGGTCCGCGTATTTACGACCTGGACCACTCGACTACTGGGCTCTGCGTGTTTGTTACTAGAGTTAGCTAAATTCATTAAATATTTCCCCCGAATTTTCTAAAATGAAACCACTTAAATAATTTTACCGTTTCGCTCTAATCATGGCGAATGAGATCTACTAGGAATTATTGGAACGAATGAAATCTATTAGATGATTGAAATGATAGAAAGTTGAAGGCCATTTATAAAAATTTGATTCCGATCGATTTCAAAGTTTCTCGCCTTCATAAGTAATTAGCAAATAACCGGGATTATGACTTGTCCTAACTTGTTATCAGAAACTAATGACCCTATTAAAACATGTAAATGTAAAAATGAAGTTATGCATTCTAATAGCTAAGATACTAGCTAGATTTAGATTTAATCTATTCAAAGATGTAACAGCTATATACGAGTCAATGTCTAAGAATAGCTGCATTGCACTACTTAATCAAAAAAAGATATTTCAGTCTATCACCTAATTATTAAACTTTTTTATAATATTTACATTCACTTTTTTTTTGTTCAAATAGAACAATAATTTTCAAGTATTGTTTGCTACCCTGTACAAACATACAAATTAATTTCTATTATAAGTTTTGCACTTCAAGGAAATGATAATGAGATTTCCTCATCTACAATTTATCTAGTTTCTTCTATAAATAAGTGAAACTTGTTTTTCAGAAAAAGAAATAAATATTTTAAAAGAAAAGAAGAAATAAACATTCTAAATCATCAAATAAAACATTTACGCTACAAAAGGGGGGGGAGTTCCTTTAATGTTGAAAGAAATCATTTAAAAATCATAAACTAAATGGAAGTAAAATATATTTGAATATTTTGTTTCTGTAATGGATGCAACTGAAATGCAAAAAGTATGAAAATGGGTTTTTTAGATAAAAGGAGGGAAAATTTTGAATAATGAAGATGCGAAACTTTAACGTGGAATAGAAAGAAAAATAGATTCCACACATTTAAAATGACTGAATTGCACTGTCAATGAATAATGGAAATTAATTGGAGTACACTTCAAAATTTATGGTTACTATTTATCTATGTTAATTTAGAGTAAATAAAACTGAAATACATTTATTTCTCAGAACAAATAAAAAGTATTTAGGCAGTTTTCTAGAAAAATGCAAATGTATTGTAAAAAAATGTATTTCTTTTTTACTGTTATTTAAAATGATACGGAGAGTGTGATTGTTGTTATATATTAATGTGATGTAAGAATCTTATGTGATCTTACGTTTAATGTGATCTTACGTTTAATGTGATCTTACG